>VZRW01007570.1:288066-315920 GCA_013398125.1 Aegotheles bennettii | reverse complement strand
TCGGTACGGGGCGCTGGGACTGGGGGGGGCACCAGGGCTGCCCGGGCCTGAGCAGCGAGCCCGGGCTTTGCCGGACACCCCCGGGCCGGGGGAGCGGCCTGGGCACCCCCCGCAGCCCTGGGCAGCGCGGGCTCCCGTCCCTTCCCGCAGCCATGGGCACGGCCAGGCTCTTCACCCTGGTGCTGGTGGTGCAGCCGCCCCGCGTCCTCCTGGGCATGAAGAAACGCGGGTTCGGAGCCGGGCTCTGGAACGGCTTCGGGGGGAAGGTGCAGCCGGGGGAGAGCATCGAGGAGGCCGCTCGCAGGTGAGGCCCGGCCCGGGCAGGGGGGCAGCACGGGGGGACCATGAGATGTTGGCCCATCCGTGGTGGGGTGCAGATGGAGCACTGAGGCTCGGCTGATCGATAACACCCTCAGAACCAATGTTGTACCCATCAGTGCAGTCGTGAGCATCTCTGAACAGGGAAAATTGGCTGCCCCACAGGACAGGGGGGATCTCCCACGTGTATAAATAAACGGGATTGCTCCCCATTGCATTCCACCTCCAGATCACAGAATTACAGAATTCTAGGGTTGGAAGGGACCTCGAAAGATCATCCAGTCCAACCCCCCTGCCAGAGCAGGGTCACCTAGAGTCCATCACACAGGAACGCATCCAGGCAGGGTTTGAATGTCTCCAGCCAAGGAGACTCCACAACCTCTCTGGGCAGCCTGGTCCAGTGCTCTGGCACTCTCACAGTGAAAAAGCTTTTCCTGATGTGATCTTCCAACCTTGTCCAGTCTGTGAGAACTGGAGGTTACTGAGCATCTTCCCATCCACCTCGTACTCTGATCTAAACTGAAACTTCCTTTGCTGGCGGTGGGCAGAGGTTCCTGCATTGCTCAGCAAGGTACAGAGCTTAATTTTGGCCCCACAGCACAATTACAAGCAGTGCACTGCTTGTGCTTTGAATTTTAAAGCCATGGCACAGGTGCTGCCTTCCAGCAGCATTTTTCATACTGCCTGAAAATGGAGTGACAAAATATTAGAAAATTTCAGAGGTCCCTTATGAAAGGCACTGTAGAAATTTATTATTTGTCTGCATGGTGGCATTTTGAAGCCCTAATGGTGAGTTAGGGAATTGAACTCCATCACTGTAGAGGTACAGTACTGTTCTTTAAGCTTCAAGTACTGATTTCTTGAAGTTCTTTCTTCTGTCTGGTCATTCAAATGAAATAGCAGATCACAGCTAAATTGCTAAATCCTCTATAAATTAGGTACCTCATGCTTTCTATGAATGTTGCTGATACAAAGCCACGCTTTGCCACCTCCTCACTGTCTGATACTTGCCCAAATTTGCCCTCGCACCTGCAGGAAGCTTGGTGTCTGTGTGCTCAACAGCCACCCAACAGCTTTTACCCTGCAGTGCCTCCTCAGCTGTGCCAGTGCAACCGCCTGGTTTCTGTGGTGAGCTAATCCAGTGGGCACAAGGGTCCTCTGTGCCCGCAGCAGTGCACAGCGTTAACGTACCTGATGCTTGCATCATGGCTTTTCCTGCAATTTATCATCTCCAAGCAGAGGGAGATCAGTTTTCTTACTTAAATTAGGCCATCATGTGCTAGGCTTACATTATCACTCACTGTGGCGTGAATCTAATGGTTTAATTTAGCACTTGATTTCCTAGGTGAGTGTTTATCTGTGCCAGCATGGAGCTAGAACCCAGAGCTTCAGACCATAGGAGATGTCAAGCAGGAGAAGTTTCAGTGATCTCAGTGCTGCTGCTGTGGAACAGTCCAATCCTCAGCTGGTAGGAGTTTGTTGCAGAATAACACAAGCGACCTGCAGAGGTCAACGGAGCAAGAAACAGTCCCCAGAGCCAGGCACACAACCCACCTCCCTGGCAGGGAACACCACCATTGCAGTGTTGCCCTTGGGTGCAGCTCTCCTCCAACTGCTGTCAAAGTCCAAACAAACTTACCTTGTACCATCTCCGCTCTGTATTCGGAGTTGAGGCATTAAGCTGTGGTTCCCTGCTGCACTGTCTCAGTTAGGTTTGCAGTGGCATAAGGTGTGAAGTGTCCTCACAGCACAGATTGTTAAATATTAAGCTGAAATGTGAACAAGTTTCCTGTATCAGGAAGGTTTCTATACCCCACTGGGTACACCACATTCCCGTGAGTACCTGGGCACCCACAGCTCTTCAGCTGCACATCTTACTGGGGCAGCACTTACCTAGTTCATTATTTCTGGTTTCCTACCTGTAACTTTTACTGTATACAGAGCCAAACAGCTAACAGAGAGATTGCTTGGAGAACCATAGCAGTGTTATGCTTTGTTGTTCAATTATCACAGCCTGTAAAATGAGGCTTTTAGCTTTGCTGCTGGAAAACTGCCTCTATTTTTGGCATAGTTTCTCAGGAAGATAAACTAAAATTAGCTATGACATTAAGTTGTAATATAATTTTGAAGGATGGGATTAATGAAATTGATGCCAAAGGAAGCTGGAGCTTTAAAGATAATTTCCATTACATTTTAAAATTGTTAAGTTACTGCCAAATTGCAACTACGTTAATTATTAACCTGAACTGAAGAGACACTGCTTCAAAGTATTCCTTATTTTTGTACATTAGAAAAACCATGTCTAACTTCAAGCTATGCCAGTTCTGTTTGAGGCAGGTAAAGATTAAAAAAAAAAAAGCCTTAAGTGTGTAGCATAAACAGAGCAAGTAATTGAATGTGCTTCAAGTAGCTGTGCATGGTGATGCATGGAAAAGAGCTGCCTGGCAAGTCTCTCAGGGTGCTCTTAAAAGTCCTGCCTTCTAGCCTCTCGTTATGCTAAATGTACTCCCAAGGAGCAGAAATGGGAAGTTTACACAATTGCTTTGTGTTTTTTATAAGGCATTTGGATGGGAGATGGTGTTCCTAATGTTCTGCATGCAAATTATGTTACGTAGTATGTAGTATTACTTAAATAAGCCTGTTATCCTCAGAAGTAACTGATTTTGTAGCAAATACAGATATTCTAGTATTTTCTACCTGCTTCTCTGCAGTTCTCAAAGCTTTAGCTTTAAGTTGGCAAAGCCTTTTGCCTGTCTAAATAAAGTGTATCTGAGTTCTTACGCTACACCCAGCTACAGTCTTAATACGTATGAGCATTTGCCTACCTATCATAGAATCATAGAATCGCTCACTCTCAAAGGATCATTGTGTTGTAAGGAGTGCAAATTGTACTAAACAATTTTCCTGAATTTTCCCCTTCCAACATAGTTTCCTACCAGCCTTTAGGAGCTCAAAGTAACACACAAGCCAGTCTGACATGGCTCAACCTCAGTGTAAGCAGGCTTAATAGTTTGGTACAAGCCAGAGCTCTGCTGTGCGCCCTGCTCTGTTTTCCAGGTGCAGCTTTCACCTTTGCTTCGCTGGAAGTGTTTTGAATGTAAAAGTAAAGCCAACAATTACTTTTTTGTCCTCCCACTGCTCGCTTTCACGTAAAGAAGTCTGTTTCTTCTGCAGGGAACTCCTGGAGGAAAGTGGACTGACTGTGGACACCTTGCAGAAGATGGGTCACATCACCTTTGAATTTGTAGGCAACTCTGAACTCATGGAAGTTCATATTTTCCGGGCAGATGATTTTCATGGAGAGCCAACAGAAAGCGATGGTAGGTAGCTAGTGGAGGGGAAAGGAAGAATGTGCATTCTCTTGAGACATTATTGCTCTTAAGAAATGCAGAGCTATTAATGCCAAAATCCCTCTGAGAAGGGAGCCAGCTGAGCTGTAGTGGGATGCTGGTTGTTGACAGATATTCAAAATCTAAGCAACAAAAACACAAGAGAAAGTCTCACACAAAGTTATTTTGTTTTCTCCCACCAGAAATGCGTCCGCAGTGGTTTCAGCTGGATGAAGTGCCATTCAATCACATGTGGGCAGATGACATCTATTGGTTTCCGCTGCTGCTTCAGAAAAAGTTGTTTCGGGGCTATTTTAAGTTCCAGGGACAAGGCACTATCCTCGAGCACACCCTGAAAGAAGTGGAGGAAGTTTAAGGAAAACAGAAGTATTCAACCCACGTGCTGCTGCCCACATTGGGCTAGAACATCATCAGTACTACTTAGAAGGGTCTCCTTTGTCAGCTCTCTATCAAAGGAGACTTATTTGCCAAGTAACAGGGAAGTAAGGAAAATAAGGGGGTTTCTTAGAGCAGAAATAAAAGTAGTGACATTTTCCAAGCTGTGAAGTCCCTGACTGTGGTGTAATTTAGTAGTTACATGATCACAACTATTAAAAATTTAGTGTTAACCCTTTTCTTCACAGGTGGCTAATTCTTTAGGCTTTTCCCTTGTGGCTAGAAGTGTTTTTAAAAGATTAAAATGTATTTTAGTAAAAGCATGTGTTGTTCTGTTGTGAACAGCTAGCTAGACTGTTTTCAAGGCCTTTTAGGAGCTGGCTTCCTCTCACAGAAATGTTAAGTGGACTGTGATGTGGCAGAATCCATCGAGTACCTTCTCTATGCCAGCTTCTGTCATTCCCTATTCAACATTACTTCCTGGGACAAGGTGAGGCTCAACCAGCACTGTGAAAGCCTTTTGGAAAGTTTAGGTAGAGATCCCTTCAGGATTCTCCAGCTGAAGGTAGTGTAAGGTTATAGGAGTTAAGAAAACAAAAGTCAGCAGTGGATGTATGACAGTGTTCAAGCCCTGATTTCACTCTTGCAGCTCCTGCTGTGAACTTGAAGAGTTTTCAGCATTTCAGGTAAAAATAAGCTGAAAAAAAATCGATTATCAGCAAGTCCCATGTTGCCAAGTGCCATCACCGATGGCTGCAGGCTTTGCCACATGTGACCTGTTCAGTGTTCAGGTCAGCCCAACTCAGCATGCTGGTCTGTGAAAGCTTCATCAAACTCTGCTAGAAATAACACATCACATATGTGACTCCTTACACAGTGGTGGTTTGGTTTTGGTTTTGTTTTTGTTTTTTTTATAACACTTTTACAAACACATATAACACTTACAGATAGAATCTTGGAATGTAATATAGGATCTGTAAACATTTCCAGTCTACCAGCTGTAGTAATAGTTCTTTAATTCCTGCATTTGGATAAAGTGCTTCATACATAAGGCTATTTGAGCAAAGCAAAGATACAGGATATTCCAGGCAGGCAAAATTCACACCCTCTGAATAAGATTGTTTCTTCTTGTCTCCCTCCAGCAATTCTGAATAGTTTGTACCATTCAGAAGTGCCCTTCACATGCTCAGCAGGCCACAGCTCAGACTGAGAGGATAAGAGTTAACACCTTAGACTCTTCCTTTTGTGCTGCACGCTGAGTTTATTTACAGAGTTTTTGATACTAACCTCTGCTTCTGGCATAGCAGTAAGGGTTTCTGGCTGTTCTAACAGAGAGAATGGCTTGAGGCAAGGAGAGAAAATAAGCACAAGGGGATAGGCAGCTTGTAACAGGATGCAAGACCTTATTGCGTGGTGGGAAAGTGAGTGACTGGCAGCCAATACCTGTTAAGTTATCTTGATTTATTTCCCGGTGGAAACTGTAAATTGCATGGTGAGACAGCAAAGTACTTCTGTTCCTCCAGGAAGAGAACAAGTGCAGCTCAGGCCTGCACTTCTATTTGCTGTCCCCTCTTCTGCAGTCAGTTCAATCCTTTTATGAAGATGCTTTCACCAGAGCAGTGATGTTACTGCTCCTGCTGCAGAGACTGACAGGTTTTAAATAAGTTCTGTCCCCAGCTGGTGATCTTTGTCTTTTAGGAATCGGCACAAATCAAAGATTGTGAATTCACCTGTTACAAATTCAAGGAATTACACCCTTGCATGATCAAAGTAGAAGAGTAAAAGTAGTGGAATGCAGCAAGGCACTGTTGAAAAGATGTTATAACTTAGGAGGAGCAACTTGCAAGGAAGTTGGAAGGAGAGGGAAAGAAGGATGAAAGATTAAGGTTGTATTGTATTGTGTATATGGTTTGGAAAGCCTTTCAAGACGATACCAGTCAAAAAGCCTGTATATTGCCACTACAGAGCTTGAAGCAGAGGAGACCTCAGGAGTGACAAAAACAAATAGCCCTTTTGATAAAACATTTTTCAGGCAAAATTTCAAGTTCTCAGCTGTTTACGACTCTGGTACCTCCACAACAGATTCTGAGAGACACCAACAGAAAGATTGGAGGCCTTTTCTATCATTACAATTTTGAACACACAAAAGTCTCCATGAGCTCAAGCAATGCACAAAGCTTCCATTCAAGAAGGCACATTAACTCTTTGGTGCTACATCTTACAGGAGCATCAGGTCTTGAACAAGCAGCACACGCTTTTCAATTAGTCTTCTGGTTTGCTTAGTGTTTATTGCAGTCTACCCAGCTGCCAGCAATGGAACCAACTTCATGAAGTGTTATTCTCACCCTTGAGCATAGCTATGTTGTTTGCTGCAGAAGGCAATAGCACAGAGGTAACTAGAACTGTTTCCCCTACATTGGCTAGGGTAGACAGAGGATTGATTCCCTGCTGCATTCCTCTAGAAGAAGGAAGCTGTACTTTATGCTGCTCTCCAATTCTGACAGATCTAAACAGGACAAATACAGTAAGGAAATCCCTCACATATTGAGGTAAACGTAGTAGTGCTATTTGCACATTGACAAGTCTTGCAAAAATAAGGTTTGCAAAATAAGGCTGTATGAAATAGTGTATGCACGTGGTTAGGAATGAGACAGAAGCTTGATGGTCCAGTATGAAATAAACTCTGAAAGTGCCATTAGCTGTATCAGCTTTCAGGATACTAAGCCTCTGTTCTCAAAATACTAAGTGAACAGAGTCAAATCAAAACAAGAAAACCCCACCCCCAAAACCGCTCCCCTCAAAGAAGCAAGGGCTGACAATGGAGGAATGGGTGTTTTCTCAAAACAACATAATTCCAGTTTCTTTATGGGTCATGAGGTCTGTGTTTATCATTATTACAGTCTCTGCCTTTGGACTGCAGAATTCTTCCTTTGAAGGAGAACAGGAAAAAGGAGTTAGTACATGGTATGTGGTTTTGATGTTTGTCTTTTTGGGTTTTGTTTTGAAATAAAGTCCAAAATTTTAACTTTTTCCTAAATGTGAGAAAAACAAAGTTCCATTCAGGCTAATACTTGGCAAGTACTCCTACAGAGCACAGCCCAGTCACCTACCCCAGCAAGGCAAGTTATGTAGATGATCCATCATAAAGATACCAGATCTTGCCCCAAGACATACGCCATTTTCTCAGTTTGATTGTCTACAACATCAGGCAAACAAGGCTAAATGAGGGAGGATGGGTCCCAAGATAAAGTAAATGAGAGGCCATAACAAGCCAGCACCTTCTAAAGATGCCAGGAGTGAAGAGCATTTGAAAATATGGTAACAGTTTCTGTACTTCAATCACTGACTTCCTAATCAAGACAAGGTCAAACAGAAAACATTTTTGTGCCATTCTTGTGATAGTATCTTTGTTACTGTACTGCAGAAACACTTCCCTCCCCAGTCACTTTGCTCTGGCTTGTGAGCAAAATCCCTTCTGCATCACTTTGGAGATCTTCAGGAGAATCAAACCTGTCACAGTCATTTGCAGTTACCCTGTCTCACTGGACAAAGCCAACACACAGGAGGAGAGCCTCAGAAGAGAGTTAACATTTGAATCTATAAAAAGCTCTTAATACATTCTGAGCAAGGTTGTTAAAAAGACTTCCAACACATTCCTTAAGGCCCAGCACCTAAGAAATTTACCCACATTAAGTACACTTTCCCACATTGTGAGGAGGGTGTGTAATGGTCATGCCAGTCTCATGGAACTGGGCAAACAACTTATCTCACTCCTAGCTGAAGAAACTAACCCATAATTTCCACCTGGACTAGGAAGAGCTTCATATTGCATTGACTCTTCTAAATTTAAAGAAAAGAAAAAGAAAAAAGCTTGTGCAATTGGAGAATTTAAATGTATTTCCTGCTAATGGGGAAGTTCCCCAATGGGAAAATACTGTAACAGTTCCAGTTCGACAGCAAACACTCATCCTGGTTAATGTGCCTCCTTTTTACCCACTTAAAGAAAATTCTAAGAAGCCAAGTCTCAAATTCCCCTTTGGCAGCTATTTTGGCACTAGAGAAGTGCGGTTATGGGGAGTCCTGTTCATGTAGAGTTTTGCTGTGTATGTTTGCAGTTTCTTCAGTAATCAGAGAAACCTCTGGAGGATATGCACAATTTTCCCTAAGGTAAAGTGACCTACCCTTTGCCTCATGAGGGAAAGTCACCAGAGATACAAAGTGAGACATGGGGAATGCTCAGTCCCTTTATCACAATCACAAATCATCTGAAAACCATGTTTGTTTTTAGATATAAAGAACTGTCACTTGTCTTCTCTCCTTCACAAACATACTCCAATGCTACCCAGAGCCAGAAAAAAGAATGACAGCAACATCCTGATAAATACTGAACTTTTGCTCATGAATTTTATCAGCATTGTGTCCCAGCCCACTGGTGTAGCAGGAGAGTTCACCTGGTATTAGACCAAGGAACACACCAGCAGCTCTCTAATAGTCCTAAATAGCTACTCAACAGATGGATGTCAGAACCTCCAGAAGAAAATAAACAAGCTACCTTGTAGCTGTTCTGCTCCTGTAGTACGAGTGGTTTACAACTAAGGAATTTTTTACTCAATTATTTTCTCATTTACACCAGGAAAACTCCTCTGAGTTCCTGAACCGAGTCATTCTTGACCTTAAACTGAAAAATAAGAGCAAGTTCCTAGGCTGCCCTGCAACCATGAACTGAAACACTCTGACAGTGCAGCCTGCTGAGCCTCACTGGGAAAAATCACTGTCCCACAGCAGCACAGACCCCTGCCCAGCTGGGTTAGCGAATCCAACCACTTCATTCACGTATCCTGCACTAAGGTCTAGCAGTAAGAAATCAAATCCAGACACCAACGGGAAGGGGGAAGGCTTTCAGCTTTCCCTATGCCTCTAACACAGGCTCTCCCTAGCTTAAAGGCAACCCATCTCCACTGCAAGTGCTTCAGATACCCTGTTCACCTCAGCACTTCAGAGACGTGCAGAGATGTGGCAGCACGAGTGGAGATGGACATTACTGGAGGACTGTTAGCACAAGATGCAGAGGCATCAGCGACAGCTCTGCAGCACTCACTGCACCAGGTCACACCCTGACCCCACGGAGAGTGTTTGCAGCATAAGGAACATCAGCTCTGTCCCAGAACATTTCAAAATTAAGAGATTGTCTTTATATCTGTATGTTCTGCCCCACATCCAGTCTGTCTAAATCAGAGAGCAGCTCAAAGCAGCAGTAAAAAAAACAAACAAAAAAACCAACAACAAAAAAAAAGCTGTTTGGAGGATCCATTCTAACTTCTGGAGGTAGAAGTCCCACCCCTCCCTTGATTGCACTTCTTGCTCCATGCTAGATGCTCAGAGCATTAATTGGAGAAGAAGTTTCCCTCTGGAGGTGACAATGGTGGAGTTGGCATACTGCTAGGTCCCACGAAGAGGCAGCTCAACTTCGGCTTCAATTCATTCCAAACTTTACTCATCTGTGAGTGGAGAAGGAGAGAAAACAGACCATCACCTCACCACATTTGTGTTTTCAGAGTACTCAAAAGCACAACACAAATTTGCTGAAGTACTTTGTGGAAGTCCAGCAAACCCAGATCATCCCTTTTAGACTGGTGCCATAATGCAGCTCTCTGAGCATGCATGGAAAGGAGATGTCCCACAGCTTGCTCAAATTCCTTCACTGCAGGGAAGGAAGAAGGCTGAAGAAGGAAAATACTTCTCTAATGTAGCGAATGCAAGAAAGTCTGCACATGGGGAATGCTGAACGTCTTAGTTAGGGGTTAACAAAAGGGGAGCTCTTGGATTTAGAGAAAAAAAAAGGTAGTTGCTCTCTGTGATGTAATTTTTGTGTAGCACAACAAAAAACAGATTCATCTAGCAAACACACAGCATTCATTACAGAAGAGCTAGTTATTTAATGGTTGGGTCTTCCTGAACTACCTGTGGGCTAAAGCCATCTGCAGATGAGATAAGAAAGCGAAAGAAAAACACAGTAACTTGCTGCAAGAAGGTACAGTCTTTTAGAGGAGTTAGAGGACAGCTTTGATCCCCACTCCAAATTGGAAAAAGCTTAGGTGACTTCTTAAGAAATTACAAAAGAGCCCAGCTGGACTCAGCCAGCCACGGCTGAAAACACATTCAAACTCACTCGTATTTTGGGAAAAATAATTCTGTCCAGAAAGAAATCTCACCTCTTTGTGACCCTGGATCTGGGAGTTGACAAAGGCCCCCAAAATGTGAGATGTGAGAGGCAGATAGATGTGGATAAGCTGTGTCTCCTGATGCAGGCAATACAGAGAGAAGTAATTCCGCAACTCCATGGTTAGGATGGCATTTTCTTGCTGAAAGAAGAGGAACCTGGTGAAATACACTGCCAGGAAGAAGGTGCCAAGGAGGTTCACTTGCAGCAGGAGAAAACAGCATTCTTCACCATACTAGCAATTCAAACACATACCACAACCTAAAAAGGCAGTTCCTGGACCCATTTGATATGGTAGCAACTGCACTTTCCATCATGCAGACTGTTGCTCCTGCAAATGACACGTTGCCAAGGAGCCAAGGAGTGTTGAGGAAAACACATTTGTTTTCTGTGTAGCACAGCAGGTAGCTCAAATTACTCAAAAGTACAGGCTACCCTTTCAGTCCAATTTCTTTCTGCAAATATGACAGCAGCACCATCACAGGAGTCCAGTACCACTCCTGGCTCTCCCAGGCATCTGCCCTACCTCCACAATCCGAGATTCCAACTGCTCCACCGATTCTGGTTCTTTGTTCTGCACAGTGGCACTCATCATCTGCTTCTTCATCATGCTGTACTTATGTAATGCTCGCTGGTGCTTGTGCAATACCCCCTTCTCATGTCTTTCACACAGGTCCTTCACGGGAAAAGGGAAAAAACAGGTACATAGTGGAAGCTAAGAGACAGCAAGCTCGCAAGCCAAGTGCATCAGGAACACAAACAGATGGTCATGCTTTATGTAATTTCTATGCTGCACATTTTTGTTTCCTTGTTTTCAAGAGTCGAAAAAAGTTGGCAGCTAAGAATTCAAGAAACAAAACTGCTTGGACCCAGACCAGCGAGCTTAAGAGGCAATCTGGAGCATCACTTCTGCCAACAGTCTGAATCTTATCAAGCCTCTTATCGTTTTTGCCCTTCTCAATATTAAGTGCTGGCAATTGACTGTGGTAAGAGCTTGTCAGTGTCCTTCTATTTCAGTCCAGGCCTGGGAATGTCAGGTGAGGCTGCCACACACAGTTTTAGTAGATGCTTCTGAAAAAAAAGAGTGCCTTTGACCAGAAGATTAATATCAACAAAAATTCTTTCATTTGTAACTGAACTCAAGTGTGCATGAGCAAACCAGCATCCACCTAATTCACTGCTTTGACCCAAAAGCAGCCAAATCTGCAAAAAAGTTAGCTGATCTGTATAGTTCAAGCAGTCATATTTTTTAATTCCTTGCAGGATTTGCTGTTTGGCAAGTTCTCATCACAAGATGAGCTGATCAGTAAGGCTACAGAGCTAGCTAAGGCCAACAGTCACTTCCCTCCCTCTGCCAGACGCCCAGTTCGCCTCTGAACTGGCCTCCCAGATAGTTTTCCATCCAGTTGGCGTTACACCCTCTAAAGAGCACAAGTTTGCTCTAAACAACTTTCTCATTGGCAGAAAAACAGCAGAGCTTACTTTATAGGACTGGAGTAAATCCAGGAAAAGGTTCAGCTTCTCCACCACATCATTCTCTTCCTGTTTACCCTAGAAAACAAGGAAAAAGTACATTTTATGTAAGCCTGGCAAGAACCAACCTCACAGTTCTTCACACACTTACACCATGCTGGCCCTCCAGTGCATTCTCCAGGACACATCAACGCTTACACAACTGCATCAAAAATCTTTCAGATGGCACTGGAGTGTTTAGTCTTCAGTATGCAGAACAAAGATCTAACTGGAGCAGGAACAGCTTTTCCAACTGACTGATCATTATAACAAGAGGAGTTAGTTTCACAATCCTGTGTGTCAGTCCTTTCAGCTCTCTCTGCCTGGAATTTCTTGCTCTTGCAGATTCCTCCTATCTTTTCATCTTCCCTTCTTACAAAGATAACTAATCCATTAAAGCTATAAATACCTGCATGTTCCCCGGAATAGTTCGTGCATCAGAAAGCACAGATGAGACACCAAGCCAAATGTCACTACTAGTTTTTTTCTTTTACTAAATACTGTCTTTTCTTCCTGTATCAATAGAGCTCTTTGGAGCATAAACTCCGGATGAGAAAGACCTGATCTATAAAAGCATGCTGAGTATCACAACACAATGAGATGAGATGAGATAAAGTGAAGACAAAACCATTACTTTTTCCAGACTGTCATGTTCTCACATTATTCTAACAGTCATTATCACACCGCACACTCACACAGGAGTATGACACTTCTGTCTGAATGACTCTCATGTAATGTTTAAGTACATGAATGTCAAAATCCGATTCAGAAATGAGTTCTTCTGGATTCTCTGTAGCAGGTTAATAAGACAGAATGCAGGACTTCTGGGCAGAGTACAGCTTAACTTGGCCAGTAACCATTTGAAATTAAAAAAGAAAGCAGGCTTTTCTCTCCTTCCCCTTGCCCATTATATTTTTACCCATTTAAACACAGTCGAGGTTTTTCACTCAAGCTTGAACAAGCAGGCTGGTGGTTGAGGATGTGAGTTGAGACTACAATCTCCCTCTTACCTCTTTAAATGCCTATATCCTCAGAGCTCATGATTCAAGATGCAACACAGGGCAGCAACACACCTTCATTTTACAAAAAGGAAAGAAAAAAGTAAAGAACTCACCTGCTGCACAGCCTTATCTGCCAGAAGTGCAAATTCAACAGAGAGACCCTTCAAGGCTTGTTTCAGAGTCCCCCATGTGCTATTATTCAAAGCAGCCCAGGAAGGAAGCGGCGTAGTGTCTGAGCCCAAAGCACTAGGAGGAGATAAGCAGTATTCAAATCTAGGAGACAAATTCCACTGAGTAGATACACTTATTTGCAAGGATCAGTTCAGATTTTCAAATCTGTATAAACAGCTCACAGTGCTGAGCTACTACTGCACAATCACAAATGCAGAGCTGCGTATATACGGGGGGAAGAGACCACAGAACCAGCACCTGAATGTCAAGCTATTTGTATTTTCTTTTCTCTAGCTCCATGGAATGCAGCCTTGGTGGAAAGCATGCATTTTCTCCTTTTACAGCAGAAAAAATGTTATTATCACAGAACCACAGAATCCTAGGGGTTGGAAGGGACCTCGAAAGATCATCCAGTCCAACCCCCCTGCCAGAGCAGGGTCACCCAGAGTCCATCACACAGGAACGCATCCAGGTGGGGTTTGAATGTCTCCAGCCAAGGAGACTCCACAGCCTCTCTGGGCAGCCTGGTCCAGTGCTCTGGCACTCGCACAGTGAAAAAGTTTCTCCTGATATTCACATGGAACCTCCTGTGCTCCAGTTTCCAACCATTGCCCCATAGTTAGGATTAGGGTTAGGATTCAGAGAACCACAAAGCCCAGAGCTCCAGGCACACTGGGGCTGCAAAATGCATGCCAAGAGGAGCACAGCACTGACCTAGAGCATACATTGAAATACACATTCTTACCAGAGCCTCTGCAGGTAAACCTTACAACAGCTTGAAGTTTTGAAACAACAGTAGAAACATTCACATTAGCAAATCCTCTTTCTCTCAACCTACCTTAGCTCCTTTCCAAATATGAGAAGATCTGAGGCATTATCAATGGCTCGGGAAGCTATCCTCTCCGCACGGTCCCGAAGCTTATAAAAGCTATTATAAATATTTCTGATGAGCTCCCTGCTGGCAGCAAACTGAGCCTGTATGTCAGCTGGAAGGAAGTCCTGAAGAAGAGCAAGAGAGATTACTAATGGACAAATCAGAGGCACATTCACATACATCAGTTGTGAGGTTTCAAGCTCACAGGTTGTGACCTGATGCTACAAGTAACTGCCAGCCTGACAAACTCAAGCATGTACTGAAAGTTCAGCTCTTTTGGACCTGTGTATCACCGGCAAAGCCTGAATTAAGCTCCAGTTGCAAAACCTTTGCTAACATTGCAGGAACCTGAACAACAACTTGCTTTAAAATTGCCCAATGAACACAGTGAATGTGTATTTAAAACCTGCCGTAGCACTGGCATAAACAGATACATGAGAACTTACAAATAACTTCCCTTTAACAGTCCAAATCACTTTCCCACCAGGAGAAGGCAACAGACAGAACGAGGGCATGAACACGTGGGGAAGACATCGATCTAGATATTACCTTTTAATTGTGCAGTATGTGCATTTGTTTGTTATGNCGATCTAGATATTACCTTTTAATTCATTTGTTTGTTATACAAGTACAAGTAATTACTGTGAAATATGTTCTGAGCAGGATTCATTGTTTAATCTTCATCATATTCATGAAGCAGCATTTAGCTAGGAATATCAGGCCTTTAAGAGTCAAATATTTATTTGATCTTTACAATAAAACTACAAGTTCAAAAGTCCTTCAAACTTTGGAAACAACTCTCTTCTCCCTAAGCTCTCCATCACTCAACAAATGCAGTAACTGATCCACCTGAAGGAGACAGCTATTTAAACCAAAACAACATATTGCAAGAAATTCATATACATACCTTGGCCTGGGTAGCTAATCTGCAGGTCATAAATTCATCTCCGACTCCCTGGACCAACTCTCTTAGCTTATTCTGTACATCCTGGAATATGATACAGAGTCAAACGAGCATGAAAGAACTAAGTAACGCACAGGCAATTCACAAAGGTCTCAGATATATTACAACAGTAAGGCACAGCTTAGCAGATACAGCTTTATCCAGGTTGTTTAATTCAAGGAGAAGCACAATACATACTCCCATAAGAACAGCTATAATTTTCAAAATAGTATACTCCTGGTATTGAGTGAAATTACCTCCCACTTTCCAGCTGCAGAAATATCTACTGAGAGAAAACTCTCCTCATCATGGGGAGCAATAATGTGTAGGTCAAAAGCAATTCTTAACTCTGTGCCCAGCAAAGCAGTTACAGGAAGATATGCAGACTCCAGACTATTGCTAACAAGTACTCACTGAGCCACTGAAGGACAGAAAGAGTTTCAAGAGCACATCTTCTGAGAAGGGGGGGTGTCGAGCCACCAGGTTTATGAAACGCTTCAGTGCTCTCCTCCTCGATTCTATGAATTCTCGATCAGCTGCAGAAAGAAACATTAAATTTCAATTAATGCACCACAGACTACAGCTGCTCAGAAAGGGAAAAAAAGAAAGCATTCAGTTCAATCATTTTTTTGTACTTATAACCCTTCCTAAAGCACTGTGATAAACCCAAAGAATGATTACCTGTACTCTGTCTGCTCCCTGAGAGGGGTCATTTGGATTGATCACCAGAACAAATACTCTGTCAAGTGGTTCTGTACACCTCACTGAAATCCAGCATATGTATCTGTGTGTATTTCACAGGGTGGGTCAGGTAAAGAGGACAAACAACAAATTCTAAGGCCTGAAACCTCTGCTTACACCACTGTGGGCATACAAAGAGTAAATGAAAAACCCTTGATTTTTTCAGGAAAGATGAAAAATTAAAGCATAATAAATTTGAAGAAAAAGAAAGTAGCACAGAATGAAACCGAAGGAATGCATTTATCTGTGACAACACTTTCTTATCACAAAAGGGTAATACTCTTTAGCCTCAGTTAAGCAGGGAGTTTGCTGGCTGCATGGACTCTCTATAATGATCCTTAGTACAGTATCACCCATCAAATGATTTTTCAGTCATTAGGCTTGCAGATCTCAATTTTGCTTTGTTCATCCTTTAGCCTACATGGAGATTTCTGAAGTCATCCACACACTTCCTACAGTGTGTCTGCCTACAGTTCCTACACAGATCTGCCTCACTTTGCTGCTGTCCTCCAAAACAAACAGAGCAGACCATCAATCCTTCTTCATCTGGCAGAAGGATGAAAGCAGATCATGAAAACAAGTGTGTAACTTAGTAGAGAACACAGAGTATAAAAAGCACGTAGCTTTGCCCATCCTGCTCTGGGACTAAGGAAGTTGCAAGAGTCACACATTTATACCAATCCATCAAGTCCTATGTCCTGCAATTCCATTTATCAGTCCATTAACCTGCTCAGAAACAAGAACTCCCCACTCAATTTCCTTTTTCCTGTTTGTAATTTCTATAAAGACCACGTACGTGGCTTTTCTATACACAGGCACTGGACTAGAGGCAACCATCACTCTCTACCTTAACACAGTTTTGGGCTGTGTGAGGACTGTACTCCTAGCACACTTTGGGAACTAATCCTACCATTTTTTCCTTAAACACGTGATATTTATGGGAAGAAATGCACCAGTGAATGCACAGAAATGGCAACACAGTGGCAACACAGTGGCTGACAAACAATATGTATTGGTAGCTTCTTTCAAGCATCCTCTCTCCACAAAGATTAAGCAGAGAAGTTGGCTTTGCTCACAGGTGTTGCATGAAGCAGAAATTCTGGACATTCTGGCTGAGAACACTGCATCAGGTCAAATTCAACAGCCAGGTTTTTGCACCCTCAAGAGGAAGGTCTTCACAATTTACATTCCATCACAAGAATATATGACCATTGAAGCTTTCAGCACTATCATTTTGCTTTGTTCCAGTTCACAATACACCTTGCTCTGCTCACTGTTTACCAATTCCTCTTTACTGTAGCAATACATGGACTCCTTGACTGAAATTGATTATTTATTGAAACACCTTAAGTTCAGCAGCACGGACAGGAGGAAAGACAGTGAAAAGCTTGTTCTTTCACAGATAAAGTAGAAAACAAGAGAGGATTTTATACAGTTATGCAACATTTGAAATAATGAAAGGTTAAAACTAGTGTCAATATTTCAGATCAGTGAAAAGTGTACCTGAAGGAGCTTTATGCTTTCAGTCTTGGGATACTACATCAGTTCCTATTCTAACAGCTAAAATACACCTGAATGAACTGGCACTCTAATTCCAGCCTCAGTTCCTAGTTTCTGGTTATCCTAAGCAGATCAACAAGCTCCTTTTCAGAAGTGGAACAAAAAAAGGGCAATAGCTACTTTAAGGCAGCTCATTCATCTGTCAGAAAGACTCCTTTTTTAACTTAAACTGATAAAGAGTAATTACCATTGCCTGCATCACAAGGCTTCTGTGCAAGGTCATACTACAATAGGCAGTGCTGAAGCTGTTCACTTGCCATTACTGTTCACTTGGCCTTTTCAGGAATGTGTGAGGTCCGGACTCTACACTAATTCAACAGGATCAAGCATGCTCTCACTGGAGAAGCCATATTGCTGGTTTTACACAATCAGCTCCTCTGCAGTTTTAAGCTTTTAATATAGTTTATTAAATTATTTTTTTTAATCTTCACTCTCCTCTCACTGTAGGAAACAACAGGATTTTCACAAATCTTTTCCATTTTGAATACTCCACAAAACAAGACACTACAATACATACTACAGCTGTTCAACAGGATGGTAGTGATTTTACACATGTAGCTCTACAGCACTGATCATCATAACCTGTTTTCCTAAAAGACAACACCTGCAGCTCTGCCATGCTCTTGTGCAGAATAACGCCTCAAATCTTACCAGGAAAGTCACTAGATACTGAACTTCCACACAACGGAACTCCACATTTTACATTAATACCTTACTCCAGGGAATTTTCAGGACAGCAGTAATTCACACCTCCAAATTGAGCATTATAACCTCAAAGTTGTTTTCTGAGCCAAGCAGAAGCAAAGACTTTTGATCTTTTAAACATTTATTTTCAACAGTACCACCTTGATCATGCTTGCACCGTGACCCCTCGAGTCAAAAGAAAGAGCCAGGTTTTACCTCCCAGCATCCTTTTTGGTGGAAGTGCTGGCACCATACGATAGGGGAACTTCTGAAGCAACATCTCATGGAACACCACAAAATCATTGTATCGCCTGTAGACGGAGCATTTGAATCTCTGCAATGAACGAAGGAGGGAAGACAAATGAATACACAGGCTGGACAAACAGCAGAATTTCCTTTTTTATTATTTTTTTTCTATCAGCTGCACTAAAAACAAAAGGAAGAAAAGAATGAAATGAGACCCAGAAATTGCAAGAAATAACATATTTCTTCTCTTTAGAGGCTTCGTGGTGGACAGGAAGGGGAAGACTCAGTTATGAATAGAGATGGCATTTTTCTAACTACAGTCCTTTAAGAAGCAAGATTTTCAGTTTAAAACATACATCAGATTTCATTCACACACAAGATGAAAGAGACTATGAAATGGAGAGGAAGAGGTTTCCCAAGAAATTACAGATATCCCTAAATCTGCTGTGGTTCCACACCACTACTCCCTCAAACTCTCCAGTCTTCCAAAGCAGACAGAACATTGAGAAATAGTGCTGACACTCTTGAAATGCTCTAAAGAGCTCTTGTCTTAAAGCACTGCAAGTCCCTGAGCTCTTGGGAACTTTCCCCAAAGTGGTTTCAAATCCAGAAGTGGCAAAGCAGTCTTAGATCCTATTAAGTATTAGCCCAAATGACTGATGTTTTAGGTGAAGCTTGAAAGAGACCTCTCACTGACGTTAGATCTATAAACAAAGATTGAAAGTTCCTTTAAAATCTTAGTCCTTCACTCTGCATTTCTTAGATCGATATAGAGAAGAGGCCAAAGAAACTATTTTTTCATTCCAAAAGGAGTTAGGTAGCAGCTAGAACAAGACACTTAGGAGGTAGAAATCCTTTAACACATAAAAAAGGCACAATCTTCCCCCTCGGGACTACTACTACAGATTCAACTGCTGGAGCAGCTAATAAGAAAGACTACACAACACTCATTTTCGCTACGTTTGCATTGCACATGATTCACCACTTCTTGTGGCACTATGCATTTTCAAAAATAAAGCAATGAGGCATAGAACCGGAGCACAATGGACACAGTCCCCAGGGCTTCCCCTGTCTGCTTTGAAATCTGATGTTGATTTGTGTTGCAGATCTTAGCTAGAGCTCAAGGCCCAGCTATGCTTCGTTTTGTGGAAGTGTCAATCTACAGCTACAACTGCAGAAGAGATGACAGCAACTGAGAGGAGTTGGCAATGGGTTCCTGAATTCAAAACTTAAGAGAGACCACCAGGCTCACTGAGTCCTGTGCCCGGAAATCAGCCAAAAATAAACAGAGTCCTAGAATGCCCACAGAAGCACTCGCTGTGTCTGCCCTTTCCCCCTCACAACAGCCTGACAAGCTTGCAGACATCAATCTAAAATACCTAAAGCTACAGACAAGTGACCCAAATCTGTCTCCGAACACTTACAACAGCGAGTACAACAGTTTGATGAGCACTACTCAGTAACCAATGTTTTGGGGGCCTGGGAGTTGTAAATTGTTCATGGTATACTTTGAAAAGGACAGATTTCCTTCTTGAAAAAACACCCAGAAGCTACTGGAGAGCTATTTCACTGGCTGTTCCATAAATAGGAAACGATACATCACCTTCAATCTTCTCTTACACCAAGAGCAGAACCTACAGGTCAGGACTGGGGCAAATAAACTGGAAGTGGCTAGACCCTGCAGAAGGATTTGCAGTACTTTTTCTGCTTATAAAGGACTTCAGTTTAGCACTGCCAACACTGTTTCTTCACTAGCTCAAAACAGTTTAAAACATCCAGTCGCCCACACCAATGTGTTACGAAAACATTCATTTTTCAGTATTATACATCTGCTCTTGTACAGAGCTCAGGTTTCAAGTGAGTAAGCTAGCAGACCATCCATCGGACCTCAGTCAGAAGATGCTCCATACTGCAGAAGCTCAGGTCAAGAAAGAAGTGCTATTGCATTTAAGTAAGCCCATACAAATGGCCTGCTCAAAACCAGCATCACCCAACACATCTATAAAATCAGACAAGACTTTGCCAACAGCAACTGCACAGACATTCTTCAGAGGATACATTCTCACTGAGACCAATGCTTGCTCACATTACCTTGCTGGAAACCTCATATTCCACGTGTTTCAGAAAAAGGCCCTTCTTCTCAGGTATAAGCTCCACCTGCACACTATCCTTGCTCAATAGCTCTTGTAGGGTGTGGGAAAGCAGCAGTGGATTTCCCTGGGGCGCCTGCATTAGAAACTGTTCCGGTTCCCTCGGTTCATGTACTGGAGACTTTGCCAAATCTAAAAGACAAAAAGGTGAAAAAATAGTCCAGAAGACCTGTTTAAGATAAAGAAATAGCCTTAAAATATTCAGTGCCCTTGTTCAGTGCTTCCACAGTGGTGCAACACAGCCAAGACAGTCGAGCCACTCACCCAGGAGGCTATGCTGCTTCACACACGTTCAAGACATTGGTACCTCCCTCTTCACAACACCCAGGAGCACCACCAATTACACCCAGTCAAAGACATCTCTACTGAGCAAAAGAAGAATCACAGGCCAAATTTGTTCTGTGAATCAGCTAAGAGGCCTGCATTTCCTGTCTGTCCAGCTCCCACCACAGCAGGATCTGCCAAAATGAATGAAAACCTTGCTCAGCACTTTCGGATCCTGCCTAGAACAACTCATGGAAGGAAAGAAAATGTGTTATTTTACTGTGCTGCAAAAATGTAATACATTCATTTTACATGTCATGACAAAGGAAGGAGACACTTCATTTGACATAATTTTATTAAACTCTATGACAGAGTGCTAAGGTGGGCATGAATTACAGTAATTTACTATGTCAATGTGCTTAAGTTCAAGAGCAGGGGGAAAAGCTTCTTAATAAGGGCTACCAACCCAGTAATTGCTCAGCCACAGCAAGCTCTTGGCAAAACCTTTCAAACACACCTATTCCACCGCTTGTAGCTAAAAACCAAACATCTTTTTACAGTGAATTCAGCCACAGCTGGACAGCTTTGGACAGAGTGAGTCTAACTGGTTCTCAAATCAGACGCAGAAGTGAAAAAAGATGGTTCTTGAGAATACAGCCCTGGCGGACAAACTACACCGAAGAAAGGGCAAAGATGATGATTCAGAGTGCCCTCTTATCAAATGACTGACTGCAGCCCGTTATCTCGACTTCACAACACATATCATGTGACCATTAACTAAGCTCACACTGTTTCTGAAACCACTCCTTTTTTTCTACCCATTCCACACACAAGAAACGGGGTGAAAAACGCAGACACAATCCTGGAATCTGTTCAACCCACACCTGAGTTCCGTTTTCCAGTCTGGAAGAGATGGGTTGGTTCCTCTCTGCATACGGCTGCTTAAGAGGGAAACTGGGAGCAAACTCTTTTACAAAACAAGTTGAATCCACTGATAAAAAGTTACCTAGAAAAGCTGGGCAGTATTAATTATCCCTTCCTTGCCATTGAGCAGAGGCTACACCCCTTCTTAAACGTATCTAAAATGTTAAGAACACGAAAAGACTGTAACACCATAGAAGCAAGAACCATTTCTTTAAGCTCTGATACTTAGTTCAAAAAGTTGAAAACTCTGTAAAAAAATAACTCAGGAAAGATAAGAACTCATATCCTTCACTTGACAGCCCTGACCTCCTCCCGATAAGGATTTCCCACTTGTTCCTTCACGTGCTCTAGGCCCTGATAAATGGGAAAACCAATGACCTCCGATTCCTCAAATACAGCTTCAGAATAGTCACCTCATTCTCTGTTCCATAAAGCAGCTGAAGGAAACCAAAGCAAATCCAGGACAAATTGACCTTATCCCACATGTCTCATCAGGCTTCAGATTCCTGCCAATGTGACTCAGAGAAGCAAGTCTTAACACCTCTGCTTTAATAGACTAATATATCACCTACTAACCCCACCTATACCAGCAGCTTCTGAAAGGTTCCTGTTACCTGCCAGAAATTTGTGATAAGATAATGCAAGCTAATTCAATGTTAACATGGGATACTACTGGATAAAGTGATAACCTATCTGTATATCCACTTCTGAGATAGATGCTGAACGGAGAAAGAAAGGAGGAAAGAAAATTCAGAGTACAGACAGCAAGGCAAAAGATTTTCTAGTGTCGAAAAATCCTTGCCCAGCTGACCTCTCACGGGGCAGCAAGGTACAATAAACCACTCCAAGTGTCTAAAATACACACAGAAAGAACTATGGAAAGCACAAGACGGCCTTGCTCTGCAGAGCAGGGGTTCTCTGGGTGCACACCCTTGTAATTCTTGGGTTTAATTGCTCAAGACACATCAGTGAAATGCAACGTGCCACAGATTTTGTTATTCCTCCAATGCACACACACACACTTACACAGAATTCCAGAGTCCTCTGTGTTGCCAAACCACTGGCTCACATTTCAGAGGCAGTCACAGCAAGCTAACCTCCCAGAGAGGGGCTAGCCAAAATGCAACCCACCTATTTCCCTACTGAATCACCCTCCCCGCTTTCCATCTTCCTGCCAGGCAACCAACAAGGCAAGGCTTTCAAGGCACAAATTGTTCCCTAAACTGGGGCTCAGCACTGTCTGGTAAACTACTGAAACTCCCAGTGGCAGAAGATAGGTCTCAGGAGAAAAGATTCATAGGATGAACCAGTATTTCATCTGTGAGCCCTGGAACCTGCAGCATGATCAACCAAACTGATGTTGAGGACTCTCAGATTCCTAACAGTGATCTGAACCCACATCGCCCCGTAAGACAACTCCAGAGTGAAGCCCCATAGAAGATCCAGACAAGACTCGGAGTTCCTTTAACAATTCAGTCATGTTGCTCTTCTCATT
The DNA here is from genome assembly GCA_013398125.1 of Aegotheles bennettii. Classification (NCBI taxonomy): domain Eukaryota; kingdom Metazoa; phylum Chordata; class Aves; order Caprimulgiformes; family Aegothelidae; genus Aegotheles; species Aegotheles bennettii. The sequence goes on along the minus strand of VZRW01007570.1, from coordinate 293,092 downwards.
TGTAACTCTCTGACATTTTTTCCTCGAGTTATTCTCTAAATTCACGTTCTAAAACTCACCTACAGGAAATACCTTCTCCTTATCAGCAGCTCACACACTCGGCTCTTCCTGAAATATTCTGTAGCTTCTTTATATCTCAACCTTGTCTAAATGTGTGAAATCATACAAATCAGACAACCATACAAGCAAGTTTGAATAATTACTGTTTAATTAATAATCTCAGAGTGCTTCTTATCAACAAGACAGCTACTCAGGGCGAATTTACACCCTCAAACACTGGTCTGAGAACACAACACTGCGACGACTGAACGGCTGTTAACCTGTTTTAGAAAACACTTCTTGTGGCACTAACACTAACCCTGCAGAGCAATATATACTGAAGCTATCCTGCGGCCCATTTTTCATTCTACTTACTGAAGAGTGGGTTCAGGAACAGTCTCAAGAACCCCGGCCAGGAATGGTGGATAATAGTGAGAACTCATTGGTATGAGCTCCTGTGTTCAAGCAGTAAAAGGATTTACATGCATTGTAACAAAACACTTAATGCTTCCCATCACGCACTCTGTTTGAGAGCAGCTGATTTTGAAAACATTCCCTTTGGTTTGAGCAGAGCATTACCTGGTGAAGTTTATATACACAGAGCAGTAAGTGAATACAGAAAGGAGGTATGGAATGGTCCCCTGGAACATAGGGAAGCAGACAAAATAAAATCAGCTTTTCTGTGTGAGCCAGCCTTCTGCTACAGCAGCTCCTCAATCTGTTGTCAATAAGATACCAGGAAGTGGCGTGGTATAACTGAAAACAATTTGATACAAAAGTTAAAAAGAATACACACATGCATACATATGCAAGCAAGCAGACAACAACAGGACAAGAAATAAAAGTTTAAAGAAGCATTCAAAGCACAGACTAATTTTTGTTTGGGTGTAAAGGAAAACGACTACGAAAACATTGCATAATACCTTTTCTTTATTTTTGGTAACAAGTCAGGTAGCCTTTTGACCAAAAGGAATTGAGAAACTTATCCAGAGAACAACCGAAATAGAAGGTTTCACTACTTTATACCACACATTTCATGCTTTAGTTAGCACCTGACATTCATTACTCCCATTTACACAAGCAGACAGCAACCTGCCCTCCACAGAGTCACCAGTTTCCTCTATCAGATTTTCTGAAGTCCTGCATTTATGAAACCCAAAGTAGAATTTCAAGTGTCTGATTATCTGCATGCAGGTTTTACGTGTGAGTAAGCACATGAAGAAAGCAAGGGCAATGCACGGGCTGGAAGCATTGGTGGTAAATCACAATGCAGATCTCCCCTCCCTGTTTGTCAACCAAATCTGGAGGGTTTATCTCCATTTCACAGATGGCTGCTACTAACCACTCTTACATCAGGGTGCTAATCAGCTATATTTATTAGACACACTCAAGTGGAAGGTGCCATAGAATTACTAGTTACACACAGGAGTTACACACAGGAGTAGCAAGTTTTCTAGAAGGAGAAAGGAATCTGAAAGGAAGCAAAGCCTTTAGGAGAAGCAGCTAAGATTTCTTCTCCATCATCACAGGCCATGGCACTGCAGAGCAGAGGTGATCCAACTCACAGGAAACACAGGGGAGTACAAGAACTGACTATTTCTGTACACAGACACCTTAGATTTCTCCCAGGCAAAAATGAGGGCTCCACTACAAACTCCTGGGCCAGAACGCTAAAGCAGCAATGTAAATATCATCCATCAGCATTTCCCTTTCCTTTCTGTCTCCTCATGAAAAGCCTCAGGAATTATGGAAATGCCTTTCTCTCTTATTGTGTCAAACACATTCCTCCATAATTCCAGAATTCAGTGTCCACATCAACCTCTCAGAAAGCTGGTGCAGATTTCAACTCCAACTCCAAATAGATTCCCTTCCTTGCTTTTTTTAAAAAAGCATTCTTACATAATTTGAAATCCCCCAAAAAACAAATAAAAAAGAAAAACAGAAGTTCCACAAAAAAAAAATACAAAACTTTCTATTAAGGTTTTACATATTTTTGAGACAACTCTACGCAACTTGTTTGGGTTTTCTTAAGGAATTTAAAACCATGTAACTCTTATTTAGAAAGGAGCAATGCAAAGGAATTGGTGTATTTTATCTAACAGTTAACTGACACACTGATCAGTGTTCAGTGTGGAAGAGAGGTCCACATTTCTTACTAGGTTCAAGACAAGGAATCATATTTAGCTTCACTCTAATTAAGAGATGCTGCAGTGTTCTTCTTCCTTCTCCTTCCCAGCAACTGACTTGTAAATAAATACAAGCTACCCAATGGCAAAACAACAGAAGGTAAAATAATACAGACACTATCACAAAGTTAGGTGTTAGAAAACAGGCTCTAACAGTTCTGGGTTTTTTTCTCCTTAGAAAAACCCCAGCTTTCTCAGTACAGATCTCCTGTGCTGGCTGGTCTGGGTTTGGGGGTTTTGTTTGGTTTTTCTTCTTCACTTTTGAGGTGTTGGGGGTATTTATGGTTTGGGGTTTTTTTTGGTGGTTGGTTAGTTGTTTGGTTTCTTTTCCAACTAAGTTTCAGATTGCTATTCAGAACTTGGTGCTTTTCAAGATGAAGCAGAGAGGTAACGGCACAACTGAAAAATAGTCAGGTGAGGTTATCTACACTTTATTTAATGCAAATAAAAAAGCACTGGCATTTCTGCATTCCCCTGCAGGCCTCAAACTGCTTCTCAAAATATCACGAGCACATGCTACAGCAGGAAAAAAAAGCCCGACACTGAGCTATCTCCTCACAGTGTCACAGAGCAAATCTGTGTGACAGAACAAAGCACTAAGTTTAAGCCTAGTGTCCTGTTCTTTTAACTATGCCGTTAGATCATCAAGAGATCAATTAAGCGATTTCCCAAGTCTGGGAATACAAGGACCACATTCCATTCGCAAGTCAGCCACGGAGCCTTAGTCCCAAAGCTGTAGCAAACACAATAAAGTGAGATGGAGCTACACACATTGAAGAAATAACCGGATTAGGGGAGAAAAAGCCATTGAGGAATGTTCCCAAAGCCTACAGAGACAAAAAGTCAAATCCTCACCAGGGCAGCTCCTCAGCTCAAAATGGAAGATTGCTGAACTATCATTTTTCACACCCAGCTCTAACGAAGGGCATGGAAGTGTAAAAATTCAGCAGTAACACATACAACTGTTCTCCAGGAAACTTTTACAAGGGCATTTTATCTTAACTATGAAATTGCCAAGTTTTTGCAATCATCTTTCCTTACACAGGTCAAGAAAATACCATCAGAAGAAATTGTTTACCTTGCTGTTTTGCTTCTCATCTTCCTTGCGCATTTCTCACCCTCTTTACTACTCTGGGGAAAAACCTGATCTTAGCATTTAGGCTTAAAAAATTGTTTCCCACTCCACACACCACAGCCTCCCAATGGTCTTTTCATATGTTTTATACTTAGGACAAGCTCATTCACATCTCAAATTCTGTTGAAAAGCAATCATCCAAGCTCCTTCTGTCCCAGATCCACATGTCTGTAACTGACACACTTCCCTCCATCAACCTTCAACAATCCACTAAAACTTGAAGAGTGTGGAGGAAATCAGAGTGGGGATGTACAAATTCTACCGTCTGACACTGGTACAGCCCTCCCTCCCAAACCCTGCACACACAGTTAAAGATTTACCACTAGGAGAGGAGGAGACACCCCCCCTTCCTCCCCCAGCCAGCACACCTGGGTTAGCTCCCTGCAACCACTGCAAAACAGCCTCAAGTGGGAACACGAGGGGGGAGAAAAGTCAATACAAGCAACTTTAATGTACTGGACATTGGGCTTTTTATTTTATCTCTTGTGTTAAAGTACTTTTAAATCTGTAAAATTAAAAAACCCCACAGCCTTTGCATGCGCTGTCATAGGTGGGCATCAACAGCCCCTGTCAGGACTCGTTATTACTCAAATTTAGATCATCCCAGAATATTCATTGATCTCCAAAAGAGTTACACATGGATGTGAAACTTCAAGATCATTGGGACCCACTTAACAATGCTAGAAATAAAAGCATTCCTGCATCCACAGCATTATTTTCCTTTTGCTAAGGCCATTAGATACCTTCTCTCAGTGTTCATAATAAAAGCTTTGCCAAAGAAAGCCAACTTTTCTAAAATGAAGTTATTTCAGACCATTACAGAAGCACCATCACCAGCGCAGAGGTTAACTGGGTGAAGAACACTCAGAACCAACTGGTTTATGTCTGTAAGGCTCCTGAAGCAGATGGTAAATCTGTAACAGACATACCTGAACAAGCTCTCTTTGGTACAGCAGGACTTTTTTTTTCCCCACAAAGGCTGCTGTTCAATATCTTATATCATTCCTGGACAGAAATATTCCAAAATCATTCCTAAGCATTGTCTCCATCAGGAGATATCAGAAGCACACTCCCTGGACCCTGAATTGAATCCAACCAGACCATTTTCCCTCGCACACTGCTCACCCACTTCTCACCTCTGCTAGTTTGGGTTTTTTTCCAAACAGAGAAAAGATAAAATACCAGGCACAGCGCAGGGATTGCCAGTGTGAAACTTCAGCTGCTTTAGGAGAAGTTTAGCGATGCATTGCCCTGTTCCCCCCGGTTTCGGTGCAGTTATTTCCTCAGTTCACCCGGGCGCTCCCTCCCTGTCCCGTTTCACAAGTGCTGGCGGCGTTTGGCTGCCACTTCTGGATCCCGGACCCAGCAGCGCTCTCCCAAAACTCCAGCGTCTCCCAAAACTCCAGCGGCCGGAGCTGCTGCTCCCCCTTGGCCAGAGCTGCCCCTAGGGACGCGGCCTCTGCCCGGACCGTGCCGGTGCCCGCCGAAACGCTCCGTGAATCGCCCGCGGGTGCTTTAAGGTGCCCCCGAGTTCATTTCAGGGTGCGAGGACACGAGGCAGAGCCCTGTCAGCACCCGCGGGAGCGCCCAACAGCGCGACTCGCCCGGGGAGAGGCTCCGGTTCCCCGCGCTGAGCCCCGCACAGAGGCTCCCTGGGCCCCGGGCC
>VZRW01007570.1:241267-282522 GCA_013398125.1 Aegotheles bennettii | reverse complement strand
GGGCGAGGCCCAGCGGGGCCTGAGGGTGCCCGGGAGGGTGCCCGGGGAGCCGGGTGCTGTGCTGGGCCGTGCTCCGCTCCCCGAGCCCCCGCGGCCTCCCCCGGGCTGGCAGCGGGGCTGCTCCTGGCGCAGGATGAACCCTCTGCTGTGCCTGCCCGCCGTGTGACTGCTGCTCCTGAAGCCACTGCTGGGCTCCGGGTATCGCCCTGTGGAATTCACAACGTGGAATCATCAGCTGGGGTGCTCTGCGTTGGCCTCTGTGTGCCTTAAACCGGGCTGTGAAACCAGAAGCTTCAACTTGTTGACCAGAAGTTTACAAACTAGACATTGTCCTGCTTTTTCAGTGAAAATCCATAGATAAATAGTATGGGTTTGAGAAGAGTTGGTGCTCACGAAGCTGTGACACGGGTGCTTTGCGACAAGAAAAGATGGAAAAATTATTTCTGGCAGTTGAAAATTCAAGCTCTGGCTCTTTTAAAAGCATTGGCTGTCTTGAAACGACCAAGCCATTGTGTAACTGCATCGATAATTACAGGAATAGCTGGGTTTGGCATACAGGAGTTATTAATTTTTTCAGATAAACCTGTCTAGATAAAACACCTCAGATCTTGAATAGCAAAAGTACTTACTTTACCAATACTTGTTCTACCATATGTGCTGTTGTAGGGTCTGTGTGTGTGTGTGTATCCTACATGTTGTGAGGTCTTATATGTGTCAGAACTGGAAAAATGTTTCTTAAAGCCAGTTGGCAGTGGAATGCAGGTGTTATGTGTGCCTTCTAGGGTTCCAGTCCTGTGTCAGCTTAATAAAACATCAGAAAAATGTCTTGGATTAGGAAAGTGTTTGCTGTTCTCAATGTAGTAGCCTGCATAGCTCTTTGAATTTGTATGTTTGTTTCTTAAGGAGACTTTTGCAAAATTGCCTGCATCTATGTAGTTGGATTCTCTTTGTCTGGTTTGTGTGATACACTTTGTCTATGTATAGGATTATCACTTCTGTCTGTTCAGAAACCAGGTGTATTTTCCATCCTGGCCTGTTTCGTTGTTAAGGATTAATTTGGTTAACTTCTCAGCTGTATGAATTACAGTGTTCAAGTTCAGTCACTCTGCTGGTCTGGCTTCCCATCCACGTGTTACTTCTTGAGCTTCCTTACTCCTTCCCCCTTATCTGACTCCCCAGGGAGAAAGGCAGTCCATCAGTGTCACTGAGCCAAGGCTATTTCAGTGCACATTATAATACTGCCTCTTCAGGAACAGCTCTGAGCTGGACCAGCTTTAGGTTTGGACCATCTCAGATGCGTTACTTCAACTTCTTTTTCCAGAACAGTTTTGACATGGCAGAACAGCTGATCCGAGTTCAACCAAGAGAAGGGATGTGTCAGACAGATGCAGGGAAGCTTTAGTTCAGATGATGATAGTGGTCCTTAACATACTGTCAGCTGAAGATAGCTGTGTACCCACCACACCCCGCTCTTCTTGTGGGTGGAATAAGCTGGCTAAACCAGCTTCTTACCCTTTGAAGACTCCTTTGTTCACAATTTTGAATTTAAGGTAGAGGAATTGAACAGTGCAGGTATTTGTCTTCAGTCTGTTAACCAGTAGTGAATCAAAACTATATTGTATTCTCACACATGAATCTAAATATGCATTCCTTGGTTTGTCTGTAGGACTACAGAGGCTGTTGTGAGAAGTGCTTGTGAAAAAATGACTAATAGAGCCTAAAAAATACCATTTTGTGTGCTTTTCTTTTAGTCTAGGCTTCTGTGGAAGTGTCCTTGTTGGACATTCTTTCACTTTCTATGCAGGAAAAATCTAAGATATGAGATTCTAGGGTAAATAAATTTACATGCTATTTTACTGGAATACCAGATTTTTAAATTTCTCTCAATCCTTACAGTTGCTGTAGGCATAGCAGACACTTCACTGCATGTGTCCTAAATCCTATGCAAGTGATTATCTATCCACAGCTCCAGTGTGTTGTCAGTTCCCTGGAGAGTGGCTTGCTCCTGAAAGGATATTTTGAATCCAGTCCATACTTGCGAGTTAACTTGCAGCACTCATCAGTGGTGTTCTCTTCTTGGTCTGTAAAAGTTTGAGGCAACTTTTTTTGCTGTCAGAATATCAGTTGTTAACTCCGCAGCTTTTTTATGAACTTTTCCCATGCTTGACTTTTATTTGTAGTTCTTACACACACACGGAGAGCATCTTTTTGAGTAATGAATACTACAAGCAACATTCTGTGAGTAGTACATAGTCCTGGTGGTGACTGCATCTGTTTATGCCTAAACTTCTGGGAAGCGGATTGCTCCAGATCAGTGGAAAGCTTCACATGTAACCTGTTGAAGCTAGAAGTTACAGAAAGCCAAAGTTTTTTGGTGATTTGAATTTCAAAGCAAGTGTATATTTCTTCACTGCTAGAGACCTTTCCAGTGCTGTTTCTGGGCAGAGTAATTTTTAGAATTCCCAAACCAGCAAAATTCTGTAAAAACATCAACACATCTAACACCCTTTTTCATTTGTTCTCATATTTTAAATGTTTATACATGTGTTTGGGGTCTTTTTTTCCCCCCTTGTCTGTGAACGCTTTATATAATCTGATGCTCCAAGTTTTATCTGTATATTCTAATTCAGAAGTGTAGTGGCATGCTCTTATTTTCTGTCCAGTCTTGCATTTTATAGTTGTCTTCACATAAGCTTCAAACTTACTGCAGATACACATGTATATTTTTCCTATTTAAATTGCAGTGTGAAACTTTGCCATTCATTTCAGCACATTTGCCTTTTTTGTTAGCAGAATGTCTCTTCTGGTCCATTTAAATACACAAAACTAAGAATGTCAATTAAACACAATTTACCTGCCACTTCTAACTGTTGTTTCTTTAGAATACAGTAATGCAATCATGTCAATAAGTTGTAGGGGCATGACCTGTGAAAGGATCAGTAATCTAGACAAGGATTAAAATGCGTGTTTGAACAGGATAGCTATGGATAGCGTGGGACTTTATTTCTCGAAAGGTTTTAAAATAACCTTTGTTACAGTTATTTGCGAGCTTGTTTGGATATCCTTGTCTTTAATGCTTGTAGTTCAATTAATTGAGGAGTGAATCATTGATGTAATTTTTCTGACTCTTCTTGGATCTACAGGTCAGTGCATTTCTGTAGTTAGGTAATGTTAATTTGGGCAGTGCATTTAAATTCATACACTACCAATGGAGTTTAGTTGGTGGATATAATCTGATAGAATTGATTTGAAGTATAGATTAAAATTAGGTATGTCTTGAGCTCTACAGAATGTATACAGAGATGCCTACCACATGAGAATAACTCAGTGTTGTTGAAGCTCCTAATTTTGTGCACGACTTCGAGGTGTACTTTGTACCTTTTAACTGTTTTTGTCCCGGTGTGGTTTTCATTCCAAGCCGCAGCTGCAGGGTTACAGTCCTTCTGAATGTTCTGCCTTCGGTGTATGGGAAATTTCAACCATGTTGTAAGCAATCTCTTCCCATTAGAAAGAAGCCTGAAGCTAAGTGCAGGGACTGAACAAACCATCTCCCCAGCAAGTGCTCTCAAAAGTTTGTAAGATGATATAGGAAAGGGGGTTGAAGAATATCCAGAGTAAGAAAAGGTGTGTGCTTGTCTTCATTTGCTGCAAACTTAAATATGACTTTAAGTGTCTTGTCTTAGACATTCATTTTTGTGTTTAATTAAAGGTTTAGATGGAGCGTGAGTTCTCAAACATAATTATAATGATGCTAAGATGTGCAGAGCTTCCAGTACGGTGGATAGTTTTGAATTATGCTAAAAGTCCTGTAATGTGGGAGGGAGGTACATGTTACATTTCTTGTTGCCAAAGTCATCTGGTTAAATTTGAGCAAGGCTACTAGTCAGAGCTTGAGCAGTAAATCTTCTTGTCTGCTCTGTTGATGTGAGGACTTCATAAGCCAGTTCCAACTCCTGAAACAAGCTAATAGTGCAAGTGTTGATGTCCTCGGTGTAAGGTATTTCTTTAAGAGAGTTAACTGTGTGACATTTGTCAAGAAGCTGTATGATCGTGCCTCTTAGCAAGGAAGTATTGTTGGAACATTGTGTATTCACCTCAGTTGTTTCTCTGATACAGCGTTCATTCACTACCATTCACTAAATGATTCTTGAGTCATTTTCCTGAGATTTGAAATCTTCCTCTTCTCTTACTATCACTATTCTTTTCATCTTTCTGTCTTCCTCCTCAGTAATTTGTAGACTTGTGCCATAGTTTCTTGTATGCTTTTTCTTTGCAGAATTACTTGGTGATGTACTGAAAGATCGGCCGCAGGAAGCAGATGGAATCGACTCGGTGATCGTCGTGGATAATGTTCCCCAGGTTGGACCAGACCGACTGGAGAAGCTGAAGAATGTCATCCACAAAATATTTTCCAAGTTTGGTAAAATTATCAATGAATTTTATCCAGAAGCAGATGGGAAGACAAAAGGGTAAGTCATAGTAACTCCTACTGGAAATGGGATTAAAACACTGTTCTGGCTTACCCTTGATTATTAGTGTCAATACTTTATGGCCAGTTTTTATGGTGACCTCATAGTCAAGCTCATCACTTTCTTCTACCTTAGTCTGTACAAGCCTGACATCTAGTCTCAGTGACAAGCAGAAGTTCCTGAGGGAGCTGAGAAGTTCATTAAGCTACAGCATACGGGGGGATTAATTGTGGAAACAGTTTAGCTGGGTTTTGAAGACAAATTTCTGTGCAGTACTAAATGAGGGGTTTTGGTTACTTTTCTGCTGTGACTAATAAATAGGTCAAAGGTCCATTTTAGTTAAAAACTTAACAGCAGTGGGTATGCTGTTTATTGCAAAAATCAGTTGCCAGTATTCTGTCTCTGGTTGCCAGCGCCTCTACTCACATTGGTGTCTCCATCTGGCTTAATTTCAGCCCTTTCCAGGACCCTTTCCCCTTTGCCAACTTCTGATCCCAGTTCCTGATTAATCACAGCATCTGAAATTTCAGAAGAAAGCTAACCAGAAATGATCAAACCCAAAGGGAGACAGCAAGGGATAGAAAGTTTGAGGGAGAGAAACCAGGCAAAAATCAATCTAATAAATATGTTGCTGTAGTTGGAGCAGCATACATTCCTGAGTTTGGGGGGAATCTGTAGTTTAGAAGGCATAAAAAAGTGGGTTTTCTGAAATGATGGGTTGTTGACTCTGTGAGGTCAGCATGAGAAAATTATTCTATTGCTGTGTTCGTGCCTCTCTTTGAGGCCGTGTCTGACAGTCTTTAAGGTACTGTCAGTTTTAAGTCTGCTTAGATTGTATTAATGACAAGAAGGAAGCTGAATATAATGGGAAAACATGAATCTGTTATGTAGTCGACGATGACTTCCTACTTTTAATCCTCCTTCATTGTAGGTACATCTTTCTGGAGTACATGTCTCCATCTCATGCAGTGGATGCTGTGAAGAATGCAGATGGATACAAGCTGGATAAACAGCACACTTTCCGAGTCAACCTCTTCACAGACTTTGATAAGTGAGTGCAGCTGTTGTGTGTATCTATAGATTTTGGGGTTCTAATCAAGAGTACCAGCACAGCTTGTAACCAATAAATTGCTCTTTCAGGTACATGACAATCAGTGATGAATGGGAAATCCCTGAGAAACAGCCATTTAAGGATTTGGTAAGGATTTTTTTGAAAAGTGGAAAGAATATTCAGCAAAATAGGAAATGATTGCTTCATTGCTGGAGTGTTCATGTGAAAACAAACGATGTGTTAATGGTGGTGTTATTAGTAGCAGTAGTGATCACATGCCTGTTCCTTCATTCTCACAAAGTGACAGGGAGAAGTTAGTGGTTCTACTTAGTAGTTTCACATAGGGTAAAACTTAAGAGTAAATAATGATTTTGCACAAGTCATCTAAAAATAGAATTTTGAAAGCATGTTATATTTTTAAATGTGTAAGGCAAACTTTGTGTATGTTACCATTAGCTTTGTAAAAAGTCCAGTGGAGGAAGGGATGGGTATATAAAGAAAAAAAAAACAAACACCAAAAAAAACCCTTAGGTTATTCTAGGCAAGAAGTGTTAAACATCATCAAACCACCTTGAAGGTCCACCTTTTTATGATCTACTCTTTTAGCCGAAAAAAACCAGCACTTTGAATTATTTAATTCCACTTTAAAAACTTGTTTGCCATGGTTAGACTGTAAAGTTGTGCTCTCTGTGTAAGACAAACTCCCACCTGCCAGGTAGATATTAATTTGGGGAACTTGTTGTCTTAGCCTTTGACTCACTAATGATCTCATTGCTTCTGTTTTTCTTAGGGGAACCTCCGATACTGGTTGGAAGATCCTGATTGTAGGGATCAGTACAGTGTGATCTTTGAGTCAGGAGACCGGACCTCCATTTTTTGGAATGATATCAAGGAGCCTGTTCAAATTGAGGACAGAGCAGTGAGTGTCCTGGAAGTGCTGTACATTGCAGATACACTGTCAGTCTCATTCATTTTATGACATTTCAGGTTGTTTTTGTTTTTTTTAAAAAAAGATATTTTTTTCCCATTGCTGCAATACTTTTTTCTCCCTTTTGAAAAGGTGAAATTACATCCATTAGAATTAGATTTAGCTGCCTAGGTAAAACAAATGTGGAGTTAACTGGTGTGGTGGTGGTTTGTTTTTTGTTTTAACTGGTCCATGATGCCTTTTAGTTTCCTTCATCTGTATTATTATAGGTGACTCAGAAAGACCTGAAAATACAAAGTCAGAGTTGGAAGAGTAGTGTTCATTAGAGCTGAGTATGTGCTTAACTATGCTGCTTCTGATCGCTTTTTGCTGACGGCAGAGGTGCTAAAGAGGAATAGCTGGTTTGGTAGCAGTGGATAAAAGGGAGACTTAGTGTGCCTGTCTGCTGCAGGCAGTTGACTTGCTGAGTGCTGTTGGTACCCAGAAGCATTTTCTTTATTAACCATTATGCGCCACAGTAGAAAGAAGTTGGCTCTGGGATGATGACTAATGTTGCCCATCACCGTGGTCTGTATTGCTTATATCTCCCTAAATTAGCTGAAGGTCAAGAGCTGTACTGTTGTTAAGAAATTTGAAATAATTACCCTTACTTCTGAGAAGACTACAAGGAAACCCAAGCCTGTTAGGTGGGTTTAATTGTTACTATACAGAGGTGGTCAGTGTACCTGGAAAATATTTTTTGGGATCAGTAAGTTGAAAAGGTCTCAATTGACAGTTTCAACCTGAAGAATAAGTACTGTGCACTGTGTGCATGAAGTTAAACTCCACAACTAGTCCAAGGTATTTCTAATTCTGAGATCTTCATAAATGAATTTGCACAATGTTAAAGCCACACATTAATTCTTTCCCCCTTGAGAGTCCAGCATGAAATTAAACCTTTGTGTATACTTTTTTTTCCCTTAAATCCAGCGGTGGACAGAAACCTATGTACGCTGGTCCCCGAAGGGCACCTACTTAGCTACGTTCCACCAGAGAGGCATCGCGCTTTGGGGTGGAGAGAAGTTCAAGCAGATTCAAAGGTTCAGTCACCAGGGAGTGCAGCTTATTGACTTCTCACCCTGTGAAAGGTATGGAGTATGACACTGGTTTGGGCTAAGGGATCAAAAGTGTGAAGCACACACATTCTGGCTGCTGTGCTTTCAAATCTCATGTGGTTGGGGTCTTCTGTTCTCTTTTGCCTTTGGAAGTACTGCTTTCATGCATAAATCCTTCTCTGCCTGACTATTCTTTGACTTCAGGAAAGATATTTAATGTAATCTGGAATAATTTGTTTACAAAACTGAGCTGACAAGTTTCCTCAAAGACATTATCCCAAGGGAGAGGACCGTATTTTTACCTCTTTAGTTGGATGAGATGTCTGTAGAGATAGATTTCTAGTTCTCTGAAAAGTTTCAGTTGAGTAGCATCCTCCAAATCTGTAGTACAAAAATTAATTCCTGAATTAATTCCTTTCTCTTTAGAGAAAGCTAAAATTATCTCAGGACTGAGATGCATCATGTTTTGCTAGTTTTCAAGTAACATATTTGGAAGCAATTAGGTTTTATGTTTTATTGTATTAGAGATATTATTTATCTTTAAGTGGAGAAGTCTAGCATACCTATAGTTCAGGTTGGCTAAGGCCAGTGGATTTATATTTGCTTCACAGAATCACAGAATCCTAGGGGTTGGAAGGGACCTCGAAAGATCATCTAGTCCAACCCCCCTGCCAGGGCAGGGTCACCTAGAGTCCATCACACAGGAACACATCCAGGCGGGGTTTGAATGTCTCCAGCCAAGGAGACTCCACAACCTCTCTGGGCAGCCTGGTCCAGTGCTCTGGCACTCTCACAGTGAAAAAGTTTCTCCTGATATTCACATGGAACCTCCTGTGCTCCAGTTTGCAACCATTGCCCCATGGTTAGGATTATGGTTAGGATTCAGAGAACCACAAAGCCCAGAGCTCCAGGGACACTGGGGCTGCAAAATGCATGCCAAGAGGAGCACGGCACTGCACCAACCTTGGTCCCTCCACACCTTTCTGTGGGGCCCAGAACTGGACACAATATTCCAGATGTGGCCTCACCAAGGCAGAATAGAGGGGGAGGAGAACCTCTCTCGACCTACTGACCACCCCCCTTCTAATGCACCCCAGGATGCCATTGGCCTTCTTGGCCACAAGGGCACATTGCTGGCTCATGGTCATCCTCCTGTCCACCAGGACCCCCAGGTCCCTTTCTCCTACACTGCTCTCCAGCAGGTCAGCCCCCAGCCTGTACTGGTGCATGGTGTTGTTCTTCCCCAGATGCAAAACTCTGCACTTGCCCTTGTTGAATTTCATTAAGTTTCTCCCCGCCCAACTCTCCAGCCTATCAAGGTCTCTTTGAATGGCAGCACAACCTTCTGGTGTGTCAGCCACTCCTCCCAGTTTAGTGTCACCAGCAAACTTGCTGAGGATACATTCTGTACCCTCATCCAGGTCGTTGGTGATGATCAAAACCGATGATGTTCTTGTAGCAAAACTATATTTGGTGACAGTGTATTTGGTGAGTTCCCCTCTCTTGCAACTTCAATATGGGCAGAGTTGCACATAAATCTAGAGTCTTTTCAGCTGGAGGGATGCCAGGAAAATACTGTGCCTTGGAAGCTTTCTCCCCATTTATCATCCTGTTCTTATTTTTTCCTCCTCTCCAAAAAAATCCCATTAGAGAAACAGCTGTTTGAAATTGCGTTGTATTTAAATATTATTTGGATAAAAGCCTACTTGTACTGACATACTAGATGAAGTTTTGATACTGAAATTGATTATTTCATTTGTAGGTACTTAGTGACCTTCAGCCCTTTGATGGATACGCAGGATGACCCTCAGGCTATTATCATCTGGGACATTCTAACTGGGCAAAAGAAGCGGGGATTCCACTGTGAAAACTCAGCTCACTGGCCTATTTTTAAGTAGGTTGAAAAAGAGAATTGGAATAGAGAGAACAAGTAGTCCCAGACTTTTTTTAATAAAAAGGCAGTTCCTATCTAATGCTACTTTTTTCTTTTTATTTGCCTAGATGGAGTCATGATGGTAAATTCTTTGCTCGAATGACTTCAGATACCCTCAGCATCTATGAAACACCTGTAAGTTCTTTTTTTTGTGTAACACTGCATTACAATGTCAGTCTTTCCCATGGAGTCTCTTAAAGGATACATTTTAATGATATACTCTACAGTTGGGCTTAAAAGGGGAGAAGTCTTTTTGCTCTTGCCTTGTTATTTCCTGGGTGAAAAACTGTAGCTGAGCCTGACAGTAAATTTCACACCATGCTTCTAGAAAGACTAGACAGCTTTACTGTGCTGCTTACAAGAGTCAATAACATCAAAGTTATGTGATGCCTCCCAGCTCTCAGTAGCAGTTGAGTGCCAAAGTACCTAAAATGCACTAGAAATCACAGCCTAATGTTTTGCTTTTTTGTTATAATTCAGGCTGCTGTACTTGTTGATTCTGTACAGCAATTTTTATTGTATTTGTAGTTGTGGTATACATATGTTCACAGTAAAAAGTAAGGATACAGGATCTCTGAACTGTACATGTATGTAAATATAAGAGTGTTACTAACTTGAAAATTCACACCTTTCTCTTTTAGTCTATGGGTTTGTTGGACAAAAAAAGCTTGAAAATCACTGGGATAAGGTGAGTATTCCTTTATAAAAATAACTGCTCTCTTTAGTTGGTCTGTCTGGGGCTTTGTTACGGTGAGAAGAATCCTCAGGCTGTTGACTAGAGCAAATGACTTCATGCTCAAGTGGTCAAATTAGACCAGCAAAAAGGAATGGAATATTCTCCATTTATTGATGTCCACAGTTGACAGCTTCTCTGCTTTGAAATCCCTGTGGTACTGTTTAATCCAGGGTCTACCCTGGGAGTCCTGTTGCTTGTCTACAAAACCATACTGGAGTGCAGTTTGTTAGGGTGTATCTCCTAAGATTTGTATGCTGGCTTAAAGCAGTGCTGTATTGCTGCCTGTTGGCAAGGAGCGAGTTTGGAGTGTGTGCTTGCACACTAGACACTGATTACTGGGAGAGTTTTTGAGGTAATTCTCTGTAAAGCAACAAGAAAATTAAGTGTACCCAGGTGCAAGAAGATTGTCTTCAGTGTAAATTC
This sequence comes from Aegotheles bennettii, assembly GCA_013398125.1. Taxonomy (NCBI): domain Eukaryota; kingdom Metazoa; phylum Chordata; class Aves; order Caprimulgiformes; family Aegothelidae; genus Aegotheles; species Aegotheles bennettii. The sequence continues at coordinate 271,888 of VZRW01007570.1, read as the reverse complement.
ATAGGGTTTTTTTGCTCATTTGTTTAACCAGCCTGTTTCTTAGATCTCTGGCGGTTACAGTGGGTGTAGCCTTTACTCTTCAGTGAAATATACTGTTTTGATAAAATTGTTTATATAGCAAGTTTAAATAGCAGGTTAAAAATCTGTGTAAGGTTATTAAATTGTCTCTACTTGCTTGTCTGTATCTGTCTTTATTATTGAGAGCTGATATTTGTCCGCAACATTCAGATGCAATGATAAAAATTATTTCTGCTTGTAATATCCCTCACTAAAAATTAAAATGGTGTATTTTTAACTTTCTTCCTGTAGGGACTTCTCATGGTCCCCAGGTGGTAACATAATTGCTTTCTGGGTGCCTGAGGACAAAGACATCCCAGCAAGAGTGACTTTGATGCAGCTGCCTTCTAGACAAGAAATTCGTGTGCGGAATTTGTTCAATGTTGTAGATTGTAAACTACACTGGCAGAAGAATGGGGATTACCTGTGTGTGAAGGTAGACAGGACTCCCAAAGGCACACAGGTATGGGGATTCTAATTATAGTCATAACATTTGGTTCTCTCTCATGCTTGACACATCATTTTCTTACAGTACTGTATTTAATATAGACAGTGTAAATCATATGATGTCAAAGCTATTTTTTATTTTTCCATTTGAATTTGGGGCACGTGGGGAGGAAAATGTATGTAATGTTTGCATCCAAGATTTGCTTTGACTTTAGTGACATCTTGGAATTGGGTGAGAACCATATCATCCCTCGCCTCTTTTCCTACTCACTGTTAAGCAGTTGAGCAATCCATAGGTCATGCTGCACATATGTCTTAATTAAAACTTCATAACAGTCTGAAAAGAAACAAATGTTTTTGTACAATTCTTCAGTTACTCTTTATCAGAACAGAAACATTTGGAACATGTTTGGTGATGAGGTATATTGTATTTACCTGCTCTCATTAGAGAAACAATTCTTGACTCTTGTAACTCATCCTGTGTCCTGACAGGCTAATTGTGTAGTTGTCCTTCTCTGCCTAGCAATAAAATTATTTGCTCTAGTCCTTTTGTGCTGGATAATGAGCTCATTTTGGCCTTCACAGGGAGTAGTGACCAACTTTGAAATATTCCGAATGAGGGAGAAACAGGTGCCAGTGGATGTGGTGGAAATGAAAGGTAATGCCAAGTATTTCCTTACTTTTGATGTTTGTTTTTGAGAAGACACTTTTGTGTCTCTTAGAAATTCCCATCAATGTATGACATAATTAGGAAGTTAACTCTTTTTGAGAGGAGCTGCAGTATTCATGTGGCAATGCTGCTCATGTAAAAATGAGAAGTCAAAACTTCTGTTGTTACTTATGCCATGTGACTGACTGGAAGAATTACAGAACTGAAAATCTCCCATTGGTAAAGATGGTAGGGATGATATGAGTGTATTATGTAGAAGATGAGGCATTGGAGCTATTGTTTGACTGAAACACTTCCCTTAACTCCCTGCATTTGCCCTATCAGCCTGTGTTTAAAAGGTAGTGTGTATGGCAAAGTCTGATCACTGATGGGTTCCCTTCCTTCAGCGTCTTGGTTTTCTTTGGTAACTGCTTGAAACCAAAGCTTTGTATTGTCTTTTAACAGTTTTGACCCCTCTGTTGTTTTGGGTTTTTTTTTACAGAAAGCATCATAGCCTTTGCTTGGGAACCAAATGGAAGCAAGTTTGCTGTGTTGCATGGCGAAACTCCACGAATTTCAGTTTCCTTTTACCACGTTAAAAACAACGGGAAAATAGAACTCATAAGTAAGTGACTGAAAAATAAGTGAAAGGTCCATTCTGCGTGGCAGTGGATGCAGTAAACTCAAAATTATGGCTGTTTGCAGTGGATAGTATGGCAATAGGTGCTATGCCTGACCTTGTATTCTGGAAATCTAATTTTCTGGTGGCAGCTAAGCTATTTTCACTTTGAATCAGTTCAGTGTCTGGGAATAAAAGGCCTACAAGCCAGAGTAATTTTGTGTCCTTGGACAGTTCATGTGAGGTGATAGCACAGGCTTGGCTCACTTCAGATAAAATTTATTCCCAAATTAGGTGTTGGGGTCTTGTTCTCTTGTTAGCTTTGGATGTTCTCGTGTCAGGTTGGTTTTTGTCTTTAGAAGTGTGGAGCTAAGGACTGTTGTCAGTACTTGCTTGCAGAGTTCAGAAATGTCTTCAGGAATGGGTGGAATTGGTTGTTTGCAAGCTAATTAATGGCATTGGATTGAGATATTTTTCTGAATTTGTCTTGTTTCTTTCCAGAAACATTTGATAAACAGCAGGCAAATACGATATTCTGGAGTCCTCAAGGACAATTTGTAGTGTTGGCTGGCCTCAGAAGGTGAGTATTTCACACTTTGCTGAATGCCACTTTTATTTTAAGGAGGAAAAAGTCTAGAGTATCTTATCATGAAGTGTCTGGTATCTCCATGAATGTTGCATGATGATGTAATCCTGATGAAGCTTTGCAAAAGGAAAAGGAAGGTGGAAAAAGAAAAGCAAAGGAAAAGGAGATGCGATTTCATGATGTAACTTAGTCGTTTAACTTTTACTTGCTAGTTTTGCCACATCAAATAAAAAAATAATTTTTCAACTGAAAGTGGATATTTAGAAACTGCTCAGCTGTTTTAAGTTAAATACTGACTCAATTAATCCAGTTTGCAATGTGCATATGGCGCCTACAATGCATTTGTTGTTGTCATAGCCTTGTGCCTCCTCCTGGGCAATACTTTTTAATGACAAAGCTGTTCTGTAGAAGAGTTATCAAAAAAGTTTCACATTGGAGCAAGTGAAAATTATTTTTATTAACTAGCTGAACAGTATTTGTCTTTATGTGCTTTCTGACAAGAGCTGCTGTTCATCTTAAAAATCTGGGTTTTTTCCCTTCAGTCTTGTCTTCGCTACCTAAATATATCTAAGGATGTGTTTGTTAAACTTTGGCTGTAACTTGCCTATAGTGTGTGTGTGTGTGTATATATATATATTTCACTATGACTTTAAGAACAGAAATAAAATGGGTTAAAGGTCACTGAACATAGAAACAAAAGTGTCATTATTACTTGGGGTTTTGTTTTTATTGTATTGCTTTCTAGCCACTGAGACTGATATGAGCCTGTATCTTGTTTGCTATGAAAATTTGTCTGTGTAGTGAGGGGTTGTAAAGATGCAGCTTGTGAAATGCTTTAAAAAACCAGGCTATGCTAGTGCATGAAACAATGTCTTGTTTTGTCTTTGCAGCATGAACGGTGCCTTAGCTTTTGTTGATACATCTGACTGCACCATGATGAATATTGCTGAACACTATACAGCTTCAGATGTGGAATGGGATCCTACAGGCAGATACATTGTGACTTCTGTGTCTTGGTGGAGCCACAAGGTAGTAATGCTTGCTTTTTTTTCCCCCTTCCAGAGGTACTGGGAAAGACTATGGGTTAGGAAGAGAAAACAAATACCTGTCACTGATTATATGACTTCAACCCTGCACCATAGCTTTATATGTTAATTTCTGGGCATCAGCATTTATTTGGGCCATTAGTTTCACCAGTTGTCCAAAATAAGTTCTGGAAGGGCAGTTCATGATTTCAAATTCTTGAGTGTCCCTTTTCTGAATTTTAATTGTGTCTTTAGCACTTTGAAACATCTTCTTGTGGTCCACACAGAACAGCAGGATTTACTGCACTTGTCCGTACTTTTGCATGGTTCCAGCCACTGTACTATAATCCTCTCCTGTACAATTATAGAATCTGAGAGTTAAGAATGTGATAGAAGGGCTGGTCTATTTTCAAATTGCTGTGATCTCCAGAAGGTAACTTCTGCAAAGCTTCAGTGGAACAAATATTTTGCTGAGGAATTTGATTTGTGCAAGAAAGACACTAACAAAAAGAGCACCCTGGTTCTGTTGGCTAATGGTGCTGATTTTATAAAAAAGACCCTTAAGACAGAGTGAGGACCGGAGTGTTAACTTACAGCTTATCTTGACTGAGATGGTGCTCTCCTATTCCAGGTGGACAATGCTTATTGGTTATGGACCTTCCAAGGCCGTCTACTTCAGAAAAACAATAAAGACAGGTTCTGCCAGCTTCTCTGGAGACCACGACCAGCTACCTTGCTCAGTGAGGATCAGATAAAGGTAATGTATTACACTGACTCCTACTGACATTGATTTGATGAATAAGCATACTTGGTTTACTCCCTCTTCTTGAGGATTAGGCTTGAACTGTTACAGAATCACACAATTGCCTTTTGCCCTGAATTTGTGAAAACAAAACCAAAAAAACCCTATAATACTGCTGCAGGAGACCTCATTTCTGGGAATGACTGTAGATATTAATTGGTATTTAAACAGAATAGAAATGGTGACTAGTTGTTCTCATGGTTAGGGTACAGTGAAAGGGTATAAAGAATAACAAAATTGAATTTAACTGTCCAGGCTTCACTAATTGCATGTGTACAGAAGCATTTACATGATCTGTAACCTAGGAAGAACAAACAAAATTATAGTGAAGGGGATTGCCTAGAAGAGAGATGTTTTTCAAAAATGCAAAGCCTGCTTAGGCCTATTGAAGGACTTCTTACAGAACATGATTGCTAGTCTGATATCCTAGTTAAAATAAAATTTTCTGTTTTACAGCAAATTAAGAAGGACCTAAAGAAATACTCCAAGATATTTGAGCAGAAGGATCGCCTGAGCCAGTCCAAAGCTTCAAAGGCAAGACACTTTTGGAATATAATAATGTAGATGAAACTGTTGTAAACTTAGTTATTTTGTAATGGTGATACATAAGTTACATGTATTTTGTAACAAACATTTGTATTGATTTGAATCTACATGTTTGGAGTTAGTTCCTGTAGGTGGGTTAAACTTTCAGGTTAAACTCTCAGGTTAAACAGTAGTTGATCCACAGACACTGGTGATACCTCATTAAGTTAAAATTTTGGAGTTCTTGGTGACTTGCTGTATTAGCCAGTCTTTAAACTAACAAAAGCTCTTTAAATTCTAAAATAACCCCAAACCAAACTCACTAGTTCAGCTCCTTACATAGGAGAAAAATCTTTTTAAGTCAGTAGAAAGTATGTTCATGAGGAAAAAAAGTTTGACTTGCTAACAAATGCATCCCATGTGGATTTGATATATTGAGGAAGTTTAATGATTTCCTCCTGCCTCTGTAGGAGCTGGTGGAAAGGAGACGTACAATGATGGAAGAGTTCAGAAAGTACCGCAAGATGGCACAAGAGTTATACCTGGAGCAGAGGAACGAGCGTTTAGAGCTTAGAGGAGGTAAGCCACACATGGTACTTGCTGCTAGATAACTGCTACTTCTTACAGACAACCCTGTTCTAGGGGCTCATTCACATTTTCTTTCCCTCCATTCCCTGCCAAAGCTAGTCCCTTGTTCTCTGGAGGTTATTTACACTTTTTACCCTGAATCACAACAGATCTTTTTTTTTTTCCATGGGAGAAAGCTCAAATATTGCTGGCTGTCAGATTTTGGTATCTCTGTTTTACCTCACCTCTTCATGCTTCAAGGCAAGCATTGGCTTGACCTGGGGATAAAACTGTGAAGAGATTTGGGTGTTGCATTTAACGAGAAAATCCTGTGGTGTGAGGCAATAATGCTTGTTTGTCATTTAATGGATTTAGCATGTCCTTGCTATGATTTAAAGCACTAAATACCTCGTATTTCATTGCTGGTTTAAGGACTGTCTGTGCCAAGAGCATCAAATCTTTCCCTTGCTGCCTTGTTTGATGCACTCAGTGTTGTTATTTTCTTCATTCCAGGGGTAGACACAGATGAGCTGGACAGCAATGTTGATGACTGGGAGGAGGAGACTGTTGAATTTTTTATCAATGAAGAAATTATTACCCTTGCAGAACCAGAGTAATTAACAAAGTTGTGGTAAGGTCACATACCTTTCAGCAGAGAGAAACTTTTTCTGTCAACTGTTGCTATAGATTCAATAATTTGCTTGAGAAAGTTAGGTATATTTGCAGGAGTGAATGTGTTGTTCTCTGAGTTGGTTTATGTATTCTCTGTGGCTAGCAGGGACAAACAAAAGCCAACAGTCGGGGTCAACTTTTAAGCACAGTGAATTGCAGACTCCAACAGTTCTGTCAGTAGAAGGGATTGCATTTAGTAATAGATGGAATTTTTGCCTTTTGGAAGAATTGCATGTTAGTTGAAGACTGGACAGTTTAGATGCTGTACTGAAGATGATACAGCAAGTTGGCTGTGGGCTGATAACAACTTTGAGTAGCTGTTTAAATATCCACATAAATTCTGCTATCGTTTTCTAGAAATGTTGGGTAGAATTCGGGTAGTAGCAGATTCTCATGTGCTGACTTTCACTGCTTGTTGCTGAAATCTTTTCTTTAATCAAATGCTTTTGCAAATTCCTTTTTGTGATTCAAGCTGTATATCTGTATGTTGAAAATAGAGGCTACTTTCAGCCAGTATTGTGGGAAATGTCCTTTAGGGAGCCTGATATTGTTGTACTGAGGAGGGAAAAGGTATTTTAGTAGTGAAGGCACTCACATAGGAGTTAAAACCTAGAATGTATTTGTGCTTAAGGGAAGTCTGGGAGTGTGCCTGTTTCGGCTTGAAGTCATGCAACAGCCTTTTGCCTTCAGATCTCTAAGGAGTCAGTTCCCCTCTTGTACCTCTAGAAAAAAATAATAGCCTTGATACCTTCAAATACAGTTGGATCTGGCTTGTCTGTGTCCCATATACAGGAGATCTTTTATGGAAGGCAGAGGGAGAGAAGCTGCCTACATTTAAACAAACATCAGTTTAAAAACAGGTGAAAAACATGCCTTTGTAGCCTATTGCCAGCTGGCACCTGTGGTAGGGTTGAGCTGTCTGTATAAAAGCACAGTAACTAACTCACCTCTTTTTTTTCTTTCCTGCAGCACCACCGTATCTTGTGCTGAAAAGAAGTTTGTTTATTTTCAGAAAACCTACATCAACTCTGGAATTTTTAATCCATATTCTTGCACTCTGGAAGGGTGGATGCAGCAAATGTTCTCCATTTTGACACATTGTAGTGCCTTTAAGTCTTGCTGCCTGCTGCAGTGAGATAGTGGAAAGGCGCTGCTTTTAAATTTGTATTCTTTTTTTTAGAATTTGAATATTTTTTTTCTTTATTTTTTTTTCTTTTAAATCCACTACTAGCAATACAACGCCTGTGCGGTGCTTACCACCTGGCATTGTTTGACTATTGCCAGAGAGGTGAGATTCATCAGTGCAACTCTGTCTCACACACAAGCGCTATGTTTCTGTTTCAGGACTCTTTCTATGTCCCGAGTGCATGGACAGATGTTCATTTTGTTTGGGGAAAAGTCAACGGAACCATTTCTCGTATGATGTGTCTTAGTGTGCTGAAGCAGCACTACAGTGGGCTATATCCTCCTCCTTTCAGATTGTGAAAGGATGTCTCCCTCAAAGATCTGAATATGGAAATAAAAGCAGACCTATACTAAAACCAGGCTGGCTGTGTGTTGTTTGTAGGGAATCTTTCCCTGAATGATGAAAGTCAAACATATCCACAGTAATAACTGCGTGTTTGCTATATTGACTCTGCTTTGTTTTTTTTTCAGAATCTCGTTTCCTCGTAGTTCTTCTGTTGTTTTTTTTTTGTGGTTTGTTTGTTTTTCCACAGTGATGGTACGGCTCATTAATCTGACAAGTTGACCTGTTCACTATAGTGGAGTGACTGGAAAACGAATAGATTTCTCTAAACCATTTGCAAACTGATACCAGCCTCAGGAAATATACTGGATTAGTCTCAGTCTTACTAGTGAACATTGCAAACTTCCAGAGAAGTGATATGTATGCACATGCCTTATGCTCCCTGTTACAGTACCCAGTTTCATTTCTAAAGCCCTCTGTGCTCAGAGGGGAGAAGTGTAACGTTGGTGGAGCAACTTCCCTGTATTTATGAGTAGAAATTCTTTTCTGGATATTGTTAGAGCAGTGAAAGAGACTGCCTGCCTGCTGCGTGCCCTTAGAGGGGCAGAAGAGAATGAGGACGTTCCTGTCTCCCCTCCTTGGACCAGCCAGTGAAATCACTAACGTGAGGCCTCTTGAATGACTCTTTTCAAACCCCGAGCTCACTTACACAGCAGTGTCTGACAGATCTGAAGTGGAAAGCAGAAAGTTCCCTTCAGGCAAAGGGTAGCCCTGCTCAGGAGGCAACTGAGGGGCAGCAATGTTTTTAGCACTCACTTTTCTTTGTCCCTAGGTGAAGTTGCAAATGTAGAACCACTCAATTCATTCTCATGGTCTTTTCACCAGGAAGACTCTTCAATAGTTCATTCTTAAACTGGCAGGTGGTTTGTTTTTTTTCCAGAAGTCTGTTTTAGTTCCCAGTTTCCTGCATTTGTTCGTTCATAATCCATGTATATGGATACATGGATGATTGGACTGGAAAAAAACACTTATTTTTTGGCAAAACGATGCAGAAGAACTACTGGCACATGAAAGTTCTGTAATGGCTTGGACTTCTGTAGCAGGAAGCATTTTATATACCTTTTGGTTGTGAAGAGCTGACTTCTCAACCATTTTCTAAGTTACAAACTGAGTTGAAAGGCTTTTTTTTCCCCTGTCTCCATACAATGAAGTTTTAATGAGCTACTGTGCTTTATTTCTGGCTGTTTTTCAAAGTGAAGAAATGTAATGTCAATATTAAATCAATTGAGTTCCAAGATGCTTCTCTGAAGCATGGATCTTCAGTGAGGGGAAACAAAAACAACCAAAAAACCAAAACTTGATGCTCTTCTAGGAGCTTTGGAAGCTGACCACATGTCCTGACGAACAGTTAAGGCCTCTCCTCATCTGCAACACTGGCACTTCTGACACTGCTCCCTTCAATAACTGCGTCTTTCCTGTAGTGTTTCTTAACTTCAAATGCTTTTTGCAAATTATGTGCTACTGAAATGGCTTTATGAGTGTTTGATAAACTAGTCTATTTTGCATATCTTGGAATAACATGAAGAGTTGCAGTAGGGAGGAAAGGTCTTGTTGGATTCAGTCTGTGTGTGTTTGTAGCTTCAGGCACTTATGCTGCTGGTTTTCAGCCTGTGGTCTCTTGTCCTCATAAGGGCTTCTGAAGGATGGTCAAACCAGAAGCAGGTCTGTAGGTACTGTATGAGTGGGGAAAAAGGCTTCCAACAACAGTTGGACCTCCACTGAATGCCTTCAAGGGTCCAGAATTTGAGTAGGAGGAACAAATCTTAAGCATTAAGTAGGATAGTATCTCATTATGTATGTTAAAGTACTGCCTTGAGTATTTTTACTGATTGTTCTTAAATAGCAAGATCAACTGGAACAATTCATATAATCCTGGGCTAGTCTTCACTTTCAGTTTTTATTTTGAATTTGTAATAAATAAACATTCTCATGACCTTTTAATCATCTACAGTCCTTAATGCAAACTCCACAGAGTAAATTTTGTTCACTTGCTATACTAGGGTTTAACTTCTTAAATTCTAATATTTTTTAATAAAGCCTTACTGTAACTTTTGTGAGTTTTGACTCATTTATTATTAATAAATATTGAAGACAAAATGTGATCTTGTGGGTTTTTTAATGGGTTGTAATGAATGGACTGACACTAAAAATGCTGAAGGTTTGCCTTCCTTGAACATGGGAGTCATGAAGTGACAACCCAATGGAGTTTGCACTTGGCTCAGGGAGGTAGCAAACTCTTGACTGTCTCGATGGCTGTTGTCAGTTCTTGAGCAAGACTGGAGGGGCCAGGAAGCTTCTTGCTCAGCTTTTGGTGGAGCTGTGGGCCCCTGTACCCTGGTTATGCTGTGTTTGATCCTAGGGAAAGGAGAAATCTGGCATCCTAGAGGGGAGAAAGTGAAGGCTGTGGCCTGCTCACCCAGGGTGTGTGCAGGTGGATTTGCACATAAAGAACTAATGTGGCCTTGCAGGTGGGTCATTTTGCTTCTGACCAGATCAGTGTCCTGTGCAGTGGTGGCACACTGCTTCCTGCAGCCTGGAGTAGCAGGGAGCTGCTGCAGCCCCTTCCTGCCCTGACACTCCTGCTGTCTCCAGCCGTCGCCCACCCCAGGGACGGCAAGTGCTGCCTCTCTCTCCCTTCCCTGGGGTGATTGCTGCTGTTGCTTCTGAACCATTCCAGCTTCTGCCTCTGCAGTCTCCTGAAGGACTTGCACTGGATGTGCACCTCTCTGGGCAAATCACCCAGCCCTGAGCTGGCATCACCTCGGAGCTCGGCCATGAAGGAGCAGCAGCTTATGGTGAGTCCACTTGCTTAGGGGAGGGCATGGGATGGGGAGCAGCAGCTGGGTTGTACCCAGCCCTGGTGTCCTTTCTATTGTGTTCCCCAGCTGTCTTCTGGTCTTCCTGGGCTCTGACCCAGCCAGAGGAAAAAGCCCAGACTTGCTCTGTTTTGCAAAGCTCTGTGATCTAAAGCAAGAGTTTGGTATGAGTATCCTGCAGAGTTAAATATGCAGTAAGGCAGGTGAGGCTGTGTAACCTGGCAGGTGGTGGTGGTTAGTCCTTGAGCAGTGATTTTCAGTGTGCCCATCTCTTTGGGATCTGTTTGAGTGACAGATTCATAAGAAGAAGATAAAGCAATTGGGATTATAGTGCTGTCTGAGTCTGCACTGTTGCTCCAGGACCTCGGCATCTCGCTGTGTTGATCAGAGTAAGAGGAATGCTTAGAAAATGTAATCCTTTCCCAAGTTTCAACCTTCAGCCCTGTGGCTTTCTGTTAAGCTAAAGCATTGCCCTGGTGTGCTGAAACATGACTGAGGGAAACACAGACACCTCTGCTCAAAGTGGAATCACTTAAAGTCAATAATATCTAGAATACCTTGCATTCCTCTCTAATGCAAGAAAAACCCTTAGTTCTTGGTGTGACCCATCTCCATCTGCTGCTTATTTGGGTTTGTTTTCTTACCCTCAGTGGCCAGGGCTACCAAATACAGTGATTAACCCAACTATTCCAGAGGTTAAGGCTGTCCAAGAGAGACTTGCACTATCCCCCACTCCTCCTACAGAACTTGGGGTTATGGTGTGCAAGGTAACACTTACAAATGCTCTAAGATGAGTTCAGCCCATGGCAATGAGATGTTCCTAACAGTGTCACTCAGGCATGTTGAGGGAGATGACGAAGCTAAGTCCATTGTTGTGTTTTTTGTGAATATTAAAAGCTTTCCAAAGCCAAGGACTCCAGAGTTATTCACAGTGAAGAAATGTTCCTTTGCTGTTGCTGGAACTACTCAGAAATATCTATTACAGCGCTCGAGACTGGGAGCTGTTTGTGAAACCCTCATTAAATTGACAGGTAGCTTGACGTGTTATTGTGGAAATAAATCTGGTTCCTATAGAAACCAGTTGCTTGTGACTGGTGGGACAAGTCTGTTCCAAAAACTGCACGCCCTCCTGATGAGGCATCATTTATGTGCATTATGCAGTGTGTTACCAGCATCAGCTCTCCTGTCAGGAGCTGCTAAGGGGATGCTGCTGCTGTATCTTATGAAAGGGAAAGCAGCTACTGAAAGGTGAAAATAGAATTTTTCAAATCTCTGTTATTAGCTGAGATGCCAAGGGCAGCATTTAGGTGGGATTTTGAATCAGTGGTCTTCCCTGGAGACCCTCCACCAGGCACACAGGTTTGGGCTCTGGGACTGTGCAACTCACCCACAGCTGCAGTGAGGCAGGGCCAGAGCAGGACCCCAGCTTCAGGGGGCCCAGTTAATCCCACAACTGATCCACGACACCACACTTTTCCTATTGCTTCACCTATGGATTAAACAGGCTGGAATATGTGCACTCTTGTACATTATTAATACTGACAGGTACAGCCTGTGCCTTTTTTAAATCTCTGAGTCAAATTATCGTTTGTGTTTCACACTGGAGTGCCACATTTCTGACTGATTGAGCTGTGGCACGAGGCACTGGCAGTTAATTGCTACTCTATAATCACTCCAGTCCTGCGAGGAATTCCAGCTCCCGAGGAACCCCACGGGATCTGCACAGATCAGGGCCAACTTGCTCTGATCTGGTTGAACAGGCTCATAATGATTGCTACCTGGGATTAAACAAAATGGGTACTTAGTGAGAAGCAATTCCCTTTCTTTGCCACAAGTAACTTTAATCAGTGTTTTGGGAACATCAGAATCACAGAACGGTTGGAAGGGGCCTCTGGCATTGATCGGGGCAATCTGTAAGCATGTTCAGCTCTCTGGCTGTTAGTACCACAGTCCCAGGTCTCTGAAGGTTCCTGCTGGCAGCAGCAGTGACACGGCTGAGTTAATTCTGCCACCTTCTCTGTCAATCAGTTGGAGTCTTGCTGTGTTGGAGACAGAAACGGGGGAAGAAGGAAGAAGAATTTGTTAAGATGAAAGTGCAACTCATGGGAGAATTATCTGGTTTAAACTTTATAAACTTCCTTAAACTCTCCAGGCCCTAAGCTTAAGGTTTTAAGATTGATCAGCAGAAGAGATGCAGCGAGAAGCTGTGGATATTGCTGGTGCTTGCACAGAGCTGAGCCCTGTGGAGGTAACTCTGGGTGGCCTCAGCACACACAAACCATGTGTGTGTACTGTGTGTGCAGGTGGCCCTTCGCATCCGTCCCATCAACGCAGCAGAAGTGGAGGAGGGAGCTGCCCTCGTTGCCCACAGAGTGGGTGAGCAGGTGAGCTGGGGGGGAATGGTTCCTGGGCTGCAGGAGAGCCCCTGTGATGGGGACCAGGAGTCTGACAGGTACCACACAGACCACCATGGGACTCTGATTCTTCTGGTTCACATGCAAACGCCTGCTTTCACACCTTGCAAAACTCCCAGCCTTGCTATAACACAGCAGGGATGCAGCTTCCCCTGCAAATGGCACCTCTGCCCTCCAGTTCTGCATCTTTGACCTCCTGCTCCTCTTTACAAGAGGCAGGGATTGCAGAAGGTCCAAACTTAACTTTTCTACCTCACCACACCTATTTACATATTTTTACTGTGCCCTTGTTATTTACCTTCCTTTCCAATGTGAATCCCATTATTTTCCATCATGCTTCATCAGAACTCTGAACCCTTTCTGAACACACTCATTCTGTAATGTAACTCATCTCTTGCCTCCATGCAATAGTCAAATGATAGCAGCCTTCAGAAGCAAAGACAGCATGAATCTCTCTTTCCTCTTTATGGATTATTTTACAAATGCAATTTTTGTTTAGCTTTACTGGTGAAACATCCTTCTTTTCTTTTTTTTTTCTTTTCTTTTTTTAAAGCAGCCATTACCCTCACAAGGATATCAGCTTTATTTTTGTACAGCTTATTCAGGCGTGCATCATCTGCCCTGAGATCTATTTTCTTTAGTGGAAATCTGGGAAGGAAATGTGCATTACATTAGTCTGAATAACTTCTGTCTCTGAGAATGAGATTCTCTTAATAATGCAAATAACTGTACTTATGAAAGCAAATTAATTGACTGGGCAGTTGAAGTATTTAGATTTCTTGGTGTATTTTAATTTACATCATGTTCCTTGCTATTTTTACTTCCAGCCTAACTCATTTAGAGCTGCTTCTGGCTGCTTATTAATCCTAACTCAAAACTGATTCTGTTAGTGTCTTGTTTTAATGCTTCTGTGCAATAACAGAAGATTTAAGCTTTTAGAATACTGCTAGTTAGGCAAGGTATTAGCCCAGATTGGAAGAGGAGGACTCTTTTGAATGCGTGGATACACTGTAAGAAAAATTTGGATGTTAGAAGGCTGCAATAAAAAGGGCTGGAAAGACAGAATTTCTAAAGGAAACATGCTGACCTCATTCTTCAAGCTCTGCTCTTAGCTGTCACACTTACATCTTTTGTAGGCAAATGCTGCAACCGAGGATAAACCAGGAGTTTCCTTCAGCATTTGTCCTTGTGTTGCTTCATGTTTTAAGGTCTGAGCTGGACCAGTGAAAACTAAAGAATTTTTAAAGAAATCATTCTGGTACTTGAAAACTTGCAGATCAAAACTAGAGGCACTCGTGAGAGACTTGAAATTTAGCAGGAAATGCAAAAGAAAAAGAAAACCCAAAGTTTTGACATTTCCTGAATGCCCATGGGCACTTGTCCTAGACACTTGTGTCTCTCCTGTGCCTGGCACACCAATGCAGTTATTCTGTAGTGGTTGATCTATGCTCTAATTGCTTATCTAATGATCTGTTTACCTGAGAGTGAAGGCTGCTCTGGGTTAGGAGGCACTGGGTTCTCTTTCCCTTCCCTTGAGGCTTCAGCATCTCCTTATGAGCTGTTTCAGTAGAGGAGAAAGAATACCATTGTCCCCAGTACTTGTATACTGTGATAATTATGTACTAAAATAGATCCTAAGGGACCAAAAAGAAACAGAACCAGTTCTGTAACCTGCTGCAACTCCTCTCCCACCTTTGTTTTTTCTTAAATAAAGGCCAGAAATGGTATGAAGCTTCTGTCCTTGAGCAATGCAGATATTTCTATCAGTCCTTCTGCAGGAAAGGCTTTGCAAGATGACTTTGGGCACTTTTGCTCCAGAGGAACTTAAGTATTTTCTTTCACAGCTCCTCTATATCTGAAAATGGAGGTAAGAGGTCCTGTCCCCCTTCTGCTGGCACGGGGGTTGGTTGGGTGACACGTTCCTGAAACCACCACCATTACCCAATGCCAGCACAGCAGACCTCCAAAGCATTTCGCAGCAGCTACTGGTTCTCCAAATTACAGAAACTGCAACATCAGTTACAAAACAAAGCCTGTGCATATAAATGTGTGTTCCACACAAAGCTGTAGTGCAATGTTCCTCTGGCCAGGAGATGTGATGGTGTTGTAAGAAATCCCAGTGGGCTGTTAACCAAACCCAGCCATAACGGTTCTTCTTCCGACTTCATTTTATAACAGAGTGTGGTCCTGATGGATCCAAGTGATGATCCAGATGACATCTTGAGAGCAAACAGATCCCGAGAAAAAACATTTGTGTTCGACATGGTTTTTGATCACAGAGCAAGCCAGGTAACAGCCTTCCCTTATTTTAACCAAAAGGCTGAACATTAGAATTGTTTTCCCTGCTTAGATGAGTGTTTTTGGCAGGTGAGTAGAACCGCACTTCGCAGAGGGCACATGCCACCCAGATAAAGGGTGACAGTGAGAGGACTGTGGGGGTTTTCCTTTTGTCAGAGCTGCAAGGAGACATGTGCAGTGTTCAGTGCCTCTCCCTCATGCACTGGGACTCCCCAGCCACAGCACACCTGAGCAGGGCTGCAGAGCTTTGCCTCCCAGGGTCTCCAGTGAATGAGATCATTGTCACGTTGCTTGGCTCTGTTGCACACACACTTCTTCCTTGTTCTACAGGCTCATGAAGTGAGCTCTCGTGCCCTTCCTGAGCTGTGTTTTGCAGACAGATGTAAGGTGCAGTATGAGTTTCATCAGCACCTGCGTTTTGTGAGCACCATGGTATGACTGCAGCCTGGCTTCTCACAGGCAGTTCAATCTTCTGTGTTTTCTTCCACATGAAACTGAAGTGTAGCACCCTCATATACTACCTAAGACATTTTTGGAGGCCCAGTGACACTTCCCCATAAAGGATAAGATCAGGGAGAGAATTTACTCCCTTCTTCAGCAGACACAATCAAAACCAAAGCATTCCATGTTCAGAGTCCAAGAAAATAATCAAATTTAAGGGCATTTATTTTAGTAAGCTCCTGCATCTTGCATGCCTTTAGAAAATTCAATAAACCCCTGTGCTTTTCTGCTTTTTGATGATGTATCAAAATTCAAACTGTTCACAAATTGTTCCAAAGCTCAGGAAATTTGTAAAACATAGTGAGAAAAGCATGGGGAATGCAATTAGGTATTGATTGTTTGGACAGCTGTTATGCCTGACCATAAGTTTGTGCTTTTTTGACTGAATTAGGAGGAAGTATACGTGTCCACGACCAAAAACCTGATAGGAGGAGTAATTTCTGGCTACAATGCAACCATTTTTGCATATGGTCCAACAGGTAAAGTTGTCCCTGTGGCTGTATTACTCCAGATAAATAAAATGTGTCCGTACAAACCAGAAATGAACTACAATGCCAATTAATTGCTTACTGTGAGGACAGACTGAAAATAACATTCTCATTGGGAAGTGTGGATCTTCCTCTAATGCTAAAGTAACAGCCAAGCTGCCCTGTTTGAGAAGTCAATTAACTGGGGTGGAATTCAGTGGAGACAAATCTTCCCATTAAAAAGGAGGAAGAGATGAGGGCATCTGTGCAGTGCTGGAGTCTGATCTTGGGAGAATAGATACAACTGTAGAAAGCACTTATTGGCTGCAGACTATATGAAAATACATTTCTACCCTAGCTTTGAACACCACCTAGATGGGCAGGTGACCTACCTATCTGCCCACCTGCAAGTCCTCTTCCTACCCATTTTGGGTGGCACATGCCATGTCTTTCCTGCAGCAGTGTCATTGTGGGGTGAGAAACGGGAGTAAGTAAGGGGATGAAGGACAGAAATCAGTAGGAAACCAGGCTTTGTTTGTTGTGGAAAGTTGCTTACATGAAAGTTGGTCTTTGCTGCTCTTCTTCGTGTCTTTAACAGGAGCAGGAAAAACCTACACAATGCTAGGGACAGACTGTGAACCAGGGATTTACATCCGCACTCTTGATGACCTCTTTAAGGCACTTGAAGATACCACCAAGGAGATGGATTACAGAGTCTCCATGTCCTACCTGGAGGTGAAGTGTTTGTGTTGCCCTGGATCCAGGCTCTGTGGGAATTCAGCAAGGCTCTGGAAGTGGGGTGTCCAAGTTGGTCCATTGTGTGGAGCACCCCTTGGGCTGTACAGATCAAATCTTCCCTTCCACCCCAGAGAAATACAGGATCAGCTCAACCCTCTTTGCAGATCCAAGGACCCAATCCTAGTCTGACACCAACCCCTTGTTTCTTCCCCTTAGATCTATAATGAAGTGATCCGTGACCTCCTGAACCCATCCTCAGGGTTCTTAGACCTGAGAGAGGACCCCAGAGGCAGCATCCAGATAGCAGGAATTACAGAAGTCTCCACAACAAATGCTCAGGAGGTACCTTAAGCTATGGTCTACGGTGAGAGGAAAGGGAAGGGGGTTTGTGCTTTCATGTATCAATGCTTTAAAATTTCTTGGCACTCTCCTATTGCTTGTGCCTTACTCAGTAGCAAGGACCTTTTGTAGCAGGACCTTGGTGGAACTGGATTAATGTGATGAATTGTATGGAAAGGGTTGATCATGGAGCCATGTGAGTGGTAGAAACAGGCTAAAATCCCCAGCTAACCTCCTGCTAGCTCTGCTCCTCAGGGTGCATGCTGCTTTCCTGGAAGGACCAGAGTGCTTTGATTTGGGTACACGTGTCAACAAACCATTTGGAGATGGAGAAGAAATAACAAAACCCCTTTGGGCTACACTGATGGGCACTTCTCTGTGTGCCTTGGCTAGGAGATAAACAGGCCTCCCAGGAAAACAACCCCAAGCCCAACAAACCCACACTTCCAAGGTCACAAGCCAAGGGGGGAGATCTGGGGAAGTTCAACAGCAAAACCCCTGCTAGCATGAGCAGGACCAGTTTGCCTGTGCCCTGGTGAGGGGTCCAATGGGGAACGCCACGCTCTGGCTCAGCAGAGCTGAACATCCCTGTGCACTTCTCTGCATCGTTTAGATCATGGAGCTGTTAATGAGAGGGAACAAGCAACGCACCCAGGAACCCACCGCGGCCAACAGGACGTCCTCCCGCTCGCACGCGGTGCTGCAGGTGACGGTGACGCAGAGGAGCCGAAGGGAGGCGGTGGGCGAGGAAGTGCGGGTTGGGAAGCTCTTCATGGTCGACTTGGCAGGATCAGAGAGAGCAGCGCAGGTACGGCTGGATCTCAGCAGCTTTGCTTGAAACTGCTTGAGAGAGTCCAGTGCAGAGCCACAAAGATGATGAAGGGAGTGGAACATCTCCCTTGTGAGGAGAGCCTGAGGGAGCTGGGTCTCTTTAGCTTGGAGAAAAGGAGGCTGAGGGGTGACCTCATCCATGGTTACAAATATGTAAAGGGTGAGTGTCAGGATGATGGAGCCAAGCTTTTTACAGTAATGACCAATGATAGGACAAGGGGCAATGGTTGCAAACTGGAGCACAGGAGGTTCCATGTGAATCTCAGGAGAAACTTTTTCACTGTGCGAGTGACGGAGCACTGGAACAGGCTGCCCAGAGAGGTTGTGGAGTCTCCTTCCCTGGAGACATTCAAACCCCGCCTGGATGTGTTCCTGTGTGATGTACTCTAGGTGACCCTGCTCTGGCAGGGGGGTTGGACTGGATGATCTTTTGAGGTCCCTTCCAACCCCTAGGATTCTGTGATTCTGTGATTTGGGTGAGAGCGGGCTGGATTTCCTGGCTGCCGTGCAGGGTCTGTGTGCCTGTCCTCATCCCTGGGGACACCAGCACTGTGTGTTCCTCCGCTGCTTTAGAGCAGTAGATTGTACCTGGGAGAGTCTGAGAATACAGACAAAGTTTGATATGGATAATATCTTTTATTAGACAAACTAGGGTGATTGAAAAAATAATGAAAACCAGCTTTTGGGTGCAGTCATCTCGGGTCTGAAAAAGCAGCAGTGAATTTCACATCTGAAGAGAAGCTGAGGTCTGTTAGGCAGGGATCAGCTGGGCTGTCAGAGAGAAAGTTGGTACCAGTGGAACAGAGGGATGCTGGTGGGTGGAAAATAAGGCAGCTGGCTCCTATGGGAAGGAGGAAATGCTGGAACTCAGAGGGGTGATTTGTGGGAGAGAGATTTTACATAGCCAGTGTTTCTATTGAGAGCAGGAACTGTGGAGTGATGTAGTTATGCATCTTAATTTATGAAATAATCTTTAGAAGATAATTAACAGCTATCTTTGAAGAACCAAGACGTCAGAGCAGAGTCATCTTTTCCAAGAAATGTATTCACACCAGCACCCTGTGCCTCAGCATAGGGTTAACCCTGTCCTTTCAGGTTGGTTTTTGCAGGAGGCATCACATTGACATCCGAACCTTGGCCCGGGTGATGCTGCACATCTTCCACAGGCACAGACCCACCTTTCTGAAGCCTGTGCTTTGTCTGCCTGTTTGTCCCCCTCCCCTTCCTCCCTCCCCTCCCAACAGACTCAGAACCAGGGCAAGAGGATGAAGGAAGGAGCCCACATCAACCGCTCACTGCTGGCTTTGGGCAACTGCA
This sequence comes from Aegotheles bennettii, assembly GCA_013398125.1. NCBI lineage: Eukaryota > Metazoa > Chordata > Aves > Caprimulgiformes > Aegothelidae > Aegotheles > Aegotheles bennettii. Next base: position 252,690 of record VZRW01007570.1, on the reverse strand, counting down.
TCAACGCTTTGAGCGAGAAGGGGGGGAGCCGGGCCCAGTTTGTCAATTTTCGAGACAGCAAACTCACACGGCTGCTGAAGGTACAGTACTGGGGTCAGCAGTGAGCTTGGCCTCTCTGCTGCTGGCATCACTGCCCAAACCAGACAGGCTCGAGAGCAGATCCTTGAATATCTCTGTGCACTGTCATTACCCAGCTTGGAACACTCCTCCAGGATCTCACATGAGCTCTGCAATGCAGTCAGGGCTTGGTTTGGACAGTGCTGGCTCTGTAACCAGCACATTGTCTTGGGATCTCTGTGGTTAAGACCTCTTATAGGGGTAAGGAGATCCTGTAGATTTGGGTTGTATGTCTCTAAGCTTGCAGGTGACCAGTGATTTTTTAAATTAACTTATTGCCTTTGAAGGTTTCATCCCATCCATAAGATTTGACTGAAACTGGGCAATACATTTGGATGTTGTTGGGACAGGAGGAAGAAGGACTGAGAGTGACTGTGCTTTTGTAAGTTGTCTCTTCTTTAGGAAATCAGGAAGGTTGCAGACATGCTCTTTGCTACACTGCTTATTTTATGGATAATTTACAACCTCATTTATGAACGTCGCCTCAAGCCTTGCTCCTGAGCTACCACCACATAACAGATGTGGTTTTTAGAGGCTAGTGGGGAGGAGAAGAGATGCAGAAGAAGTCGGGCTCTGTTGTGAGCAGCGTTGAGAAGCTGCCAGCACATCTGTGGAAATTGTGATTTTCTTGCAAAAAACTTGTTTTGTAGAAAGTTAATTACTTGCTGATTTTGCTGTTGCTGGAGAGAAGCCCTAATGAATGGTCTTTTACCAGCACTTCCTTCGCTCCTAATTGAGCTTCTCCACCAGAATCTCAATGAACTGCAGGGGTTCCCAGCCATAGTGGTTACCACCAAGCAACAAGCTCCTGTTGTGTCCATACTAACCACACCAACATTGCATCCCTCTAGGACTCGTTAGGGGGCAACAGCAGGACTGTTATGATTGCACATATTAGCCCAGCCAGTACCTCCTTTGAAGAATCTCGAATGACCTTGATCTATGCCTATCGAGCAAAACACATCAAGACACAGGTAAATGAGCAAACAACTCATGAGGAGGTGGGGGTTAGAGATTAAAAGCTTGTGAAGTGGAAATAGATGTAATGGATGAAGGGAGAACAGATTTTGGGAGGGGGCAGTGCTGTATGATACAGAAGCTCCATGTGAGTGATAGAAGAGAAGAAAAGCAGATGAAGGCAACAGTGGAAAGCAAATTGTGTGGGTCATGGATGAGAAGAGGAATATGAGGGTCAAAACAAGGAAGCAGAATAAGGGAAAGGCAGAGGATGATGTGCCTGGTATGGACGTCAGTGTAGAGCATAAGGAATGATGGTAAGAAGATGGCTATTGGGAAGATAATGTATGGGGAATGCCCCAGTGGGGATACTGGGCCTGGAAGAGGAACTGAGGGGCTGCAGAAAGGTGGAATAAAATGAAGAGGCTTGTGGGGTGAAGGAAGGTGAACACTGATCTTCAACAGGGTTTTCAGTCTTTGTGGATCTCTGTGTTTTCCCAGAGGCCACAATTGTCCCTGGCTTTTCCCTGTTACCTCTTGGGAATTTCCCAGAATTAGGGAAAGCCACTTATTTACAGTTTCCACACTCCTGGGGGAAAATTCACAGGATTCAGTGCCTTTCCAACTGAAAGCATAGCTTTGTTTGCAACCACTGTACCAATAATGAACCGTGGGCAAATGCTCACATATTCTGCCTCACCAGGTAAAATGTAACCTGCAGAATGTCTCCTACCACATCGACCAATACACCAGCATCATCACGGACCTCCACAGGGAGATAGAGTGTCTGAAGGAGAGGGTTGAAAACCAGGAAAAGAAAAGTGAAGTCAGCTCCAGCCTTGGGGATCTGCAAGGTAGAGCCAGGAGCAAGAACTGTTCTGGGGTATCTGGAGGGAAGGGAGCTGGGAGAGGAGCTGTGTGGATTGGATGTGTTGTGGTAGCAATTGGTGGGCCCCCATGCAGACATAGTGGGGGGAAGCTGGTTCAGCAATGCCTGTAGAGAAGCATAGTCTGATGGGCAGGGGAAATGAATTGGTTTTTCTCTGAAAGCATGTCTCTGATGTGCTGTGTGATGCTGGACAACGCATTCAACCTTCTCGGCATCTTCCCTAAGTTTCCCAGAGAAGATGTGGCTGCCCCTCACTGGAAGTGTTGAAGGCCAGGTTGGATGGGGCTTGGAGCAACCTGGTCTGGTGGGAGGTGTCCTTGCCCCAGGCAGGGGAGTTGGGACTGGATGAGCTTTAAAGTCCTTTCCAACTCAAAACATTATATGATTAAAGTGTGTTAAATTTCACAAACCTGTCCTTGAAAAGAGCTTTTACATCAAGCAGTGGCATTCACCATGGAAAATCCTGACTCTTACAGAGAGGTGGCTGAGTTTGTAGCCTGCGTCATCATGGGCTCGGAGGCCGTGTCAGGACACGGAGCTCTGTTGTATGGTTCATTGCATCCAATTTAAAAAAATATACAATAGGGAGGGGAGCAGGGCAAAGCTTTCAAAACATTGATTGTTCAGCCCTGGGGATTGTTCCTTCTGTCAGTGAATCTGGCAAGGAATGAAATACAAATAGTCAAGTTCTCTGACAGATAAGACACGAGGTGCAGTAGGTCTCTGTTACCAATACCCAAGGTCATTTATAGAGAACAAGTGCTGAAGACTGATACTTTTTTCTCTTTGGTGTGTGGAAAGGGGGAAGAGGTGCCCCTGCAATGCAGTATCCTCTTAATACTCACAAAAGCAGTAGCAGTGAGACCTATTTATTGCTAATAATACAGTCATAAAGCTATATCAGATTTACTAAGCACATGATTAACTTCAAGAGACTGCAGCCTGAAGCAGAGCCCTATAAATGAACGTCTTGTGACACGTGGACAGAGTGGCTTGGTCCCAGAGTAGTTTTGTGGGGGCTTGGCAGAAGTTCACCTGGTTTAACATCAAGTCAGAAATGTCTTCTCCTACAGCAGATAGGCACCAAGGCTCTGAGGCACACAGTAGCCAAGTAATGAACACCTTGCGGGTGCAGCTGATGGGGGCTTTCAGGGAGCAAATGGAGATGAGTCGAAGCCTGATGGAGCTGGAAAACACCAACACTGAGCTGCACATTGATACCTGCAGGCACCTCCTAACAATCACAGAGTGAGTAGCTCTGGAGTAGCATGGTTTGTCCAGCTACAGAGCAGCCTGGACTAATTCAGTCCACTGCTGCCACGCAAGAAGAAGTTGGACAGATACAATGCTGGGCCATGTGTACATCATTAGAGTTATGACACCTTGTCCTAGAAGTTCCTTCCTCTTTTTGTTGGCAGCTGGGAACGAGAGAAGGCTCAGGCTGCATGTAAGTATAATAAGCCAGCAAAGAAGGAGAAAGATGAAAACACAGGAGAAGAAGAGAGGGAAGTAGACATGACAGATTCACCTGAACCTCATGAAGTTACAGTAGCAAAAGAAGAGATCAACCTGCTGCTGGCAGAACAGCACAAGACGGTGGCCTTGAAGGTGAGAAGGTGAAGGTGCTCTTATGGTCTCAAGTGTGACCTCTGCCCAGAGGGTGCTTGGGGGCAGGATGGCTCTTGTGGCTTTGGGCTAGCACTGCAAAAGCAGTTTGGCACCTGTATCGCAGCTGGTCTCCTAAATACCTTGGGCTGCTGAAGGAAGCAGCATGGGAACATTGATTTTTGCATTCTGCTCCTGTTCCTTGTGTCTCTTAGGATGAGGGAAAATCACAAACCCACTGTCTGGGCTTGCCCACCCACAAGTGAGCTAATTCTTCCCATTTCTCCTTTCAGGGACATTTTGAGGGTTTATCACTCATTAGTTGTCAGTGTTTTGGTAATCACTTTTGGTGATTATTTTTTTGGTTAGCTAATGTTAACGTTTGTGAGTTCCTCTAGGCAAGGACTGTGCATCTGGACATATCTGCCATGACTGAGACGTGGTGGCTGCTAGTGGAATAAGCAAAATACTTTTCATAGATGTTACTTTAATCTCAGCATGAAGGACACAGCACAGATTTGTTCAGGTGCCTTTGTTATCCCAAGAAGCCAAACTGCCTTGACAACCCTCTATCTATCTTTTTCAGACAGAGCTGGAGCAGCACTTAGCAAATGCCAAGGAAAAAGCTTCCCAGATGGAGGAAATTTTCCCCAGACAAATCACCAGTGAGGACCAGCAGGAGGTGCTAAGGCTCCTCTGCAGAGCCCACCAGCTTGAGCTTGGCAACACGGAGCTGCAAGCAAATACACTGTGCAAGGAGAATCTGTTGTGCCAGAAGGATTTTGTGATCCAGCAACTGCAGCAGCACATGCTACTCTGTGAAGAAATTATTCAGCAGCAGCATATGCTGATAAAAGGTAAAGCAGCACCTTTGCTCCTGCGCTGTCATTATCTCTGAGCTTTGTTTGCTGATGCTAAAGTGGAGAACAATCCACCCAGAAAACCTTGTCTTGGATGTCATGACTCCACAGTTCTCAGATGTTTATCTAGGAGTGATCTTTTAACTCTTCCTCCCCATCTCTGCTCCAGCCCAGAACATTCCTGTCCCAGAGACACTGGCGAGGTTGCACCACCTGCACCTCTCTGAGTTGGAGGAAGGAACACTGAACCGCCTGTTTCTGCTACATTCAGTGATGTCCAGCATGCTCAGGGTAAGGCAGAGCAGACCCTTGTGCTGGAGAATCCATGCTGTCCCATCATCTTGTCGCAGCCATAGACTCATACACGTGCAAAGCCTGGCTGGGTCCTGGTGCCAAGTCAGGAGCTGTACAGAACTTTGTTTTATGAACATGTTGTCTCCCTAGAGCGCCACTCTCCTTCCCTCCTTCCCTTTGACCCAGAGAATTAATAAGGCTTTTAGAGACAGAAAAGGACCCAAGCAGGGCTGTGCATGAGCCAGCGTGTTCATTCTCCCAGTTGCTGTTGTGTTAGACTTGAGAGAGTTAACTGGCTTGGTGGCAAACAGAAAAGCAAAGGTTACATGGCCAAACATACAACTCCAAGTGCCTGCTGAAGGATGCTGTCCTCTCTGGAGGCCTCTGCTTGCTCATGGCACAGTGGTTATTGAGCTCTTCAGGTCTTTCCTGCAAGAAGGGAAATATGCTGCTGGCCCCTTTCTCTTTGGAAAACCTGTGTGTGTTTTGAGACAGTAAGGGGCTGCCGAGAAATTGCCAGTCTTCAGCAAGGTGTCCAAGCAGCAGCATCTCTTGTTTATTATGATTGCCTGGAATGAACAGGACAAGGAGTTGGGTTTCGCCTTGAATAATAAACTTAATTCTAGTTGTATTGTTATACGAGAGATTAAACTACTTCGGGTGCCCTTCCACAGAAGAGGAGCAAGTTCCAGCAGGTGGCTGGAACTACAGAAAAGCAGACAAGATATTGAGAGTGTGACCCCAGGCTGGCAGCCAGGGCTAGAAGAGGGGCTTTACAATGAGAAAAATCTGCTGAGGATCTCATTCTTCCCTCTTCCTGCAGTCCCACAACAGCCCTTCTCTGGATGTAAGTCAGCATCTGGATCTAAGTAAAGATGAGGTCAGAAAGGGTCTACCTGGGAACATGAAGGATCTTCCCTGGGGTGTGAAGTTGGACATTCCCTCCATCACCCTTGAGCCAGACAGGTAATGTGAACCTTTCTCATTCTTAGACTTACTCTCAGGGAAATGGGGACCTGGCAGCTCCCAGATCCCCAAAACTTAGTGATACCAAACTGGAAGAACCTCTAGAAACTGGAATCTGTAAGAAAAGAGTTTCCTGGTATACTGCTCCTGCAAAGTAGCCCTGTGTTCTAGCAGGAACCTTCGCTGCACAGAGAGCTACAGGAGATGTTTGAATTTGCTTCTGTTGACTGACAAGCACTTAAACCAAATAAAGTAGCAAACTTTATGAAGATTAGGGGACAAAATCTTTCTCCTTTGTGAATCCTGAAGTCCCTCCTTGCTGCATTCTTTATTACCAGGTTTATCAGGCTTCTGGTTTTCCCCACAGCTTGAGAGCTCTCACCTAGACATGTTTCACTTCTCCCTGTTGATGAAGTATCTGTGCTTTCATTCGTTAACTTCTTGGCATGTTCATTTCACAGTGGTGGTTACAGATCATCTACAACCACACCCTGTAGGAAGGAGGGGTGTCTGGACACCCATCTCAGCCCAACTTCCTCCGTTTTGCCAAAAGGCCCAGTTCAGAAGGTCAGTATGGCAGGAACTGAATTCAAGGCACGTTTATCCTGGTTAGCACCTTCCTCTGGTGATGGCAGAACATGCACAGCAGCTAAATCTATTGTATGTGAGGAAGGTAAACCTTGGCAGGCAATAAAATCACTCTTGGTGCACTGGCCTTGAGTTATAACCTGGGAATCACTTGAGAGTCCAAGGCTTAGGTGCCACCTCCAATCTGGGCTCTCCCTCTGTGTGAGCCACACAGCGTGCCCAGTGGCCCGTCAGGTGTTTTAAATAGGGATGCACCATATGATGCATGGTCTGGTGTGAGGGGACCTGTGTTGTCCAAGATGATCACCTCCTTTTATGCCATTTATTGACCTGCTGGGCCCCGATTTGATGACGATCTGGTGAGACTGATCTCACTGAGCATCCTGGAACAGAAAGAAGCAGTAGGAACTCATCAGCCTCTTGCTCTCTGGCCGACTCATTTTGTAGCCATGGCTCTATATGGGAGATACACAGTCAAAAAGCTTTGCCTTTGTTTCTTTATACATAGAAGTTGTTATAACAATATTTCAGGTGAAATTTAATGTTTTCCAAATGTTTGAAAGTGTTTTGAAGGGGGAAAGTATAAACGCTTTGAATGAAGAGCAGATGATGCTGCAATTGCTTTGATTTTTAGCAGAAACCAACAGGTGTTGCTGCAGGGAAGATGACTCCCAGGCTGCATTCCCCCACCTCTCTAGACTTGCATGGAAAAAAGTCACATGCAGACACTGCTGCTGTTCCACTGAGTCTGAAGACCATGAAGGAAATTGCTGTCAACACCAAAAGCATCTCTCTCATCGCAGCCAGTCGCCGTTCCAGAGCCCAACACAGAGACCTTGGGAGTGAAGTCTCCTCAGCCCACTTCTCTGAGGAGGATACGCTTGAGCTGAAGTATCTAGAGGCCAACTCCGCCCCAGATTGTCAGACAGGAGACAGTGCAAGTATCAGGAGTTTGAGGTCAGAGCCCGCAGCTGGGATCCATCTGCGCTCCCCAGCCAAGGGAGCGCTGAAGAACAGGAGAGACCAGGAGATGTCTGCTGAGAGGACAGCCAGAAAGAAAAGATCTCGCTCTCTTGAACCAAACTTCCACAGGGTAGATCCTTTGTGTTTGTTTCTAATGCAAATGGGTTGAGCAGGGGGCATAGGCCCAGTGCAGTTAGGGTGATTTTTAAATACTGGAAGAGAAACATAGGTCAAACTGCATGAGGAAATATGTTAAATATCTTTATTCTTATAAATGCCCTTGACCTCCTGCCTAAACAGCAAGCTAAGCCAAAGTCAGGAGTGAAGGGAGTCATCTTGGTACAACGTGACAACAATCAGAGGTGAGAGACATTACCACTGAGGTTAACTCAACTTGGTGTCTTTCAGACCTCAAAAGCCAAGCACTGGACGCACTCAAGCCCCAGTACAGACAAAGCCTGTGAGAACCACCAGCACCAAGCTAGCCTCTTCCATCAGTCCAAAGCTGCAAGTAGCATATCCATGGCTGCAAAGGTCAAGGTTCCTATCAGCCACCATTCAGGTAGGGGCCAAAGAGCCACTGGTGACATCCTGCATTAGCTCTGTTAGAAAAGGTGGATTGTCATGTGAGAAATAAACCAGAGTAAAGGTTCATGATCAGAACTATTGGTAATCTGATCTTAATTCATTTTTTTAATATGTCTAAGTAGCTTTTGATGGATAAGACAGCATATCCTTTGCAGACCACTGCCTCAGCTATGCCCCTGTAATCTAGGAGGAGGAATTACTGTTCAGTTATGTTCCCATGCAACATGTTCCTGATCTCAGTCAAGTCCTTCAGACAGTTTCACATCCAAACCAAGCCTCAGCAAGGAGACCAAGACATGACAGGCTCCACTGGCCATCTGTCAGCATCACTTGTTTTGCTTTGTGCAGGCACACAAGGCCAGGATGAGGTTAAGGAGCCTGGATACCCAAATCCTATTAGAACATAGCCGGAATCCTTCCCTGTTATGGCAAGAGGTGCTTACTGGTGCTAATTAGTTTTTGTGTTTGTTTTTTTGGGTTTGTTTTGTGTTTTTTTTTTTTTACTAAAAATGGTTAACTTTTTATTTACAATGCTATAATTTCTTTTGGCTAGCTGTTAGCAACTCATGCATTGCAAAATGTTTTTGAACTGTGCTCTGCTCCCACGGTCTATGATGAAGCTCTCTCTTCCTTTGATAGAGGGGACTCCACAAGAGGTGACACCAAAAGACAATGCCCCTGCAAGCACCAGTCAGCAGAGCAATGGTGGTCGCATCAAAGGACGGGTCCTACAGAAGCAAGTCAAGGGTGAGTACAGGAAATACCAGGTTGGTTGGCTCAGGAGGCACTACTACATTCTTCAGCACTTGCTCTGTTGCAATTTGAACCTAAAGAACCATAAATGTAACACAAACCCACCGGTTGGGAAAGCAGTCACATGGGTAGGGATTTTACAGCCAAGTTTTAAGCCTCTTTTTGCAACAGATGACATGGGCAACGTTCCAGAACGAGTTACACTCCATCTCCCTCTTAGCCAAAAATAACTTCTTAGGAAAAGAAAATAACATTCTCAGAGGTGTTCATAATCCCAGCCTAATCCATATGTGAAGTGCAAAGTTTAATCCGAGTTAGCCATGTGACAACATACTGCTTCCTCTGGAAGTGTCACCTTAAGGCAGTGATGTGCAGATCCTAGTGCCTGTGCCAAACTCACCCCTCTGCAGCCCGTGGCATCTGTCTCTTACTCATTTTGACTGACAACGAGACTCAAACCCAAGCGTGAGAAACTTGACCGAGTGCTTCATCTTCCCTCTGTGGCAGGGCCTGCAGATGGTGCGAGCAGTCAGCGAAAGCAGCAGTTGGTCACCCGCCTGGGGAACCAGCCCAAGACTAAATAGAAGCCACCAGGACTCTGTGTCCCCAAGGGACTGCAATTTCAAGACTGCTGGAAGTCAGGGAAGCGAATGCAGGCAGAGCGTGCCTTAAAATGTATTTTAGTCTGTGTTGTGATGTTGAAAAGCATCTCACAGGGGGGAGAGGGACCTCATATGTTGCAGATTGCTTTTTTCACATCCCTACCACAAGTCTTCCATCTGTACTGTGCACTCTAGTTCTTAGCTTCAGTTTAAGACAAGTAAGGTGTTAACAGAGTCCAAGAGAAGAGGAAAACCTCATTTTCCCACCAGTGTTCACCTCCCAGATGATGTCGGCATGGTGCTCAAGTCGCCTTTTTTTCCCCCCTGTGGCAAAAGTGTGAATGCCACCCATGCATCCCAAAGGCTCCCTGACTATTAAAACCAAATGTAAATGCCTGAGAAATAGTTTCTCCATTCTTCCCTGCTGTTGCTGTGTGTTGCTGTGAAGCTGGGATCATAACGCACGCCTGGAATGCTGTTTGGGTGAGCAGATGTTTGGCTGTGAGAGCAGCCAGAGATTGCTCTAAGCTCTTTTCTGTCTACAGAGCATTTCAGATCCGAGTGCGGCATGGAGAAGCAGCGTGGTGATAGGTGAAGACCCTGATAAGAGCTAGCCTGGAGGTAAACTGTGGGAATGTTTTTCTTTTTGGAACAAATGTCTCCAGCCAGTGGCCTTCTCCATAAGGGGCTTCTAAAAAATATTTTCCCTGCTTTTTAAATATGCCTCAAATAAAGTGACTCTGGTCATTGCACTGAATAAATCCATGCTCTAAAAAGGAGTGGCTTCCCTCTTAGGTCTGCTGAAGTATTTAAGATGACAATCTCAGGTAGGTTTGTGCATTTTTCAAATGGATGAAGAACCTTTTTTACAGCTGCAGCATTTGCAAAGAATTCTCCTACATGTCCTTTCAGACTTGCTGTGTGACACTGTGCACGCTGCCCATTCCTCTGTGCCTCTTGCTTTGCTATTTGTCAGGAAGAGGGGGGATAGTGTACCCCAGGGATGAGGAAGCTTAGATTTTTTTGTATTTATTTATAAAGCACCTTAAACCCCTGAAATGAAGATGCAATGCAAGGGTGTCAGTTGCTCTAGCAAGCAGTTGATTTGCTTTATGAAACGGAAAGAAGCAGGAAGAGATGTGATGGTGAAATAGGTCAGGAGCACTTGACCCCCGGGGCTGACACTTTCAGATAAACAAAGATATCAAAAAAAGGAAGCACAGATAAAATAAGCACAGGCTGTGCGTAAAACAAACCTGTGCCAGCAGGTCTTGAGCCAAGCCTGTATTTACAAGACCTCACGTGACCTGCAAACACTGAAGGACCAAAAGTGAGGCGGAAATGGGGGTTTTCCAACAAAATACATCTCCACTAAATACCTTTGGGCTGAGTCACTGTGAAAAGTTGCAGTGTTGGGAGCAGTTTCATACAAAGAATGGGGTGTTTGAGCCGAATGCTTCTGTCTGAGGCTGCATCTCTGCCGGGAGGTTGTGTAACAAAGAGTTTGACAGTTTGCCATGACTGTTGTGAGGAGCACGGGGACACACGATGTGCTTATTTCCTCGTTTGTAAAACCCAGAGGTGAAGTCTGTTCACAAATGTAAAAGTTGGGGATTGAGATCTCTGAGGTGGAATGTGTAAAGTATCATTTGTAGCTTTTTGATAATTGCTGGTGCCCATCCCCTGTGCAGAGTGGGACCACGCTCATCCCTGGTGCTGGGCTAAGGGCTCTTTGGTTTGGCTGTTCTTGATCACAAATGGCCAGAGCAGCACAGGCAGCTTAAGCCGCTCCTGGCTTTCCAAGCAGCGTTTTCCAGCCTTGCTGTAGCCAGTTATCTCCACTTTGCTCCCAGGAAAGGCTGCTGGGTGGGGATTTTTCTACAGAACAGCTTGAAAGTGGCTGATCTGCCTGCGAGCTCCAGCGCTGCCGGGTCCCAGGAGCCCGTGTCCATGCCGGGACAAGCACTGATGCTGCTGCATCCCTCTGTCCCTGTCCCTGGGGGTTTCTTTTCTCTGCAGCCCCCGATCCCCAGGGAGATCAAACACCCCCACAGGGTTACGGTGTGGCACAGCCCCTAAGGAATTCAGATATGAGTTTTAGGTTAAAATCTCCTCCTTTAAGTGCTCGCAGGAGGGTTTGGACACGCAGCCGTGTTTCGTGGAGCTGTAAGGGGGGAGCCGTCTCTCCAGCGTTCCCACCCCTGGCTTTCTCCCCTCTGGGAAGGAGCCGGGCACCCGTTC
>VZRW01007570.1:200725-231489 GCA_013398125.1 Aegotheles bennettii | reverse complement strand
CCTTTACATATTTGTAAACATGGATGAGGTCACCCCTCAGTCTCCTTTTCTCCAAGCTAAAGAGACCCAGCTCCCTCAGCCTTTCCTCACAAGGGAGATGTTCCACTCCCTTCATCATCTTAGTGGCTCTGCGCTGGACTCTCTCAAGCAGTTCCCTGTCCTTCTTGAACTGAGGGGCCCAGAACTGGACACAATACTCCAGATGTGGCCTCACTAGGGCAGAATAGAGGGGGAGGAGAACCTCTCTCGACCTACTAACCACCCCCCTTCTAATGCACCCCAGGATGCCATTGGCCTTCTTGGCCACAAGGGCACGTTGCTGGCTCATGGTCATCCTCCTGTCCACCAGGACCCCCAGGTCCCTTTCTCCTACACTGCTCTCCAGCAGGTCAGCCCCCAGCCTGTACTGGTGCATGGTGTTGTTCTTCCCCAGATGCAAAACTCTGCACTTTCCCTTGTGGACATTGGCCAGAGAGGGGAGACTTTTAATGCATTGACTTCTCTCTCCCCACCCAGAGCTGGATAAAGGGAGTAAATTCCAGCATTATGTGCTAATACTGCCCTGCATCACACCAAGGTCCAAAGCACCCCATGTGCAATGTTCAGCAATGGCTTCATCAGCCTCCCTACAAACTACAGTCAGGGGAATGGAGGGATGGCATAAGGCCACCGAGGGCTCTGCGTTCTGTACTTTTCATCTTTCACCCTGTCAAGTCCAGCCTTTGTTGACGTATAAGGCATTTTAATATTTGTAGACCTGTACCCAACCAACATGCTGGGTGCTGTTGGCTTTCTCCTCATTTCCCATTGCCACGCTTCAAAGCGCTTGCTGGGAGGAGCAGTGAAGCTCAGATGGAGATGGTTCATGTTGCAGTGGATGGCTTCGGGGTTCAGAATAGCTTGTTCCTTGCTGTTCTTTTCTTTTGAAGCCCTCCTTCCCCACCCTTCCACCACTGTGAATGTATTGTTCAGAAGTCAAAGGGGTTCCAGGCTGTATGGAGCTTTGTGGTAAGACCACTGGGTTGCCAGAACTGGGATGTAGCCTTTGGCTTTGGGAATGTGCATTTTTTGTGGGTTTCTTGTTCTGTTCTGCTGATGTAATGGTTGGCAGTGAGGGGGGTGGTGGTGTAGAAAAGGACAAAGAGTTCAACCAGCCATGCTTCCTTCCCCCCTGGTTTCCTAAGGGAGCTGGAATTTGGTATTTGATGAATAATGGCAGGATGATTGGAAGGGGCAGGCGGTATGCATCCGTGCTGGCCTCAAGTCAGAAGAAGACTAAAAATCCTGGAGTGTAGATGATTACGATGCTAGTACGGATTTTATGAGGGTAGAAAAATGCTTTGAAGTGGCCTATTTGTGTCTGAATAAACCTGGCTTTGTCATTTCATGCTTAGCCTGTAAAGTTATGTCCTGTTCCCCTCCTGGCTTGCTTTTCCCTGGGGTTGACCACTTGGCCAAAGTCAGCACGGAGTCTCTAACCAGGCAGAACCGATGTGCAGATGCAAAAATAACCTGGGGTTTGACCAAGATGTTTCCAGCCGGGTAGAACTGAGACCAGCTTTAGTGCTTGCTCAGCGTTGGAGCCAAGGTCTTTACACAACCATTGAACAGATTTGGTCCCTTGCTGTTTCATGCTGGATCCATCACCGCGTGTGACCTGGCCCTGCAGCCCCTGCATCCTCCAGGGAAGGACTGTCAAGCTTCAGAGCTCTTTGAGCAGTGACATGGCTTTGTCAGGGTAAGGAGTGTCCTTAGCAGGAGAGTAGCTTTGCATCTCAGTAGTTTTTTCCTTAACCCTTTAATTCACTTGTGGTTTAGGGGGAGAAAAATTGTAGATCCATTACCCGCGGGGAACAAAAATGTGCCCTGGGATAACGTGTGAGATGGAAGTGTTTTGGCTGTGTGTTTTGCATCCCTCAAGGTGGCACTGGGAGGATGGAGGGCAGGGGATGAATGGCAGCATTGAAAGGGTGGTGAAGAAAAGCTAGTTTGTTCCTTCTTATGTAAGCTGGACCTTGGTGGAAGCCTGCGGGGAGAGCCGGTGACTTGGCAGGGTGCTGTGTGGCTGTGGTGCAGCACGGTGCCAGGGAGGGTGCGGGGGGTGGTGACTTACAGGCAAGTGGTGTTGCTTGGATTTAAGGGTTTGCCCATGCTGGTCTTGATCGTAAACCCCCTAGGGAAAGGAGGGGAGGGAAAGAGGGAAAGGAAGGAGGGGAAAAACAAGAAAAAGCAGGATTTAATAAAGCCATCGGGGGAAGAGAGGGGAGGGTGGGTGGCACTGGGTCTGGAGCAGGCGTAATGCAGCTCTTCTGCTCTCTCCTTGGTTAAATCAAATGGGGAATCTGGCTTGGGCTGTGAGGTTGAGGTTTATCCTTGCAGGAGCTGGGTGGCATTTGGCCTGGGTGCTGCTGTAGAGCCCCATGCTGGGATGGGAGCAATGTGGGAGAGCCCCATGCTGTGCCGGGAGCGATGCCTGGCAGGGCAGTGGGGCTGGCTGAGCCTCTCCCCACAGTCACTGTGTCTGTGTGAGGTGCCGTGGGAGCCAGGACCATGCAGCTGCTCTGCAATGGCCCATCTGAAACCCATTTTGTGTTCCTGGGCTCTGACAGACGTTGCGGCAGTGGGGATCCATCTCTTACCCCCCCTGTCAGCAGCAATTCCTGTCACGGGTGCCCTGTGAAACAACTGAGCAAAGCACAACCAAAACCTGCAGCCAGGCTGTTGCACTCAGCAGCTTCTGTCTGTGCAACCTGTGCTGCAGGTGGTGCCCAGCCTTGGGGTTGCAGAGTGCTGGAGTACGGGGAGGGGGATGTGACCCCCCCTCCTGCCCTGCCCGCTCATCGCTGGAGCTGGGAATCAGGCCCGTCTGCCTTTTCCCTGCAGGACATGAAGCTCCTTTCCCTTTGCCTCCTCTCAGTGTCCCCCCATGCCTAGCACCACCAATGTCCCCTCAAGCATCCTGATGTGCCATGGTGCCTTCCCGTGGGGCTGCTGGTGGTGGCCTGATGTCCTCCCAGCCCCGCAGATCCGCTTCGTCTTTGCGTTTTGTGGTTTTGTTTTGTTCAAGAATGGCTGTTTAAAAGTGTTTTTATTAAAAACATAAGAAATGGAGAAGTTGTAGCAGCTTGTTCCTGCTGGGAGGGAGGTGTGAGATCAGCACCCTGACCCTTGGTAAGGAGGGAGGGAAGTTTCCACACCAAAACCCTCCCTGTGGGTTTGGGCACCCTGAGCCAAACCTCTTTGAACTTGGGCCTTTCTTGCTTTTTAATGTTCCCAAAACTCAGCTGCCCACCTGAAGATGGTATTTCCTTGCCTTGGGAGGCTTTGGGTCACAGCCTCAGCTTCTCTTCTGCGTTTTTGTTTCTGCTTGGGGCCAGCCCTGCCATCAGCAGAGGGTGATGGACCTGTTTGCTGGCAGCAGGATGCAAGGGTCCAGGCTCTCTCCATCAACAGGCCAGCAGAGACGTGGTGAATTCAGGAGCAAACCTGGCCCTGGAGGCCCCTCGAGAAAGCTGTCACCATATTCAATGGAAAGCAATCTCCTTTCTGCAGGCTTTTTGTTTCTTCATGAGCCTTTCCCTAAGACTGGAAAATAAATTGGTGCTGCAGAGTACCAGACTGGTATTGTGGCTCCAAAAGCCAGAAATAATATAAATAATTTAAGAAGTAATCTATAGGTGCTAATGGGGAATGGAGCTAATTTCAACAGACATGGGGCAGGTCTACAGGGCTCTTCAGCAGTTTGTGCTCATCATTTATACCTTAAGACTATTGCTCTTTATTTCTTTGGTTTTTCAGGTGTTGGTGTCCTTGCCATCTAGACTGTGAGGCTTGGCCACTGCTGGTAGGGTTCATTGCATTTGGAGAGGGTGGGTGACCCCCGGGCTGTGGTGGGATGCAGAGGTTGATGTGAATACAGGAGTTACCAACCCAGGGACTCATTCAAGGGACTGTGTTCTCTTCCTCAAACCAGAGCTCAGGAGCACATTTCTAATTAGCATTGCTGCTAATTGTTTTCTGAAAACCCTTTGGTGAGTTACTTAAGCTGTCTTCTGTTTGTGGAATGGGAGATACCTGTTTTCTGGAGGACTCTTGGGTGTGAGCTGTGTCCACAGGAAGTTTGGAGGTCTCCAGGAGAAGCAGTGCCTTCAGTGACAGTGTTTGAAGACAGTGCTGCAGCATTTGGCAGTGAAAACCATGCAAAACTGCCTCAATCCAGACTTTCCTTACCACAGGGCAAGGCTGGAAGTTGTTGGCATGAAGACTGTATCAATTCAAGAAGTGTGTACCCTTCAGAGAGCTCAAGGACTTGTACAAGTCCATGGGCAAAACTCAGCTATGGAAACGCACAGAGGTCATGGCTCTCCATCCTGCTCCATCCCTGCCTGGCTTCCAGGCAGCTTGGGATGCAGGGAAGGCACCGAGCGTGCCATCCCTCTGAACAAAATGTCTTTCCTTATCATTGAAAGTGCTGAGTGTCCTGGAGCAGAGGGTGCTCAGCCAGCTGGGATGGCAGTGAGCGTTAGTGGGGCTGCTGCTTTTCACCTAATGAAGGCGTTTGTAGTTTTTTCTCAGGTTCTTATCCTCAGACTGTGCCAAATCCGGGTGTCAGACTGTACCAACATCAGAATACCCCCAGCCCTGCCCAAGCCATGTGTTAAACAAAGGAGGGAGACTTTTCCTGGCAGTGCCTTCACAAATCCCATGTTTTATCCCTCAGGCAGATGGATCACACGCAGCTTTGGCAAAGCCACATTTTGTGGCAGAGAAGCTGCAGTTTTCAGTATTTATTTCTCTGTCATTGCAGGAATTCAAAATGGATGGAAGAAAATGCCATCGAGATTGACTCTTGTTTTGTTTGGACCCTGGACAGGTCTCTGTGGAAAACAAGGGAGGAGCATAGGGGACAGAGAAGAGCCAAGAAGATGTGTCAAAAAGACAGTGGCAGCCAAAGGAGTGGTCAGCAGGGAGTGGAGCAGGGCTGGGGATGTGTTTCTGAAGGATAAAAAGGGTGGGGGGAGTTGAGGTCATCTACAAACAGAATGGGGATGCTACAGCATGGATAAATGCAAAGGTGACCAAGAGGAGCTGCTGTGAAACCAGGTGTCATCTGCTGCAGCATGGAGACCTGCCCTGTTTGCTTTTCTAGGAGTGGGAGCAGGGGTCAAAGTAGAGGAGAAAACAAATAATTGAATAATTACGTGGTGAAAGCTTATCAGAATACAGCAGGCAAAATCTGAAGGGTTCTGATACATGATGTGGGGTTAGGTTATCTGAAATATATGTGGCTTCATGAATGGTGGTGGGACTTGTAGGCTTGGACCGAACCAGCAGTCATTTAGAGGCAGACTATGAACTGCAGTGGGCTAAGGTGCTCCTTGCCTGCTCTGGGAGAGGAAGGCTTGCAGCTTCACCAGCTGTCAGGCTCTGCAAGCAGGGCAACATCCACGGGGGATGGAGATGCAGGAGAGATGGTGCCAGTGACCTTTCACATGCTATTGGACACCTCTCTGTCTCCAGTTTTAATCCCTCTCAACCTTTGCATGCCTTATTGATTTCAGACTATGTATATTTTGGCTCTGGGGTAGATCAAAAGTATATGTCACCTAGAATGATCGTGCTGACAGTGTAAAGCTTTTTACAAAGCCTTCAGTGCCCTTTAGCTAATGGGAAATCAATGAGCTGAGTGTATGTAACCATTTCCCAAGTGCTGGGTAATGCTGTGCACAGTGGGGACCCACCTTAGCATAACACAGCAACGCAATAGTGGTCTGGGCATGCAGATCTTCTGGATAAAGGTTCTTGCATCAGGTCAGGATGACTGAGACTTGTGTTTCTTGATCATCTTTACTTGTGTCTTATATACCATGAATGTAAAGTCAGGTGTCAGAATCAATCCTGGGCAGGTGAACATGATCAAAATGTTTAAACAAACACATAAGTTGGGTGAAATATATGCAAGTTGTGGCCTCCTGTTTTCTACAAACAGAGGATTGTTTTTGCTGTACATCCCTAAGCCTGCTTATCTTTTTCCCTGTTCCAGGGAAAGAGTGATCCCAGCACACACAGAGGTGGTTGCTGTGTGCACCGGTCAGTTTTCATTGCGTGGGTCCAAGGGTTATAGGAGGTTCCTGGTCAGTGGGGCTGGGAGCTAATCCCTGCTTTAGAATGATGGAACTGGGATCATGCTGATTTTTCCTGTTCTCATTTAGATGCCTCAAATCTGAGCTTTCTGGATTCTCAAAACAGCATCAGGTTTCCTTCTAAGACCTGCCAGCTGCAACAGGAGAAAGAGTGTAGTGTATGGAGAACAGCAGAACTCATAGCTTTGTTCACAGGTACTACTGGATCAAGGCAATTCTCAGATTGATTTTCCATCACATACACAGATTTGCCTGGGGAAAGTGAGGATGCTAGGAGCCAGCCTGAAAACAAAACCCCTTTGTAAGACCAGGACAAACCGTGTTTGTGTTCTGCCCCACAGCACCAGGTAGGGGCAGAGTAGCAAGATGAAGCTGCTGCATGGTGAGGTCCCCTCCACGGACCACAACTGGGTCAGGTTGAGCCCAGCACAGCCATGACTCTGAGGTACAGCACGATTTCTGGGAGAAAATCGACTTAAAATAAGATGCAAAGCGTCTTTCATCAGCAAGTGAGAATGTGAATTCAAGATGTCAGGGCAGGTGCCAGATGCTGTTGCGCTCTGCATTGATTACATTTTTTAGAGCTTAGGAAAAGGTCAGTGTGCTTGGATGCAGTTCCTGACTTTTGGAAAGTCTGCAGGTTTGGGAGTAACGCTTTTCATATTATTTGTAACAGGAAAAGAGCCTGCTTGCAAAGTTTGCCTTTGGAGCTGTGGTGCTAGCTGAAATCTAGCTCTTTGGTTGCTCAGTTTAGGCTAAAAAGACAGCTAGGGATAAATTGCTTTTCTTTTTTTTTTTTCCTTCCTTTTTTGTTTTTTCCTCCAATATACAGGAAAAAGCTTTCAGTATAGATTAGGTTGCTGTTGTCAGTGTTAGCCCTTTTTTTCTGGCCCTGCTGACTGGAAGGAAATTTCCAATAGAGCGGAGTTGCCAGAAATGGATTCTTTGCTGGAACATTTGAGTTAAAATATTCTGACTTGCTCCTTGCAGTGATGCTGTTTAGTGTGAGAACACACGGCAGTCGGCTGCTTTGGTTTTGACTCTGAGCTTGACATTTTCTTTATTTTTGTTGGTTTGGGTTTTTTTGCTGGTGTTTGCTTTGGACAAGCCTGTTACCACGCTACAGAGACCATGGTGCTACTCGGATGTCCACAAGCAAAGCCTTTCCATAGGATCCTTTCTTGGATAGACCTGTGTAGTACTGGGAGTTAAGAGCAGTGGCAGGAGGAATCCCATCAGGAGGGAGTTAATATGCTGGTGAAGGACCAACATGTGGGCAAGGCGATGGAGACAACCTGGGTTTTCTCCCATCTTCTGATCTTCTTCCTTGTGGGAGTTAGACACTATGCATTTGCCTCCAGGATCTCATTTGGTGCCTTCCCAGTAAAAATGGGGAAACTACACGTGTTTGGCTTGATCTGCCTGACCCTGGCAAGACATTTCTGAGGCCATTGTGCTACTGCAGCTCGCTGCCCCGCAGCTGCAAGGCTTGACAGCGTGGCGCCGAGACATTGCTCTTGTCAGCCCTTTCCAGACAGTTACCCAAAGATAGCACAAGCTGGATTTGGATTTGTTTTTCTTCTTTTCTTGTTTGGTCAAAAGCAGTGGGGGGATATTTCTTCCCTGAAAGAACAGCAGTGTTTGGTTTGAGAAAGGATGAGGTCAAGGAAAGGCAGGAAGAAGCTGTCTCATTGTGTTTTCAGTTACTCGATTGCTTTTTTGCACCTGCACCAGACTTCCACTGGTGAGAACTGGGGCTTTGCTGGGCTCCCAGAATGGTGCTGGCGGAGAGGAAACATCTTCCGCTCCTCGGTCGTGTCCTGTGTTTTCCTTCTCACTCTGTCATCACTTTACAGAGTAAAATCCCAAGCTCACATCAATCCCTCCAAGGTCTCTGGAGCAGCTCTGAGTGGGCGGCTGTGTCTGCAGAGCCCACTGTAGTGCTGGGCAGGCACCAGCTTCAGCCCAAAAGTGATGGACTTGAAATTAGCTCCTCAGCAGGATTTTTCTGGCTTGGAGCTATATCACAGCTATACCACTTCCACTCCTTCAGTTAGCCTGGAGATTGTTTTGCCTCATTTGCTGTAAAACTGCCTTTAGGATCCTGGCATTGACATAAGGAACTGGGGTTGAATTTATGGGAAGGTAAAGCTGTGTCTTCTTCAGCAAATGCAACCACCACCTGGCACATAACTTCTGTGCCTTCCTAACCACACTGTGGCATGGAAGGGGCAGAAAAAAGGGGATTAACGCCATCAAATCTTTGAGTGTCTTGACTCACGTCAATGAGACCTCATTCCTCATGTCTGGGAAAATGTTTGGTTTTATGCTTTTTGGTTCCTCACACAAGCAGAACAGGGAAGAGCTGCAGTGAGGGATGGAGAGCAGTTTTCCCTTCACCCCCTGCTAGGGAATTGGAGGAGATTAGCACACATGTGAGGTCTTGGGCCAGGCTACAGGGGAGGGCAGCTCTGGGATTTGCACCCATGCAATGCCAGCCTGGTGGTCCCCTGTGGGACAGGCAGGGTGGCCAAGTGCTGTAACCTGCCTTGCTGTGCACCACAGGCTTACCAGGAGTCTGGTCCTGGAAGGTTGCAAGGCTTTTAATGCTTGGACATTTACACAGAAACACCCTTGTGTTCCCAGCTGGGCCAGGAGAGTGGAAATCACTGGCAGTGAAGGGATTAATGGGCAGGTGATTTTAAGGGCTCCCTTCCCATTAGGGATGTGTTACCTGTTTTTCTCCAGTGAAGTTCTCTGCAAACAGAGATTTTGCAAAATGAGAAGTGTAAGAATAAAACAGAAGGAAGGAAGAATAAAAGAATTTTAAGAAGGCAAGATTTCTTTTAATACAAGAAGAAAAAAGATTTAATAATAAAAAAGAAGAAAGAAGGAAACAGAATTGACAGGTGACGTTCTGGGCTGTTTCAATAGCAGTTCAATACAAATAATTTTGTGTGTGTAAATGCCTCGGAGCTGCCTTTGCATTGCCTTTCCCAAGAGCAGAGAGCACTGGGAACACGGCTGTATCCGAGGGCCAGGATATATGACTAAGAGGTCAAGGCGAAGGGTTCTCCATCCTTAGTTCTGCAATTGGATCACACTCTGATCTTAAGTGAGTCACTTATCTGCTCGATGCCTCAGGTTTTCCTGAGGTTACAACTACTAACTTGATTCTAAGGATTCAGAAAGGCTCTTGGCCAGACAGATCCAGAGAGTTACAGGACACACGTTTTAGGTTAATGGATACAACAATGAAATGTTTTCAGTTATTTTCTACCCCAGGCTGTGGGTACTTGGCAAGTTAAGCAAACAATTAGGTTACTGCTGTGGCGCCTGTAGGGAGGTGCTGACCCATTAAAAATCTTATTTTGCCGGCCACCTTGTACAGAGGTTTTAGTTTATGCTAGTTATCCTTAATCCAAATGGTGTGTATTTGATAGTTTACTGTGCTGCAGTTGGATCCCTCCCTCTTGTATTTTTCAGGGATGTGTGGTACGTGCCTTGTATTAGCTCCAGAGCACTGTACATGACATTTTCTGCATGCAATAGTCTCTGGATTTTATTAACTTACTGGGCAGGTTGATGGTAAGTTGACATCTGTCTGGTCCTATTGGCACCTCCTTGGTTTTATTTTCACTTAGGAAACTGCAGTCTGAAGCAGGCTTTTAACCTGCCAAATAATTTGTTCCCTAGGGTGTTGTTTTTTATTTTCTTTTTCTATTCCTGCTCTAACTTTGCCTACTCTGCCTATTTTAATGGATGAAGTAGGCTAGCCCCTGTTCTCCTTTCCTGCTCCCACACAGGCACCTTTTGAAGAGTGCTACAGCCTCACTTTTGCAGTCTGTGCAGTTTGAGTGTGTTAGATGCTCTGGTTTCTTACATCAGCTATTAGGGCTGTGTTTAGTCTTGCAGTATTTGAGATTATATTTGAGCTGGTGGAGCCAGGAGAGGACTTCAGACACTCAGGGAGAAGATAAGTTATTCCAAGAACTGATATACTCTCAGGAGCCTCAGAGGCAGGAAGAGAGAGAATAGAAGTAGGTTATCTAAAGCCCAGGCAAATAAAATATTCTTATTATAACTCCATGGGCATTATGCCAGCTCTCTGTAAGCAATATTTCTCTTTGCATCTCACTTTGCCAGTTAATTGGACATCTATTATTTCATGATTTCAGCAGGAAACATAGCCTGAGTGATGACTTTGGTACCCAGCCCAGTGTGCTACTGTGCACTTTCTCAGCCCTTAATTGTGAGAACTCTTCCAGTCGGTCTCTGCTCCTTCTCCAAATGTGTGTGTGAATTGTCAGTGCTGCTTGGTGACATTTTCTAGGGACAGTGGTTCTGCGACACACTCCTCCAGCAGACAGCTCTTTCCATGATGTTCAGGGCTCTGTAAGGATGGAGAGTGGAGGCAGCTCCTCCTTCCCCATCTCCTGCTGCTCTCCTTGCCCTGCCTGGGGACCAGTTTTGCTGCTCCCTTGGGGACATGGGGGCAGCTGGAGTACAGAGCCACACACCATGTGCAGGGATGTGGCAGCCCAGGGCTGGTGTCCCACTGCTCAGTTCTCTCTGCCGAACTATTTCAGCCACAGTTACATCTAGAAGTGTCAGTGGAAGCAGCTAATTTTAAGCTGATACAATTTTTTTTAGTTTTTTTTTTTTTCAAGATCCTGATTTCATAAACAAGTTTATTTACCCTCCCCACCCGACTCTGAAGTTACCCACACACAGCCAGAGAATGCAGACCAGAGCCTGAGCACAGTTATAGCTCCCTGCCTGGAAGCTCCTAATGAATTGTTTGCAGACAAGCTTCAGACCTGCAATTACTCACAGAAATTATTCAGCAAATAGTTTTGAATAATGAATCCCTTTGAGAAATTTGAGTTGTTTTGCAGGGAGATTCCAGACAGAGAACATGCTCAGAAGTCGTAGCTTTTAATACATTTTCCCTTCTCTTTGCCAAGCCGTGGAGTTGGCATAGCATCCCTTTCCAATACCTTCACGTAGGATTAAACCACTCCACCAGACACGAGTGATGCAGACTGAGAGTGCCTGCTTGAGTGTCTTCTACTCTGAGAGATCTACAGGCACCCTGTGTGGCCAAGTGCCCCCACATCCCTTCCTTAATGGGGGTCTCAGTTGCTGTTTTTCCAGTCCAACTTGCCTGGAGCAAAGCAGTGGGGGTATCTTCACCCATAGATGCTACTGGCAGTGCAGAGCATCAAGGGTTGGAGAGCTGGACCCTTCCTGGTGTCATCTCTTTTTGCAAAATCTGCACCTTAAGTTGCTGTGGAGCCTTGAAGCAAAGAGGCTGTAGTGCAGGGTCAGGAGAGGTCTGCATGAGAATTTCACATCCTCAGAGCTAAATAAAGGAGGAAAAAGCAGCTTACGAGGTCAAGTTTCTGTGGGCTCATTCCAGCCTCCAAACAGTGAAGCATGGTGTGTGATGTTTTGTAGCTGGGGGATGGAGAGCTTTTGGCAGGGAAGGTAGAAATGACTGACACCAATTTGCGAGCTGAAGCAGCTCGGTCCCCAAGTCCCATCGAGGGGCTGATGACTGGGGATTAAGAAGATGGCACTTGCCAACAGGGAATCACAAGGGCAAGGAGCTGAGGACCTGGCTTTTTTTGGGGCAAGTGGATTTCATTCACCTGCTCTTGGATCCTGGCCAAAGCAGTGGATGCTCTAGGAAAGACAGGGCAGAACCTGGTAAGTGTGCTGGTAAGTGAAGGACATAGGTCCTGGGGTGAAGAGGAGAGTTGAGACTGGTGGCAGAACAACCTGGTGGTTAAATACTAGGGCCTATCACTCACATGGCTTTAAATCTTCTGTGTCCTGTTTTACAGACCAGGGAAAAGGTCTGGCACCAAAGGGGAGAGAAGTCATTCCCACCAAGAGATCTGCTCAAGCCTGGTTGGGAGATGCATTTGGGGTAAGGCTCAGGTATAGTTCTGATGACCCCCCTGCACAAGCAACAAGGAGCAGCAGGAATCTCCACTTCATGAGACAAACCCTGCAGGATCAAGCTGTATCTGTGGGGCTGGGAAGGAGTGAAGGAGGAAGATTTGGGAGGTTGTGATGTGTGTCCTCTCCTCCACGCGTGGTCCTGTCCCCCACAGTCAAGGGATGGGAGTCTATAAAAACAGAGGTGGCATTGCCACAGCAACAGGGCTTGTGCATCCTCGTTTAGTGCCCCTCAGGACAGATCTCCAGGTTATCCTCCACTTCCCCGTGAGCTCCTGTTGAACTGGGGCTGGTTTCCAGCCCCTCATGGATTTGCCTTAGTGAATCCAGCAGCTGCACCTTATCCACCTGCAAGAGGAATTGGGAGGAGGAGAGGGGAAAGTCACAGATGGCATGGAGAGGTGTGGGGGAACCATGATGCCAAAATGGTCCATTCTTCATTTTGAACTGCTGAATGGAGAGGCCAGTGGTGCTGCCTGTGCTTGCAGACATCCATGGACCGCGTGCCCCACGTTCACTTCCCCCGTGCCCATCGCAAGGAGCCAGCGTATCTTGGTGAGTAGATAGGTTCTGCTCTAATTGGGTGCCATTGTTTGCATATTTGTAGCACTATGGCCATAATCTGTCAGTTGGAGAGCAGTGGTGAAGGGAACAGCCAGAGACGTTTGCATGCAAACACCTCTGCCTGAAGGCAGGACTGGAATGCAAATGAACTCGTGTCTCTGCTGGGCTCTGCAAATCCTGCATGTTCAGCTGCGTTTGGAAAGCCCCCCCAAAGCTCCCACAGCCCCTTCCGAAGGGGGCAGAGGTGGGAAATTCCCTTTCTCGGGATGTTTTGCCACCTAGTGCCCAACTGGGAAATCTCAGCCGCAGCCTGCTGCGGGCTAAGCTGGAGCCTTGGGAAGGCAAAAGCTCCAGGGATGACTTTTTTGGGAGGGTGTAAATATTTTAGGAGGACAAGGTGGTGCAGAAGCCTAGATTTAGGGACTCCTGTGGGTGAGACTCACTGGTAGCCAACAGTGCTTATTGGTATCTCATTTCTGACAGTGGACATCATAAACTTAAATTGTTCCACTGCTGTGATTCCTGTTGCATCTCTGAAAAGGCAGTGGTAGAAAGAGTGAGGAAAGGAGAAGAGCAAAGACCTGCTGACCAGGGGATGAGTATCACAAAGGGCAGGAAGTAGAGTTGGATGTGAAGACAAATGGACAGGGATGACCTGGGAGAACATTAGGCAAGAAAACAAGTTGTACCAGTCCCTGGTCTGGGTCTGTCTTGGTTCCCTCAACCTTCAGACAGCGGCTCGCTCCTGCTGTCCAAGTGTTTGGTAGATCTGGAGCTGATGGTGGGGTTGAAGCTCGGAAGAGGAAGCCCTTCTGCCCTGTTTTCAATGGACAAGGCTTGTCTGTGTGTAGAAGGCAGGAGGTTTGTCAGATAGCAAGGGAGAACAATGACACTGCTGACCCAGACAGACCCAATATTGGACCAAACTCCCTGTCTGCCTGGAAGGCAAATAATATCAGCTGGAAAGCCAGACCAGTGATGGTTTCTCTCTCTCCCTCATTGCTATGACAGTTTGCAGATGATGGAGAAATACCCTGTTGGTGGAGAAATGTGAGCAGACAGAAGACAGAGATGGATGTGAAGAATCACAGGTAAGCAAAGCCTGTCAGAGCATCCTATTTGTCCATTAGTCAATGTGTCAGCTCTCTCCCACGCCACATCTCCTATAGGCAGGGCATGAGCAGCACATACAGCCATTTCTGTCACAGGGATTTGGTGTCTTTCACCATCACCAGGTTCCACTGGTAAAGGGAGCCTTGGAAAGCCTGTCAGAGGTAAATTCCTGCTGCTAAGAATCATAGCCTTAAAACAGCACTTGGAAACTGCTGAGGAACAAACATCACGGTGCCTGGGCAATGGCTCAGTGCTTTTCCTAGCCAGGAGCTGACTTAGGAGAGAAAGTCCTGTCCTAAAGAAGCCTCCCACAAACATCCTGCCTGCCTCTGGAGGGTGGTCCTGGAGAGGCAGGCACCCAGGGTGTGTGCTTTGCCATCTGGGGGAGCAGTCTGCCCAAGTCTGGTGTTAGTAGCATCATCACTGCTTCGAGCACTCTGGCTGCTTCAACAGCGAGGGTGGGAAATTGCGTCCATGTCCTTCTGCCACTTTGCATTTGTGCTGCCAAGTAATCTGGTGCTGTATCATCCGATAGGACCAAACACTT
This sequence comes from Aegotheles bennettii, assembly GCA_013398125.1. NCBI lineage: Eukaryota > Metazoa > Chordata > Aves > Caprimulgiformes > Aegothelidae > Aegotheles > Aegotheles bennettii. The sequence goes on along the minus strand of VZRW01007570.1, from coordinate 217,155 downwards.
TGTGCTCACAAGGATCAGATTTTCAAAGCTATTAGCCTCCTAAATATGCCAATAGGAGACTAATGGCTTCTAAGTGGACTATGCCCTATCAAACCTGAGACAAACGGAGGGGCTGAGAAAAGACAGGAGGAAGCTCAGGGCTTTGTGTAGTTTTTAAAAGAGCTGCAGCATTCAAGTATTTTGAAAGAACATGTTTCAAGTCTAATATTCATTTCTAATGAAAAGATAAACCTGGAAGAAGTACCTGAATATTTCAATTACTTTATCGATTGGTATTATGAAGTATATGTTACTAAACCCTGTCCTGCTGTAGTTCTGCAGCAACTGATAAAAAGCATCCTTGGAAAGTGTTTTCACAAGCCCCTTGTTTATATTCCTCTAGTTTGCAAAGTGCAGCTCTGTGGAGTTCAGCTTACCACTATCTATTTATCTTAAAAGTAAAGTACCAAAATATCACTGTGGCAGATACATGAATCATCTTGAGTAGTATCCTTCTGATGGTCATCACAATAGAACTAAAAAAACCTGACAATCATCATCAATGGCTGGAACAAAACTAGAACCATTGCTACAGGCATTTTTTTAAAAAACTGTTTTCAAGTTTAAAGGTCATACAAAATCCAGTTGTGCTGTTTGCTTTAAAAGCTCAGGTATCGGAGGAGTCAAAGTCACAGCAGAGATAAAGCCTTTCTTCCCATAAATGAAAAGCAATGTGACAAAATCTGCACCTCCAACATGTGAGAGACACCAAGGTGGTGCAGGGGGAAGAAGCTACAGTTCAAAAATCACCATGAAGTTATCAGAAGATCTTTTCCAAGTTGTTTTTAACTCCAGCTGGGAAATGTGGTGAAATCTCAACTTTCCTCACACCTCGCAAAACTTGGTGGTTGCAGTAGCTCATCTATAAATAATTTAAATTTCACTTATTTGGAATGAAGATTCCAGTGTCTCATCAGGTCATCATAAAGACAAACCACGCAAATCCCTGTGGAAATGCTCTTTTTCTTCCTAGAGACGTGGTGCTGTAGCGAGCAGGCGTGGGATGCAGGGCAGCGATTCTGCTGAGGCATCAACTAGATTTCAAAGCTGAATTCTAAACCCCCCACCCTCTCAATTTGTCTATCTGATACATGTTACAGAAGCGTGGGAATTAAATTTAATGGCTTTGCTTTGTAGAGTCCAGAGACTCAGTAATTTTAATTCTGGGTTCTTTTCAAGCCGATTTTTAATTTGACATTACTTTTTAAATCAGTTTTTTTACAGAATGGCTGCATGGTGCAATTCAGGGATGGATACGAATCTTGGGCTGCTTTCTATGGAGCTGGAACAAGACAAAATACAATGAACCACCATTTCAGATATCCCAGAATTCACCCTTGGGAAACTGGAGTGTGTCTAGGGCACAGTGACTTGGCCAACTGTCATGGAGATCTGGGTCATAAAAGTACTAACAGCTTCTCAGTAGGTCTAACGAGGTATCGCATTGCAGTAGCAGACCTAGGAAAATGCATGACTTTGTATCATCCTAAGGATCTTTGGACCAACTACATCATGGAGAAGTTTATTGCTTCTTCAGGAGCCACAGAACCTGTGATGGTGGAGATTAACTCCAGATACGAAATGTTCCAGGCATGTACCTGAAAGCAGCTGTGTGCAAGACTTGGATTAGTGTCATGCAATTTAACAGAGGACAATAACAACTGCTTATAACTTTATCTTACTCAGTGACTAGCACACTACGTAATTCTCTAGAAGCAAGGTGCAAGTGGGAAATGTTTAAATAGTCTAAGAAACCTGGAAGGAAAATATTAAGGATGTGCATCTTTATAAGAACACTATGAGGTCTACTCCTGTTGAAGGAAGGTGCCTCCAAAGAAAGCAGAGGTGAACTCCATGACCTGCAGAGCTGGAGTGCCAGGAACATCAGGGCTTGGAAGGAGGAATTCTGTTGGAAATCCATGCCAACCTTGGAGATGTGGGGCAGCAAGGGCATGGCAGGCCACCTCCTGACATGGTGGATTAGCTGGGTGCTTTCATGCATACCAAAGAGGCAGCCTGGAGCCACCAGAGAGCACGAGGATTAGGCAGGTTGGAAGCCAAACACAACAACTGAGGGTGAGTTCAGCAGGGAGGCTTTTATGAAGGTGCTGTATGTACTGTATGCTTTAACTTAAACCCTTCTTCTGAACTGGCTTCATGCCCTTCCCACTGCTTTGAAAGACAGCTGGTTCAAAAGCTGTTACTTAACATTTCTGTTGGATGTTCTCTTAAGTTTAAATTTCTTGGATGTAGGAGGACAAATGTGCACATAGCATTTCCTTCTTAAAGGCCAGCATGTGGCTCGTGTTCTCACCAGAAAGAGAATATATGTATCCTACTTTGCTATTTTCTTTGAAGACTACAGGAAGAAAGAGCCTGTGGAAGAGGATCTCTGACCTGTTTGCATGATGGTAGAGAGGACTCTTTGAGATGGAGCCAGTAGCTCTTCTGGATTTTGCAGATGCTTTTGTGCATCCTACTCATCGACAGTCCCACGTTACGGCCCAACCCTGTTCTGTATTTTCCGAGACCTCATTCTGGATACAAGTGACTCGGATTTCAATTCCTCCATTTCTCAGCTGTTTCTCATGACCCCCAGTAGATGGTGCCACCACGTAGCGCATTTGTTTGAGCTGTTTCTTATAGGAGGTTTTTTATATTTCCTTCAAGGACTGCACATATCTCACTATCCAGCAGAATTCGTCCCTTCCCCCCTCTGTAAAGAGGTTTTTTCCCCAGGTCTTGAGTATTACTCCAGAAGGCATTTACTTTAAGTTTTCCCTATTTTCCTCATACCATCTATTTTAACATCATTTTTGCAGTACAAATGCTTAGAAATATAAGCCCAAATTGTGATAATTTGTTTGAATTTATATAATTTCACTGGATTTTCCATATTTTATTTGTTTTTTAGTAAAAGTCAGAGCTCAGATTTTGTATTGGTCCTGAATCTAGTGTTAGAAAAACCCCACGATAAAGTGGTTCTGGAGAAAAATGTTTCAAGTGGGAGCTCAGCATCTTTGGTCACATCTTGAGAAGAGTCTTAGCTCTCTGTTTGCAGACTCCTCAGCAGCATGTTGCAGATGCTGAGAGATCCATAGTTAATTTTACCTCTGGCCAGGCTGGAACTCGTAGTAGCTAATTGCTTGTAACCCGAGCTGACAGCAAAGAAACAAATGGTGAGCTCAGTTTCATGGCTGAGATGTCTTCTGCTGCATCAGCCCCAAAATGAGAATACCTTCTGTGAAACGCAAATGCTTTGATAATTTGGGCTGCCAACTTGTCTGCAAAAGGCAGAAAAACAGATATGGGAGAAGGCTTCCCTGTGCCCAAAATGCAATACTTAATTCCTGAGCCTTCATTTGCTTTTTTTGTTGGAAGTTTCACCTGTGGAGCATTTGGTTTTCTGCATCTCAAAACATGGCTTTCCTTTAGCAGGCTGTTTAAATATTTGCCTTTTCTGCCCTTCCCATCCCACCATACTTCAAACCGGAGAAGGGAACATTTATCCATGTGCAGACTGGAAGATGCTTTGTCTGAGCGAGTAACAAATATTTGCAGTATAATAGAGACTGGAGCTTTCAGTCTTTGGGAACATGTATTTCAGCTGCAATTTGGAATAGGTGATGAGGTGATTACTGAGCCCTGGTTGCCATGGCAAAGGGAGGAGGGTGATTGCTTTTTGATTGAAGAAACTGAGAGGTACCTACAGTAACTTATGGCTAATACACACTCAAGGTGCACTTGGCATCGATGCATCTTACGGGGAGCAGCAGTCAGTCTCACTAACGGGTGAGGAGTCAGCTTTAGCAGCATTACTTATTGATGCTGAAGGTTAGCTTTTCATGACTGGCCATTCCTTGTAACGTCCCTTGAATTCTGTGTGGCTGGGGGAGTGATTATCACAAGGGTGGTTGATTGGATTTGTGAGCGGTTTGGAGGGACTCACAAATCAAGCAGACAAGCTGGCCGCCCACAAACCGGCACTTTGGTGGCACAAAGCAAGGGTAGGAAATGGGAGCTGGAGGCTGAGGGCTTCTTAAAAAGTCAGATTGTTGAGCCAGTGTGCTGGAGAGTAACCCCTGCTTTGAATTCGAAGATCTTGGGCAGAAAGCTGTACAGTGTTGTGGCTGTTCATGGGGTTGTAAAGATGCCCCAGCCAAGTCACCACTCAGTGTGGTGAAGGGTTTGCATTTGTGTCTTGGTGCTTGGAGTACAAGGAGGTGGCTGGGTCCTTGACTAGATACCCCAGGCCTGACTCTTCCCACGCTGGGATATAGCTGCAGGAATCCCTCCCCAGGAAAAACAGAAAGGCAAGGGGAATAAGGAAGGGAGCAAGACTCACACGTAGCAGAGGTCATTTTCCATCACTTTGGGGATTGTTAGAGGCAGCCCCTGTGGGTTCATGGCTGCTGGGAGCTGTGAGACTGTCTGCAACCATCTCACAGTTCTCAGGGAGGCATCTGAACACCAGTACCTTGCCAGGGCACAGCTTGGTCTGTGAAAGCAGCAGCAAACTGTGGCCAAGATGGGGCTGAGCACATCTTCAGGAGCTCAAGAGTGATGGGGGGGCTGGAGTGGGTATTGGCTGCTCTAGCTGCTGGTGCTGAGAAGCATTGAGCACCTTCCCCCTTTCCTATCCCCCTCTCCTGTAGAGCAGAGCTGAGGACTGCTCTTGGTGTCTTGTTTCTCTCTGAAAATAGGAAGTATTTTGGGTGCAACCATTGAAAATATGGGCTAACTCCTGCCTTCTTTGCCAGTTGTCCCCCCAGTATTTCTGGGGGACTCCTGGGCTACATGCAGGTGTCAAGCCAGCCTGTTTGCCCTGGGACACTGTGGGTTTTTACCTTGCTCTTTCTCTCTGCTTAATGCTTCTCATGGCAGAAACAGCCCCCATATAGCCAGGGTCTTTGGAATGATGCTTAATTCTCTTATCATCGTCCTTAATTATCAGACAGTGGTGGAGACACATCACTGTAATTGTGTTTGTATTCTTCACTAGATTTTCCTTGTAAATTTGTTCCTTGCATTTGTTTCTGGATGGCAGATGTGTTAATGGATGGGTAGTTGCAATGTGTTTATCTTTTGTGTGCTGTATATTTTGAATATAGAAGCAGTGAAAAGAGATAAGCGAATAGAAACCACTTCTGCATTAATACCAGTAATTCAGAGACTATAAATATATATGAGAGAGTTTCCGTGATTATGAGTATATTTTAATGTTTTGTTTAATGCATTGGCTCTCTGGGGATGAGACAAGAGAAAACCTCATTTGTATAATTTAAACAACTAGCAATAAAAATAGGAGCGAAGAAAGGACAAATTAAATAACCATGCTTTCAAATGTATGCAGGTAGCATTTCCTTTGAGGACCCAGTCCTTGCAATGGAGTCTCTGCAGCTCCAGCTTGTTCTTCCCCTGGGCTGAAGCCTCAAGCTGTGAATCTTGTGGAACCAGGCTTTTGGCATCTCCTTGGGAATGGTAGGACCAAGAGAAGTCAAGTCCCAGCTTTTGTGGTTGGACAAGAGAGGCATGAAGAGGCATTTTCCATTTGAAGGAGTAATGGAAAGGACACCAGGGACTGCCAAAGTCATTTGTTGTCCCCTTCTCCTGGATGAACAGCAGGCCATCATGTGCTAAGGGGAGAGGCATATAGGATAAGACAAATTCAGGTAGTCCCCGTGTCAGGGACTCCTAGCAGAGGAGGTACAAATGTGTGCTCACCAAAGGGTGCCTCAGTTATGTTCTTTCTTGCTGCTTCACAATCTAAGCTGTTCTCAACTCTGTATGTGTCCAACTCTTTATTCAGGGTCACACTCCATCATCTCACCCCTTCATTTGCAGATTTCTCTTGTTCCAGCACAGCGTGCCAAGCAATAAAAAAAAATAATGCTTAACTTTTCTCACAGTTGAGAAAGGACATGGGGGAAAAATGAAACCAACAATAATCCATCAAAACATTTCCCATGGGCAACAGCTGCTTGACTGAACATGCTCAGGCTTATCAGCAAAAATGAAACACTAATTTTCTCTTTCTCACTCCTTTTGAGTCCTTCTCACCAGTAGGGCACATGGCTGTTCCTACAGGTCAGGACATGGACCTTCATCAGAAAGTGCCATGCCCTGAGGCATGCCCTCCAATCACTGCCAATTGCAAACCTAAGAAGAGTCTATAGGGTATTTGCCATACTGTCACACTACAAGAGCAGGCAGCAAAGAATGCTTCTGGTTGCCTGTCTGGTTTAGTGCTTTGTTTAGCAGCTTTAAGTCTGCAGATAAGAAATTTCAGGTCTTGCTGTCCAGTTGTGTTGTACCCTTGCAGCCATCTGAACCTGGAGTGAGGAGCTTTCCCCGCATCTCTCTTGGCTTCCCTTGGGCATGGAGGAAGGGGAGCTGCTCTGTAACCACCACCTGGTCCCCTGCACCCATTGCTGCCCCTCGTTTTCCCAAGTTTCACTTTTTGCTTGATGGAGTGGAAGACTTGGGAAAGAGTTGTTTGCTGTTGCTAGGAGTTCTGGCTTCCAGTTCTGGCACCGTGCCTCACAGGAAAGCTTTACTGTTTCCATGACAATTTTGGCAGATTTCTGGCTTCGGGGCTGTCCTGCCTGGACTTCAGGAAGGGAATTAGGGAGATGACATCAAGAAGAATATGTTGTTGTTTTACTTGAGAGCAAAAACTTTCCCATCCTACACAGTCTTCCCGCACTGTGCTTGCGGATGGGGACACGTGGCTGCTGTGGATGTGTTTTAATTCCAGGTTGTGTGTCTGTGTAGATCCATTTCACTCTCCCGCAGTCAGTCCTGTGTGATGTGATATTGGTTAAGCCATGAATTTCCATTCACAGCCCATGGTCACACGGATATTCCCTGATTTTCAGAGGGACCAGAGTGTTTTAAACCTGATGTGCCTACACCGTTACTAGCTGGGAATGATGTGTAAATACTCCTTATTTCTGAAATATATAAGAAAAACACATATACATGTAAACCTATTTATTCTTCATTATCTCAATTTTCACTGCAAGAGGCTGCACAGTATCAGGCTGCTGTGTTGTTCCCAGCAAATGGCAGCCTCGGGAAGGGGTTGAATACCCCACACAGCAAATTGCTGGAGGACTCCCTGGAGGACACAGCTGCCCATTTTGGCACCTGTGGAACAAGCAGATGGCTGAAAAATATCCAACCCTGAGACTTGAAGGTAACCTGAAAACATTGGTGAGAATTTCACCTTTCCACAGGGAGAAAAATGAATCCATTGCAGCTCAGACCTCTTGAAAAGCTCTAATGTGGTATTTATTTCAGATATAAAATTGACTATATAAAAATGACACCTTTGTACTCAGCCTCTGGTGCCGGATCCAGCTCTGACTTTTAAATTGGGAGTAGATCCATTAAGTGAACAGAATTACAGCAGCTGATGTGACAGCAGCCTCACCTTGGCAGCATTTCATTCACTGTGAGCTTCGCTCTTAATCTCCTGCTGGTATAAATCAGAAGAAGCTCTGTCGAAGTCAACAGTGGTGGAAAGGGAATGAAAGAGAAGCAGGATCTGCATGTTTTCAGGCAGCAGATAACCTGTGCCACAGAGGAGGCAGCATCCCCATCACCTCAGCTGGACTCTCGGGGACCGTGCTGGAGCGATGGCATCGAAAATGTTTTTGCACCAACTCATGATCAACCTTTCCTGTTGCTGCATGGATGGACCTCCTCACCTCCTCCCCGACGTGCCAGGGCCACCATGTGGACCTCACAGGGCTGCTCATCTCATCCCAGCATGTTTTTCATCCCAGCATGTTTCTCCTCCTGCTCGCAGAGGAGCGGGCTGCAGCTTCGCCCCTGCCACAAGGATTTTGGAGGAGGATTTTTGATACTTTTGCTATTGCATATCCTTTTCTTGATGCATTTCCGCCAGAGTCTGTGTGATGCCATTAGCTTTTGAAGGAGAACATCCCAGCCTTTGTGGGGACTTTGTGAGTCAGCCCACGCTGAATACTGATCCGTGCTGTGAGGCTGTGTAGGGACTTCTTGTTTTCTCCTGTGCTACCCAGAGCCCAGAAGAATAGTCTGAAAAATTAGATGGAGAGTTAAGGAATCTGGGTTTAGTTCTCAGCTGAGGGAGGCAATTAGGGAGGTTACTGAGTCACAGCCACACAGCAATTATGCTGACATCTCAGGTGCGGGGACCACTTAACCTGCTGCTGGCTGTGCACGTTCATGCTGGAAATGGTCTTCCTCCAGGCACGTGGCTTTGTGAGATCCTTGGGCTGCCTCTGGTAATGATTACTGCAGATTTAATAGCATCAGTAGTTTAGCCAGTCAGGCCTTTATCAGAAGCAATTAGCAGGTGTGTGAGAACTTTAATATCCTTGGCAGCTCTATTTTTTTCCCAGGCAACTGTCTTAAGATGGTTTTATTTCACTGTCTGGATTTTCTTTCATTCCTTTTTCTATTCTTTATTCTTGTTTCCTAAATGTTTTGCCACATTTTCCTTTCTCATGACTCGTGAGCATCAGGTGATGAGATACATCCACCTCAAGACCCATTCATACAGCTTTTTAATTCAGCAGCTCCATTCTTGTGGTGTGTGGCTGAGGAGAGGAAAGTGAGGGTGGACTGAGAACACCTCAAGTGGAAAATGAAGAAAGGCAAAGCAGCATGGGGTAGCAGCATGCCTGGGCAGCCACCCAGAGATGCTGGAGCATCTTTGGCTCATGGTCGGCAGGTCCTTGCAGCTGCTCTCCACAAGCTCAGCCTCACTACGGTGATTAGAAATGAGAATAATTCAATCAAAAAATTCAATCAAGAGATGCCTGGGCTGTGGCCAAGCCTGTTTCACAGAGCATGGGAGCAGTCTGGGAATCCTCCCCAGTGGCTCTGCTGAGTGCGTGGTCCTTGGCATTTGGAGGTGTGGAGCTGAGAGCCTCAGCTTGGCCAGGCACCAAAAAGCCACCTCCAGCAGGGGCAGGCACAGGGGACAGCCAGGGCCTGCCCTCAGTGGTACTGACTGCTCCTGCCTCTGCAAATTGGACCCAGAGAGCCTGGCAGAGTGCTGCTGCTGGGAAACGCCTGCCTGATTAAGGAATTATTAAAGTTTGGTCATTTTATCCTAGAGTGCACACAGCATTTTGTGCTTCACAGTATCTGTCTGTTATCACAAAAACTCACAGAGACAGGGGTAAGACATATGGGGACAAGCTGTTACTCCCTGGATCTTTCAGGTGCAGAAATATTTCATATGTATTTTTAAAACTAAAGTCTCCTCGGATAATTCCCCCTGCCAGTTTGCAACATAAACCAGCTGTCTTAGGGTGCAAAGAGATAAGAGGGAAAAGGTTGGGCACAGAAAACATTTAAAATCAAAGGTCACATTGCAGCTCCACGAGACTTCCCTTTCCCCACACGGTGAGGAAAATCGTTAGGTAATCAGTGCCCCTGTTCAGGCAGTCCTGAGCCAGCTTCACCAGGGAGCTCCAGGCACTGATTTCTTCAGGGGGTTTCTTGCACTCAGCAAGAGACACCAAACAGGAAGACTCTGCTGTAGATTCTTCACTTGTAAAAAATGTTTTCTGCAAGTGCTGAATCCATCTTTATTGCTGAAATATTTTTAAATTATTCTTTGAATAAAATATTAATGAAATAATCCAATTATATGACTGCCTCACAACCTCTAGTGAGCAGGTACCCTTGTAAGGTGGAAAGCAGCATCCTTCCCTCTCCAGACTGAGCATTTATCTTAGTGTGGCTCCTCCTCTGCCCCAGACCAGGTTTTCCCAGTTGATGCAAGATAAGAATGAAAAGATCCCTAAATCAGGGCAGCCAGGAGCCTCCATAGGGGCTGGCAGGGAATCTTGGGGGTAGGCAACTGCATGAGACTGCATTGACTTTACAGCTGTGTTGTGTCAGCTCCGAGTCCTGGGACTTTGCCTAAAGATGTTTAGCAGGCAGAGAAAGCAACTACTGCAATTCATATGCCCCTGGGCCTGACCTAAGCTGTAGTCATTCATTCCCAGAAAGTTTGGGAAAGTCTTTTCCAATCCCCATACGTGCCAGGCAGTGCTTTCCTGGAGGCTGACTCTTTCCTGGAGGTCTCCAGAGACCTCTTTGGTAGTATCTGCTCATAGCTTATTTTTATTTGTTCTTCTAGCAGTCTCTGGTGATTTATTTTCATGCTGAATATAATCACAAAGATAAACTGAGCTGCACTGTGTTTTTCCTAGAAAATTCGCACCGATAGTTCTCTGGTTCTTTGAAACAAGGACACCACAACACACTGGAAACCCAGGCAACTCCTGTGCTCTCCCTCTTCTTTTAGATATTTCAGGTCAGGAGAGATCAGGTGTTTGTATATGGGATGTAGTCTGGCTGAAAGAGTGTGGGAGGACACACGGGAACCATGCTGGGGGCTACTGGTGTTGCAGGTAACTCACCAGCCAGCTTCCATCCTAGTTTGAATCCCAGCATCAATAAGTCTCATATGTAAAATGCCAACAGGCAGGAGTTTCCCTTTGGAGGACATTCTTCTTTCTGAGATGCTCAGAGTTACTGCAATGAAGGTGCTGACCCACTGAGAGGGCTGATAAATATTAGAAGAGGGATGGCTCTGTTGTTTGTGTTGTATTGTGCTGGAGTGGGCACCGTGCCCCATCCGTTGGGACTGCTCAGCTCTCACTCTGCCCGCGTGAGCATTTCTCAGCCTGTGCTGTGTCAGCGTTAACGTGTCCTACCTCCAGATGACTGTGTCCTGCAAAGTCTTACTGTTGATCAAATCATGCCAGGTCTGAATTCATCCCCTGCTCTCCCCTCACTCTTTAATACAGGACTCAAAATAATGTGCATCTTTTTTTCATAGGGACGTAAAAACAAAGGTACTGAACAGACCAAATGATGCTCAGCCCAGCATCCTGCTCCCAGTGCTGGCTGGTAGCGTGCATCCTGGGAGAGAGTATGAATGAAAATTACAGGTTATATACCCAGTGCCCTCTGAGGCAGAAATGGCATCATTGTTTTTGATAGCCCTCAATGGCCCTTTCTGCTGTGAACAGTCCAGTCTCCTCTTGAACCCTTTTTATTGCTTTCAGCCCTCACCGCCTCCTCCGCCTGTGAGCTCAGCTGCTGCTCGTGGTGTGAGAAAAGGTGTTGCTGTGTTCTTACACATGCTGTCTGATCCTTTCACTGGCTTCCCCTGAGCATTTCGTTATAAGAAACAATGATTCATCATTCTCCATACGAGGGCTACGTACCAGTTGTGATTGTATGTACCTCTGTGATACCTCGTATGAAAGATTATCTCTCTCTTCATCTCTCCAGTGGCTCACAGGCAGAAAATGAACGTGTAGCATCTTTGAGACAGTACTGACAGTACAAGAACAGATCATCCGAGATTCCCAGAGAGAGTTACCGAAGAGCGACTCTCTGTATACCCTTCCCACAGCAAAGGGGTTCAAGTAAAGCTGTTTCAAAAATCTGATTTTGGTTATGTGGTAAAATGCCTGTATTGATTCAAATGGCAAAGCAGAGAAGAAAGACCTATGGGGGGAAGTGTGGGACTGAGATGCATTAGCAGCATCGATACAGGAAAACATTGTCCTCAAGACATTTAAAATTCACATTTCCAGTCTGCCTGGGCGCATTTAGAGAGAAATACATTTCCTCAACCACGCACCGAGTGTGAAACATTCGGCTTGAGCTCCTTTGAGGAAACCATCTGTGCTCACCAGACAGAGCTGTGTCTGCTCTAGATCCCTCGAAGGGCCAGGAGTCCTTTGAATGCCTATCAAGGAGCCTGCCATCTGAAACAAGGAGCTTGTGTGTCCTGGAGGACCCTCAGGTGTCTTCTCAGCCTTAAATATAAAGAGATGTTTTATCAGATAGGAGGGGGAAAAAAGCCACTTTCCCAAATGCTGCGGTTTCACCTCACTTGGAGCCAGCCTGAGTCACCCAGGCACTGCTGCATTACACAGACCTGGTCAGGTTAATAAAATCACTGCCAGAGCCCGGGCAGCTCAGGGGATGCTGTGTGGCTTTCACATTGACGTCACTGCTTCTCATTTACCCTTGGGTGATGGTGACCGAAATTCATTACTACCTGGCAGCCATCGGGTAAGCCATGCAAAATAAATCAGCGTTCCCCATCACAAACAGGTGTCTGCAGCACAAAAGGAGCCATTCACATCGGCAGGGCAGGAACGGATTTTTCATCAGAGGAGTGAAGACCTGAACGAGTTGTTAGCATGAGGGGAATTCGCAGGCAAGGAGCGATAAGGGTGAGAGACGGGGAGATTTCGCTATAGAAACAGTGGAGAGGTGGTTGGGGCGTGGGGAGAGAGAAACCAAGGGAGACAAAGAGGAGTTAAAGTGAGCAATTTGACTTTATTATAGGAAACCAGGAACACTGAATGAAACTGTAAAATACATTCCAAAGTGCGAAGAGGAGATGACCTTGCCCAGTGGAAGTGGCCATTGCCACCGTGTATCTTGGTGGTCAGGAGCGCTGTGGGGCTGGAGAAAGACGTGGGCATCTGCATCAGGAGGGGAAGGCACCGGCACAGTCTGGAGAACACAGTCCCAGGTACTTCTGCTTCCGTGGAGGGTGTGGAGACTTGCAGAGTAGGACCCAAGCAACATCTCATGAGCCGAGAAAAAAAATTGTTCTTCTCTGGGATACTTTAAAATGTGGATTTCTTGCACCTTTGATGGCATCATTTGATCATAGCCGTTTTCAGAGCTGGGCCACCATGTGGGGCAGAGCTAATCTGGTATCTTCATGGTCCTTTCTTTATGGTTTATTAGGGCAAGATTAAATACATTGGTCAGGGCTACATAGGGAAGTTTCAGTATTGTGTCACATCTGGTCTAGGGATGGAGGACATCTGCCTCCAGGACCTGGCGTTAGTGGGCATTTGAAGCAAGCTTTTAATGCTCCTCAGCCTGATGCATTTTGCCAGCCTTAAAAATGTGCCTTGAAAGAGGAAAAAAAATCTTCACAGGCTTTTCTGCACAGCTACTAAAAGATCAATCAGTACACTCCTGTATCACCTGCAAAAATGCAGATGGTCTCATCTCCTAGCACACATAAAAGCCATTTCTCTCCCCAAGTAAATCTGGGTGGTTCTAATTTCTTTCAAGTTCACACAAAAAGAGAATACAAATTGCGGATGGCACTGCCTGTTAAGGAGGGATCTTTTGTTTTCCAGGCAAATCCTTGTTAACATAAAATGTTGTTGAGTGATCATAACAAAGGTGGGAATCCTGTTGAGTCGAATGGCTATTTTTCATCTTTATTCTTTTGTGAGCAAAAGGCTCCCTAGGAGGCAGGAGAATATTATTTGAAACTTAGATTTCCCAGAACATAATTCCCTTGTTCAGTAATAAAAAAACAAAAGAGCCCCAGTCATCAAAAGCCTGAGTTCCATTAAATGCACAATCCTCTCCCAGGCTGGCTGCTACGTTCACTCTGGAGCTTGCTGAGAGGAGATCCCTGCTGTGCCAGGCGCTGGTACAGAAGTAGCTGGGACAGGGGCTCTTCTGGCATCAGGGGATGGTGTGCAGCCCCTCACACTCAGCACTGGGCAGGCACAGAGAAGGGGCTGATCTCTAGTTTCATTCCAACCTTTTAGATCCTGTGTTTTTATTTTTCTCTCACCTGTTGCCTGGTTTGATGTATTTTCACTTTGACATATTTGGGAGAAAGGTTTCCTTTCCTTATGAACGCAGATCCAGTGCACAGTGCAATATATTTTTCAAGCTTTAGTGAGGGCTTTCAATGCTAACATAATAAAAATATACATTTTATTTATCAAAGCCTCCTTTAAAGGAGATGATGGGAGAAATAGGTTTTAACCTACTTCTGATCCTCAGGAAAAGCAAGCACTTTGGTTCTCTCCTTCCCAGACAAACAGCATTGCATTCGTTCATTCCGATTTTATTAGCTATAAACCTCTTTCTATTTTTATTTTCACATGCCATTGACTTTGTTTGGTACAGACACAGCTGAACAAGAGCTGGTTTTTCAAGTGCAAATCATATTAATAGAAGCCCAGTCCTTTCCACTCCACCTGCAGGAACATAGCTGTAAGAAAGAGCACCGATGCCCAAAGAATATTTTCCTAATGCATTTCCTAAGTCACCTCCACGGCCGCATTATCCCTTCTGAATTCCCAAGCATGGAGTGGTGGTGGTTGCTTCAGTACTTCTGGCACTGTCTCTTCGCATCGGGAGAATTTGCTTGCATGGAGAAGTGAAACAATATGATCAGACAATGAAATCTCAGGTGGTAAGTGAAATTCTCCACTACTATTACTTTTTATGGTGCCTTTTCTAGCATTTCTTCACTGCTTGCAACTACAACTGGTGGATTTGGAGCAGAGAATGCCTCTTATTATCGCTGCTCTTTATCAGCACAGGCTGAGCAGCAGCAAGCAGCCAAATCGTTGCTGTATCCAAATGGCACCTCTGCATCCAGAGATAGGGGAGAGCCCACTCGTTGGGAAGTTGATCTGTCTAATTATGTGACTGTTGACTGGGCAACAGGCTGCACATCTAGTTGTCCCGAGTAAAAATAATTTGTCTTAAAACTTGATCTGAGTTAAAATAAGTCAGCTTTTTCTCTTGTTATTCGCTTCTTTCCCTGTCTCAGTTTTTGAAGTGGTGGTGGGAGTGATTAGAAGAAAGTTTTTCCTGTCACTAAAGTGTCTGGTTCAGAAAGACCTTGAAAGAATCATTAAATTCAGATGAGAGTATGAGGTGCACTTCTCGAGCAGAATTACAAGGAAGTGTTCTCACTGGAGACAGTGTTCAGAGGTGGATGCTGGCAGGAGTTCAAGCATCCACTCTTGTTCTTATGGCCATGATGTCCCTGACATCTCCTGCCCATGGTGGGGGTGGTGGAGAGTCCTTTCCTTGCAGGCTCCATTGGACTCCGGTAAGAGAGCAGCTCTGGGACTGAGGAACGGGTTGTCCCTTCGGACAGAGAGAAGTTAAAGAGAGAGACCATTCTTTGGTGGTATTTGCTCTTCATTTCCTTGGCTGACCTGTAGAGGTTCCCAACAAAGCAATAGCATATGGGGTTGAGGCTGGAATTGGTGAGGCCAAGCCACTGAGCAAAAGGTCTGAGCTGCAGTATCCAAGGAGAAGGAGTCACATCCTGCAAAGATGTAGGGATGTTGAAATCAATCCAGATGTCCATCAGGTAGACGGGAAGCCAGGAGATTGCAAACAGCAGGACCAGGGCCACCACCATCTGCGCTACCTTCTTCCGGATCTTCAGCCTGGAGGCAGGCAGAGATCGGTTCAGGGCAGTGGTCTCCTTCAGCTGGCTGCTGCGGCTCCACAGCCGGCGCACCGTGAGGAAGCAGATGACCATGTTGAACAGGACCGGCAGGCAGTAGAGGGCACAGAAGAGCAGAAAGTTGTAGGCTTGCTTGAGCCTCTCCTGAGGCCAAATCTCCCTGCAGATGGAAAATACCAGAGGCAAGCCCTCCACCACCCCAATCTCATCCCGTTTGTTCATGAAGATGAGGGGCATGCATATCCCTGAGGACAACAACCACACCACCAGGATGGTGCTGAGGATCCTTTTCTGGGTGAAGAAAGACCGGGCGTTGAGTGGGTTGTGCACGCTGTAGTACCGGTTCACGCTGATGACCGTCAGGCTGAGGACGCTGGCAGAGACAGAAACAGCCTGGATGAAGGGCACTGCCCGGCAAAGGAAGTCCCCGTACACCCAGGCTTTATAGATGAGGTTGCCCACGGTGATGGGCATGCAGACACACACCACCATCAGGTCGCACACAGCCAAGTTGATGAGAAGGCTGCGGGTGGCACTCAGGCTGGACACACGACTCCGGCGCTTCCGGGTGAGCACCCTGATGGACATGATGTTGCCCACGAAGCCCACCACAAAGGACACCAGGTACATCACCGTCAGGCTGATGGTGACGGGCTCCTTTGCGAAGAGGAAGAGCATCTTCTCCAGCTCTTCCCAGCCCAGCTCCTGACTCTTGTTCCAGAGCCCACCCTGCGTCTGGTTCTCCTCCTGCCAGAGCTGCAGCGGGCCGGGGAGGACCCCGGGGGCAGGGGGGGAGGAATTCATGGCTGAGCCCCCCCGGGCCCCCCGGGCTAACGGGGCAGACCCTGCCGCACTGCCCGGAGCGCTCCGGGCATGTTCAGCTGGGACCGGCCACGCCTGCAAAAGAGGTGCAGAGAGAGGGGATGAGCGCGGGCTCCTGGCCGTGTTTCCCCTTCCCGGGGAAGGTGCCGGGTCAGAAATGGCTTCTCGGCAACTTAGTTGAGAGAGGCGGCCGTGAGCGTTGAGGGGGGGCAGCGCGGCCCCGCGGGCAGCGGCCCGGGCAGGGGCGGCGGAGCCGGCAGGGAGCTCCGTGCCCGGCTGCGGG
>VZRW01007570.1:126656-194064 GCA_013398125.1 Aegotheles bennettii | reverse complement strand
GGGGAAGCCTACTCTGTGAGCTGTTAGTTATTTTGGGCAGCTTTTTAGAAGGAATCTCCACAACTGACTGTAGAAAATCAGGCAGGCAGAGGCTTTAAGAGGTTGTTTAACTCTCTCCAGGATCACTTGCAAACTTTTCTCTCTAGCAATAATGCCTCACCTCTCTGTGCAATGACTCATCTGGAAAGACACGAGCGATTTACTGGCAGTACAATCACTGCCCTCTCATCACCACTGACCACGTCTGTCTTTCTGCTTCCAGTGTGTGTTCGCAGCACAGACCCATCTCCAAGAAATGAAAGCTGACAATAGCTGGAGTTTAGCGCAAAGGAGGAGGTTAGAAGGTGAAATAGCTGCATCTCGGTTTTCCTCCTGATTTTTGAAAGCAGCGGGATGTTGTGTGATAAATCACCCAGCAGTTGCTAAGCCTCCCTTTGGACAGGTGGTGTATCAAGGAAGGGGAAGAAAATGAAGGGATGTCAGTGGCTCTTTGGTCATTGTTTGCACTGGAGCGTGAAAGAAGCATTAAAAATGCTGGTTGGTAGCTGAGACCACAGCAATGATCCCTGTGTACACATGAATGGAAAACTCCTTGGGCTAATGGGGTGCTCAGCAGCCCTGGCTCCTCATTTAAGACAAGGGACTGGCTCCTCTGTTCATCTGGGCTGTGCTGCAGGCTGTAGAGGGGCTCAGCATGGACCCTGTTAACTCATTAAAGCTCAGGGTAGCATCTGATGGCTCTCAAAATGTCTCAGCCAAACCTACTCACAGGCTACATGGCCAGGCCACAAGCTGCAGGGTGAGAGCATCAGGCTGGAGGCAAAAGCACCTGGTTCCATCCCTCCTTTCTGTTCTGCTCCTTTCCTCCATGTGCCTTGGTTTCCTCACCTGCACAAGGGTGTAATGGCACTTTTCTTTCTGGTTTACTTGGATCTCTATGGTTTTAAAGTGGGTTTATAAGACCCAGACAACCTTACAAATGGGGTGATGGAGTGGAGGAAGCATCCTGATCTCCACAGGCTGCTGCCTTGTGCTCTGATAAAGTCAGAGGCCAGCTATGTTCATGTAGTTTGAAGGAATAATATGTTAGATTGCATCCAGCTTTGGCAAGAAGGTCTTGAACAGGCTGCAGAACTGGAGGGCCAGCAAATTTGGGCATCGGGCTAATTTCTGTCACCCTTTCCTTAAGCAGCAGTGATGTACAATAACACAGCTGCCAAATAAAGTGATACCATCAGCTTCTAATTCTTCAACCTCTAGAGCAGATCCTTCCTTTCAGAAAATAATCCCTCTCCAGCCTGCATTTAATGTCTGCAGCTGGTACATGTCACCGTGCATGCAAGATCAGGGCTAGGAGGTGTACTTTCCTATCCGAGCTGGCTCTGGATGGAGATGCTGTGAATGAAAATGGCTTTATAAAGCTCTCTTTAAATGCAATAAAAGAAACATCCTTTTACTTTCCAGCAAAGACTCCTCTCCAGCTGCAGTCTGATGCCTCAGAAATGACTCTTGCAAGCCAGAATCGAGGTTTACTCCTCCTTTTCTTTCTTTTTTTCCTCATACTCTTCAGAAAGAGGATGAATATTTGCCCTTTATTTTCCCCAGTTCTGCCAGAAAACACCTGTGAGCATTTGAGGAATTTGACAGCCCACTTAAATAAGCTGCCTCTTAGATCTGGGCTCAGAGATGTAAGGGAGAAAGCAATTGCTGATAAGCTCTGTGCTTCTAGCAGCTATTTCTGCAGCAATGTGTTGGGAAAGCTGGAGGCCTTGGGGATATGTGAGATTAGAGATGCCACAGATGTGGGTGCAGGATCACAGATCCACTGCTGCTTAGGATCAGTGCTGTGGTGCAGCTGTTCTCTATCAGGAGAGGGGGCCGTGGCAAAGGGAGAAGGGGAATTGGCAGTTAAATGGTTTACAACTGCCCTTCTCTTGCCTTTCCTCACCAGAGCTGTCTTCTAGCTAAGGGTACATAGCAAAAACTCCAATATCAAAGCACTTTTTGTGTTTTGTTTTTCTGGAGAGGGGTGGTCATGTTAAAAACAGTAAGACATTGAGTCAGAAAGTGAGCATAGAATCATAGAAACATTATGGTTGGAAGCAACCTCCAGGGTCATCAAGTCCAACCTTTATCCCATCATATTCCTAACCATTGGACCATGGCCTCAAGTGCCTCATCAACCTGTTTTTTGAACACCCCCAGGGATGGTGACAATGCATGAGGCAGACACAAGCTGTGTGACTCTCACATTTTTTTTGTGCTTTCCTAGAAGTCTTTCCCCTCACATTGGCAACAAGTCCTTGCCCTTTTTCACACTGTCTTTCCTATCCCAAGGCAGGACCCAATGTCTGATACTCAACCGTCCTTTGCTAAGGCTGGCAGAGATAGCATCACTCAGTCCGATGTCTCCGGGCTGCTGCTCTGCTGATGAGCTGTGAGTGCTGCTGGCGTGGGAGCTGTTTGCTCACCAGCCTGTGAGGAAATTGCTGGTGCTTGCTGCTGGGGTAAGTGATGATTGCCAGCAGTGTCAGCGACAGCAAGGACCACGCTCTGATCATGCATCAGCAGATGCTTTGCAGGAGATATGCAGTGCTATGACACTGCAGGAGGGGACCTTGGCCCTTGGGAGTCTTGTCATGGCTCAAGCACGAAGGATTATGAGCCTGATTTTCCTTTCATTGACCCAGGGACAAGGCAGAGCATCTCACTGAGCTCTGCAGATCCAACCAAATGAGAATCAGTGGACAAGTGAGAGCCCACCTGGGAGGTCACCAACACTGTTGGTTTGCCTCTTGAGGGACATCTCTCTCTCAGATGTCTCTCCCCGGTTTGTGTAAGCCTAAAGGGCAGCAGCTGCTGATTTATAAGCAGATCCTGCCTGGGACAGTCCTGATCCTGTCCCACAGTAATTGCTCTCTCTGGAAACATTTCAGCCCAGGTCCTGTGCTGCACTTGGCCACAGCAGAAATACTGAGCTTGGCCTTTGAGTTGGGCTGTTAAATGCTGGTCCCTCCCAGAGCTGCACGCTCAGCTATCCCTGCTCCTTCCCCTCCAAAAGATCTCTAGCTCTTCAAAATATACCACTGGGCAGGAGCTGGACTCCATCAGGTCCCTCCCCAGTTTCAAGCCTCAGGTTATGAATAGGAAGGCTGGTTGAAATTTGGACAAAGGATTCCTTTGTTCCCTTTGACCAGCTCAACACCAGCCCTCAGTGCAAGTCTGATGTACCAAACCTCCTCCTGAGAGTTTAATTGACCATCATAATTGAGGAGCTTCAATTTTATCCACAGTTTCTCCTTAAGGGGCAGATGAGGGTCACAGACTTGGAGGGCATTTCTCATTCCCCATAAAACTGTGCATAAACAGCCAGCCTTGGAGTTTTCCTCCCAGAGATGCTCTGTAGCTCCCCAGATATCTCTTGTTCTGAAGACCCCTCTGCCCTTGGGAGTGTTTTGGCTGGAGGGGGCAGCAGACAAAATCCTGAAGCCAACAGCAATGCTGTGGATGTGTCAGGAGAGATTGGGCTCTCTCGGTGCGGATGGTAATGGAGTGAGATCAGCTGCTGGCAGAGGCTGGAAGGACCTTGTTCAGGAATCGGGGCATAATCTTGGCCTGATTTTTTTATTTTTTTTGTGGCATGTCTTTATTTGTTTTTGAAATATTTTTGCCCTGTTTGCCTGTGATCATTTGTGCTCGCTTCTGGAGAACAATGAAATTGTGGTGCTTTGCTGCAGTGCTGGCTATCAACGGGGTTTGCAGCCATATAAGTACAAAGTATTGCCCTTACAAATAATCTAATCACTTTTCCTCCATGAAAAATGATCTGTCCCTATCAATCCCCAAAGAAGCGTGAATAAAAATAACCGTTTCTTTCAAATGCAGTTCAGCATTATCAGATGTATGACACAGAGTTCCCAGCAGGCCTGATGTTGTCTGTGTTTGTGCCTGTTTTACTGAAGGGATGGCAAGAAGAGTAAAGCCTGTTGAACCCTTGCATTGCAACATGACAACCAGGATTTGAGCCGTCCCTCTTGTCCTGGTGGTGACAGATTTATTCTAGACCAGAGGAAGTCTCACCATCTCCAACCTTCCTCACTTGCAAACAAGACAGTGGCTGTTTCCAAACTGTATTTTCTGTTCTTTTTGGAGGGAGGAGGTACCGTTTGGGGCCGTTTTGTGTTCTCGTTGTACTCTGCCACATGAACAGGATAGTTTCCAGTTAGTGTTCTTTATGGTCTGGATAAACATTATAAACTTCTTAGCAGGCTTATAATGTTAACTTTGTGGCATCCTGTGTTGTGGTTGGCTGTGTGGTCACTTCTTCCTTGTGAGTCCTTGAGACTATAAATAGAGGGAAGAGTGGGGAAAGGCCAATCTAAGCATAGAGAAAAGTCTGGAGCCGAACTGTGACCTTCAGAGCTCCCACTCAAAGGCAAGGACCGACTTCTTACCAAGAGATTT
The DNA here is from genome assembly GCA_013398125.1 of Aegotheles bennettii. Taxonomy (NCBI): domain Eukaryota; kingdom Metazoa; phylum Chordata; class Aves; order Caprimulgiformes; family Aegothelidae; genus Aegotheles; species Aegotheles bennettii. Next base: position 189,600 of record VZRW01007570.1, on the reverse strand, counting down.
CTCCTTGATGGAAAGGACTGGCAAGGTGGGATCATCAGGAATGTGGTCTGTGTTATGTCTGAGAAACAAAGGAGCGATTTGGGGGCAGCTGTAATTGCATTTTTGGAGTGAGTTCCTGTTCAGATTTAACGCTGTGGCATTCTGCTTCTTATGATGCACGTAATTAAAACAAAGTAAAATCAAAATCTTTTAGCCTGCTGTGTCCTGGCCAGGGAGTCAGAGCTATGCTGTGGTCCAAGGAAGAGAATGGAAAAGAAGGTGCAAGGGACAAGTGGGCTGTTTTGATTTTGAAAGACAACTGAAAAGAAGGAGAAAAGAAAACAAGAAAGCAGAGTAAAGAGAAAAAAACAGAGAATATTCACAGGAATAATGACACTTTGTTCATTCTGAACTTGTCATAATTTCTAGACCCTGATTTCCTCAGATCCTTTTGTTAGGAGTCCAGCTGCATTTCTGGTGCACGATGAAGGGACCGTGTACTTTTATGTGTCTCTAAGCTTTTACCCTTTTCTGACCCACTGCATCACTCTTGGGGTCTGTCTGACAAGCCAGGAGTTGGGACTCGGGCTGAGCAAAGGTCTCTCAATTGGTGAAAGGAATCTCTGAAAATCTCTTGCAAGTTGAATCTCATCACCCTGATCTACCGATGTAAGACCTTTATTTTGTGTTAGTCCTCAAAGCAAAATGGAAATATTTTCCCAGTACTGGAAACCAACAACCCTCAGCCTGTGTCCTCCTGCCCAGTCACCAGCCCTTGACACCCTCATGTCAGGTGTCCGGAGCTTTGCAGGGAATGAATAACTCATTTGATCTGCCCAGTGAGGGACATTTCAGCAGGGATTTCCTTCTATGATTTTATTGGCAAATATGGTAGCATTTTTACACAGCTCCTGAAAAGAAATGTTCTTTTCCATTCCTAACACCCACACCCATTGCATCCTTCACTACATGGCTAACTGAGGACTAGTGCTAATGCACACACTACTCTTGGGCAAGCACAACTTCTAGGGTAACATTCAGGTGTCCAGACCATTGAAAGCAGACTTCTATGTGCTGTAGTGATCTGTCAGGCTGCCCAATAACCAAGATAAGACCTACAAAGCCTGTTGTGCACCCTAAGGCATAGAGGCAGAATGTCTTTGATGATCTAAGCTGCAGTTAGCCACATGGCTGGGTGCTGTCCTAGCGACATGTGACGGGAATGACCATCACTTCTACCATGAGGATACACACATAGCTATCTCCCTGGATGGTGATGGCATGTGTGGGATTGGAGAATGGGAGGATGTGGTGTCTGGCTGGATCAGGAGCTTAAGGGTGAATGGTCTGCAAGACTGTTGCAACTCCAGGCTCTAGTAAAGTTCTCGTCTGATGATTTCCACTGAAGAAATTGCAATATCATTGAGAATCTGCAGCTTGGTGATGGATGAAAGCTGCTTCTGTCGATGCTTGTACTGCAAGATTTTGTTCTCATTGATGTAAATGTGGAAATAGTCCTGGTCAGAGTAGATTTCAACCTGAAAGAGAGACTGTGTTAGGTTTGCCATGTGGCCACACATCCTCACTGAACTCTGCTGCCATCATGTCAATGAGTGCCCAGATCTGGGCTCATGCATTTACAATCCACTTCAAAACCTGCCAGAGCCAAGACACACACTGCTCACCCCCCTTTTGGGCAAAAGCTGGGAATAACTGAGTTTTTCACTTCACAATAGCAGAAACTGATGATAATGCAAAGCCTAAATTGAACACAAATGCAGCATGCAGGGATTATTGCTGGAGTTCTGCATGTCTGTGGCTGAATTGGATGCAAGTCAGCAGCAAATTGGTACAACACAAATACTAACAGGAGACAGAACCAGGGAGGGTATGTCACTGGGTATGGTGCTGGCAGGAAAGGCAAGGCTAGATCCATGAGGTGGACCCCAATATTGGCTGGGTCACTCCTGTCCCACCCAAGGAGTCCCATGGGATGACACAGGGTTACCTGGAATGGCTCCTTTGCTTCAAAGGGGAAGGTGTTATTAACCTCTTCTTTCCCCCAGTGGTTGGCAAGGAAGGAGTTGCAGACAATTCTGGAGCTGGAGAAGCGAGGGTTAAAGTGGAGAGCGATTTGGTCTCCGTGATCACAGAGCAAATTAATTTCAAACCTAAAACAGCGAGAGAAAGAAGTGATGGAGAGCTGTGGAGTGATGCTGCTGGCTCTGGCAAGCTGGAAGATCTGCGAGCAGAACGTGTCCTTACATGCTCGTAGGGGAACTGGTCTCGCCCTTGACCACGATGCTCCAGCCGGGACACATCCCCTCGGGGTACAGGGCCTCGAACTGCCGGCGGGGATGCGACGGTGAAGCATAGCAAGGTAGGAGAGGTGCACAGTCCCACTCATTCCTTACACTCCTCCAGCTTTCTCACCCATAATCTTCTCCTTTCTCCCCCCTTCCTACACAGGCACAATCTCCATCCCTGCCCTCTCACCCCTAAATAACCTCAGGGGCTCTAAATGATGCAAAATAATGTTGCTACAACATCCAGTTGATGAGATGGGATTTGCTGCCCCCAGGGTCTTTAGTAAAGAGGTGGGTGGGATCAGGGAGCAAAAATTACAGAAGCTGAATGCCTTCATTGTCAGCAGGACACAAAGAGGCTCTGCTCCCTCTGCCCATCTGGGAAATATAAAATCCAAAACAGAAAACTTTGTGATGCTTTGGAGCAGGGTGTAAAAAACAAGGAAACAATGAAAAGGTCAAGGAATGGGTGTAAGGTGGCATCCAGCACACCTCATCCAGTGTTACATGGATGACTCTTCCCATAAGCTGCTGCCTGATGCTCTCTTCCATCCACTCACCTATCTCCAAGGTTAAACTTGCATAAAATGAGTTGGAAAATGTTCCTTTTTGAATAATTCATAGTTTTATTAAATAACTCATTTTAATAAGAACTGCTTGCCATTTCACCCCACCTTTTTTAGCACTCTAATGATCTTGCATTTTTGAGCATCCCTCTCTCTCAAACTTACTGGAAAAATCTCTCCAGCCTTGGCATCTCCACTGCCAGCTCCATTCCTTGCTTTGCCTCCCCATAGCTCAGCACTTTCACTCCTGTATTTCTTTCTCTCCCATGATTTCCCATTTCTAATGCAATTTTGGGATATGCACGTTTTTGGACAGGAGCTGAGACAAGACCATGGTCAATCTCATGTTCTTGTGTCCAGCTGTTTTTGGTGAGAGGCTTTGGGAACCTGTTACATGGTCTTTTAAAGGCTCTGACCACACCAGTGTTCCCCCCTGTGAAGCACAGAGGGCTGACGGAGCTGATGATATGGTTGCAAACAGCAACCAGTGGTGGCAGCACCCTTTCCTTAGCCTTGCCTTGACCCTTTGCTTGTCATCATTACAACAAGCCCAGCAAAAGACACACCACACACACAGGAAATAGCAATTCCCTCTTCACTGCCGGCTGTCCCAGCAGAGATGGATGGCAAAGAACAGATCTCTGCTAAAGCAGTGATCCTATTTTGGTCTCAGCTTAAACCCTCCCACCCAGAAGTGCTGCCATCAGGGCAGCATTACTCCAGAGCAGCCCTGGCATAATTGATATGAAAAATCTGTCCTGTTGCCCTTTATTGAAAGCCACAAAGCTGTCAGGTTTGCAATAGCCTGGACCAGACCAAAATAAAGGAGCAGCACCACAAGTAGCATCCCCACAGATTTCAGGATTTCTACCTTGCTTGTGTTTACCTGTGCTGCTTTCCTTTATCCATGGTCTGACCCCACACTGTCATCCCTCAGGCAGACCAGGCTGTGCTGGCTCCTGTCCCCAGCACTCACCCGCAATGCCATCCCGCTCGCCTGTCCCTGTGCCGCAGCCCCGACCGGGAATGCTGGCAGAGGGGTCTATATAGGGGCCACTGGCCAGGAGCCTCGTGCATAGGGATTAGCAGCAACTGTGGGCTCAGATCTTCTTTTCAGAGCAGGCTATTGGACACGGCTGGGAGATGGGGAGCAGCAAATCCCTCTGCCCATCCGGCAGGGTCAGCCTGCTCATCCGTGCAGGGCTAATCCAGCCCTGCCGGGCGGTCCTGAGCTGCAGTGTGATGGAGCTGGTGTGAGGCAGTGATGGGGCATTCAGGCTCTAATCCAGGGGGTCAGATGGGCTTAATGCATGAAGGAAAGGCCAAGACTCCCAAAGCTGGGGGAGATCAGTGTCCCATCCTCTGCAAAGTCCAGAGAGAAGGGAAGTAGCAGAAGAGAAATGATGGTTCCTACAGGGGCTCAGCTTCACCCTGACCAACAGAGATTTATTTTTCTCCATTTTCCTTTGTGCTTACTGTTTGTGGGTCAGACCCTGGCCTGAAATGAGCTGATGCCAGCTCTGTCACAGCTGCTTTTCCACCTCATGGCACCCCGGGGCTGGGGAGGCTCGGGATGCTGCTGTGCTGAGCTCAGCACGTCCCAGCCCCACGTTTCCCCTCCCTGCTGGGGACAATGCAGAGATTTGGGAGCAGGGTGAGGGAGCCTTTGTCTGATATTTCCTGTCGTGGAAAGGGACCAAGAAATGGGTAGTGATGAAATGAATTTCATTGATGGGGGTTTTCATACTGACAGTCAGCATCTGCTAGTGCATGGCTGGGTGAGGCTGAGCTGGGGCTGGCTGTGCATCTCCTCACTCTTTATGGGGTAAATACATTGAAAACAGATGCTGGCCCCATCCCTGCGTGCACAGGAGGCTGTGATGCTCCCCAACTGGTCCTACAGGAACCCACGGCTTTTGTGGTTAAAACCTCCCCACTGTATGGGCTGCAGTGCTGATGTTATTTAATGTGTTTATTTTATTTCCAGCAGATAAGCAGAATGAGAGCTGCTATCCCAGGCTCTAGTGCCCTTGGCAGAAGATTAAAAATGCAATCCCGTGGCCATAGAATCCAGCAGCCTCTCTCAGGGCTGAAGAAGCCAAATCCCAGGCTGGGTTTTGTTCATTTGGACTCCTACAACACCAAACCATGTGAAGCTGAGTTCTGCTGTGGTTTCCTTGCTCAGTTCCTGGCTCTCCAGGCACTGTCGGGGAGCACCAGAGCAGAGCACTGTGCTACAGATGGCAGCATCGGGACATGCAAGGGAGCCAACAAGCCGGAGATATGGAGGTGCTGAGGTGATGGTGGCAGGGCCAGGGACATCCCACCCATCCCTCTTTGGGCTGCCATAGGGGTGGAAGGAGGCTATGTAAAAAAAGAGCTGATAACCTGCTGGCTTGGTAACTGCAGGGGCTCTTCGTTAGTGTGATACTTTGGTGATTATCAAATCACTGATTAGCAGACCTGCCTATGCATTTGTCAGCCATTTGGTCTTACAACCACCAGAGTTTGCACCTTCCCTTAAGCTGTTAGTAGCCATGTCCCGCTCCCCTTGTTTGTCCCAGAGTCACTTTCCTGCTGCTCACGATGTGGCAGAAACGCTCAGTGAGGAGCTCGGCACTTGTGCTCCCCATGGGAGTCCCCACGCCAGGCTCCCCTGCACTAAACCCGGGGATTTTCTGGAGGTGTGATTGTTTCCATTTGTCTCTAGAGGTCTCCAAACACACAGCCTGGGTTTCCCGGAGCTGAACACGGTGCTCCCCTCCACACACCGTACATCGAACTTCTCCTCGCCGTGCCGGGCTCTGTGGTTCACCCATAGTGTGATGCTCCATTTCTGCCACCTGCTCGAGTTCTACTGTGAGCTCTTGGATGACAGGATGAGAGGAAATGGCCTCAAGTTCCATCAGGGGAAGTTTAGGTTGGAGATTAGGAAGAAGTTCTTTACTGAGAGGGTGGTTGGGCACTGGAATGGGCTGCCCAGGGAGGTGGTGGAGTCACCATCCCTGGGGGTGTTCAAAAAACGGGTTGATGAGGCACTTGAGGCCATGGTCTGATGGTCTAATGGTTAGGAATATGATGGGATAAAGGTTGGACTTGCTGACCCTGGAGGTCCCTTCCAACCATAATGATTCTGTGATTCTAGGGAAGAGGCATGCACCCCATGATGAACTCAGTGGAGCTCTGAATGGGATCGTACTTTTGGATATTGTCCCAGGTGTGCTCTCCACACGCTGGGATGTGTTGTCCCATATCTACCTTGTCCTGTCAGCCAGAAATATCAGCATACAGACCTGGCTGTGCTCACACCTGTATCATAGTGCTGGATGTGTCCTCAAACACTACTGCACAGCCCTGTCTCCTATTCATATTCACCTACATATGTACTCACACACACAGCAGCCCCTGAACCTCAGCAATATGTACCTGCTGGAGACCTGTGATCACAAACCAACCCACATTCCTTAAATAAACCAATGCAAACAAGCCAGCCCAGTACTCCTGGTCCACAACCACGTGTGGCCAGTGAACTTTGGTGTGCCAAGCTGCTTTGGTACATAATGGTCACACCAGAGTGGCTGTGACCACTGGGATGCACCCAGAGCTGGGCTTCTCTTGGAATCACCCTTGGCTAAATTTCTTGGGACTAGTCCAGGGGCTGCCAGACCTGCAGACTTAAGGAATAATTCAAGATTAAGCTAAGAAATGATGTATTTTTAGTGGTGGGCTCTAACCTCCAGCCAGGCTGGGCACAGCAGTGAAGCTGGAAATGATCCTTTGCTTTTTTTGGCTTTGAATGTCTCATCCAGCCACCAGCCATTACTTGTCTGGGGAGAACACTACGACTCCCTCCTCCAACTCAAGGACTCAGTGCCTTTTCCTCCACCTCTGGAGCCAGAGCGACTCACTGGCTTTCCCAAAACCCTATGCTCTTTGTTTTAAGACAATAGCTTTGCAGGAAAAAAACATACCACAATACAATAGTTCGGGTGCAAGCAGGGCCTCCTGGGCATTGTCCACCAGCTGTGTGCTCCAGGCAGGATCAGCTCTTCCCTGATGGGTGAGTCGGGGTTACCCCAAATCCAGATGGATCTCCCAGAGACTTTCCCCCATCAGACCAAATCAGGGGCTGCAATTTCTCCAGCGCACGCCTCTGTGAGAGGCTTCTCCAGACTTGCTTATCTGCTGCTAGGCAGTATTTATACCTCCTCCACAACCATTTCAATTCCTCCAGGGAATTCCTAAAACTCCTCCGTGCAATGGGGATCCAGCCCTCTGCTCCAGCTGCACCTCCTCAGGAACGTGTTACCCCGGGAAGGGTTTTGGCACATCACTTTGCCAGCTTACCCTGATCCCCTTTCCCCCAGATCTACAACCCTGTGGTAGCTCCCTGCTCCTGGTTGCTCTACTTGGGATCTCTCTCCAACACTGCTGTCTATAAGCAGCATCTAGAGATCGGCCACCTTGGTGCTGAGCCAGGGCTGGATGGGTTCGAATTCTCCTTCAGGCTTGGTGCTGGAGAGAAAAAAAAAGAATTTATGTTTTATAAATACAAATGATTTAAATTATTTATTGAACTCAAAAGAACCATTTTCAACTAAAGCTCAGTGCAGCAGTCCATGGTACCTCTGTAGTTCTGCAACCTCACCCTGCTGTGCTTTACGGGACTGACCAGAAGAGGGCTGGAGACTCCAGGCAAAATCCCAGAGACAATTTATAATCTTACAAAGATCGCACAGGGATGTAACTCTAGAAATACACCCGCTGCTGCTCGGGGATGGGGTCAGATCTCTGGCATGCTCCTCTCTTACCTACTTTAAGGAGCCTTCAGGCTCTCTCAAAGTGCATTGCAGAAGGAGCCCCTTGCAGCTGCCCAGCCTAATAATTGCTCATCAGAGAGGAAGGAAAGACAAACATCACACCCTGTAAGGTGGCAAGAGAGACAGGGAGAAGCTGACAGCCCCGGCACACGCTGCCTGGCTCTGGCTGGTGTTGACTGAGCTCTGCTAACAAGCTGCTGAACCACTGGGAACGGCCTCGGCACCGGTGGCTTCTGGGGCTGTTGCATTTGTCAGATTTTCCATCCTTTGGCTGCTTTTTATCATGTCCCATCCTCCTTCCAGTTAGGGACTGGTGCTGGGGAAGAGGAAAGCATGTCCTTTCCCCCGGCAGCCACCTGGGCAGCTGCTGGCTATGACATTCTGCTTTTACACTGGTTGGATGCTAAGTGAGGAAGGGTCTGTGATGTGGTCTCGGGCAGTGCTGTGAATGTGAATCTCTGCAAGCAAAATCTCTGCCTCTCATTGTTCTGGTGAAAGGGGAAGGTGATCCCAGCCCCGCCGGCACCATGAACCAGCAAAAGTGCAACTGAGGCCAAGCCCGGAGCCACTGCTGTCCCCAGCACAGCTCCTGCTCGGGCTCAGGACTTCCCTTTCCCGCAGCTTTGAGGAACAGGGATGAAAGGTAAGGCAGTGGAAACACAAAGCATGCCTGGTTTATTTTATTTGTGACTGGCCTCTGCTTAAAAGGAAACCAGCATTATCAGCTCCAGCAGCACAGGGGCAGATGAGTAAATGGAAGAGGAAGGTTTCGTTTACGATCTGCAGCTCGAGTTTGCTCTTATATGGGCATCCCCACCAGGCACTGCTTGCTCCCACCTTGCTGCTACTGGGGATGGCCAGGCTCCAGCCAGAAACTGAGCCAGGGTCCTCCAGAGGTGAAAGGCACGAGGCAGAGCAGGCGGCTGAGCTCAGGTTGTAACCAACCCCACTTCCTTGGCTCAGGGCGGCTCCACGTGCCACAACACCACCATGGCTGCAGCCGGTCAGTGCTCATCCCTGCCGTGTCCTCACCCAGCCAGGCTTTGGGATCCATGACGTCATCATTTCCCTGCTCAGTTCCCTGGGGAGAAGGTGGTAAAGCTACATCAAAGCAGATCCCATTGCACTCACCAGTGGCTCCAGCTGGAAAGGGGTGCTGGGTTTGGGGCATGGGTGGTGCTGGTCCTCACCCACCATCCCTGCTCAGTGCAGGGAGGAGGTAAACACGCGACCTGGCACAGGCTGTTGTTTATTGCCCAGGGTTCCTAGAGCCAATATTTGATCATCCGTAAATAATGGCCCTGTTGTATATACAGGAACCTGAATTATCCTGCTCCTTGGTGATACCTTCCAAACTCCCCGGGGAGACATCTGTCTCCCTCTTCCCGTTGATTAATGGGGAAGGAGGAGAGCTGGCTCTGGGCCTTGCTGTGCTCCTTGGAGTCAGCGTGTGGGTGTACTCCCTGTCCTTCCATGGTGGTCTCTAGCTTCGAGCTAAAGCAATGACAGATCCTCAGGGGGAGGGGGGGATACATGTGAACTCTCCCTGCTCAGTTTTATGTTACATTCCTGGTTCCTGGGGAACGGCGTCAGCATGGTCAAAGTCCCCTCCATCCCCCATCGCCTCATCGTTAACTCTTGCCAATTCAGAAGTGTTTCCCAGAGGCTTCCCAGGTGAGGTTTGTCTCCAAGGGCCAGCTCTGATTCTGTATGGAATGATTTACTGCTCCAAAACAGAAGTGGAGGAGAAGGCACATCACTAGAGGGGCTGCTGCTTGGTGGCCTGCTCTGCTGCTGCACTCAGCTATGCACACAAGTAACAGCATGACCATCTCTTGCTGATGCTCTCCCCTGCAAGCTCCATGCCAGCTCCTTGGCCAGGGAGACTGCATGGCAACAGGCCTGAGCACGGCACAGGTGGGCCACGCTCCACGTATCAAAGCCTGGATTCCTCCCCCAGGGACCAACGCGTGGGTTGGAGCTGCAGTCGTGTGCCTGCAGGTGGGTTTGGAGAAGATGTGTGAGAGAGGGAAGGCTGTGAGGTTTGGGGATGTTCTGGGGTTCAGGGAGTGGTCAGATGCACATGCGTCCCACATGCTGGAGCCCTGATGGTTCTTGGCAGGTTTGATGAGGATGGTTCATGTCTGGGGACATCAGGATTTATGTAGCACTGCTTCTCCACTATTTTTTGTTGAGGTTTATTAACATGAGGAGTCATACAAACCTTCCTATGATATATATACAAACATTCCTATGGATGTCCCCATCAGCCCTGAAAATAGCTGTCCTACAGGCTGGGTCCTAGACAAGGTCCAGTTCAGGGTCAGATGGTGACTGGCACCAAAAGAAGCAGGAAAATCTCAAAGGAGGAGAAAACTAAGAGGTGATCAGTGTCACAAACCTTCCAGCTTCTTCCAGCCGGCTGCTCAGCCCTGGGTGACCTTTCCTAAACACACAAAAGTGCGAATAATATTTATTCAGGAGGAAGATGTGCCAAGCCCAGAGACAGCACAGCCCCTTCCCAGCAGGCAGCCAGCCTGGGAAGCTCTGCCCAGAGAGCTGCCATCTTTCAGGACTGGCAAGACACATTGGAGACAGCGCTGACTCCAAGCAGGATGAGCAGTTTTGCCTCTGGACAGATTGTTGGTGGGTACTGCTGGGACACAATGGGATGGGCATCATGCCGGGCTCCTGGAGCTACTGATGGAAGCATGAACTCCACCCCAAGGAGATCTCCAAGGAGCTTAGAGGAGTTTTAGAGGTATTTATGGGGGAAGAACTGTGGGTTTGGTCAAGGAAAAGGATTTAGGAATGAAAAGGCTTGCAGCTCTGGGATCTGGAGTATGTTCTTTATCTCTGAGCATTTGACCCACTTTCTGCAGCACCACTGGTTTCTTCTCTTGGTCCTGTTGTGCTGAAGCTATCATTTGCACCACTGCATCAGTGACATAAAGAGACCATGATTATTTGCAGAGTGGATGTAGGGTGCCCTCTTCATCCCAGTCTCTGGGAGAAGAGGGTATGACATGTAGGAGGTGAGTGGTGGGAAGGGCATTTTCAATCCAGCACACATCCAAAGGGCACCAGTACCAGCAAGACCCCATACATATCTACCTCGGGTCACCAAGTCAGCAAACTCCTGAGCTTGGAGACTTGGTCCCCTCCACATGAGTGCTGACCTCTGCTACGGAGGGCTGGTGGCAGGGCAGAAGGGCTGGGTGTTGCAGCAACCTGCAAGAGGCAGCTGGGGAGGAGGGTGCAGCTTTCTGCTATTTTGGAGAGCAGGGAGGAAGAGGAAGAGCTGCTGACAAAGACTGAAACTAGAAAAATGACGACGATGACAAAAAAACCTCCTCCCATTTAGGGAACCAAATGCATTTGTTTCCTGATGTGAACAGGATAGCTCAAACTGAGAGACAAGTTCAAGTTACTAAATTGCAGCTCCTCCTGTCCCAGGATGGGGGTGGCCATCTTCAGCAGGAAAGGACCAAAGGCCCCTTGGTCCCTGACCTGCTCAGGGGCTGGGAGGTGGCTTTACCTAAATACCTAACATCTCTTTCATCTGGCTCCCCTCCCTCCTCTTCCCTGGCCACCATACAGCACTGGCTACCAGGAATAGCTGCCTTGTGGTCACATCCCAGAGCCTGGGACAGCACCAGAGGAAGCCAAGAAAGTGGTAGCTAAAGGCACCATACTTCTGGGAGATTTGGGGGCACATGGTGGTGATGGAGGATGAAGAAGGGGAATAGCAAACTTCTCTATAGCCGTGTCCTTTTCTGCCCATGCTGCTGCCTAGCTCCCCCTCAGGAGCTCTGCTCCTCTCTCCCCCTTCCCACAGCGAGTCTCCCTGACCCCACTCCAGCTCCTCATCTGCAGACAGCAAAGTTGTTCTTCTTGAGACAAACAAAAAGACAGTCACTGCCCCAGGGAGCCTGTGGTCGAGGCGAGGAGATGCCATGTTATTTGGTTTCTTCTTTATTTTCATTTTGGCTTTTGTAGTTGCAGATGGGCTCCAGCCACAAAGTCTGGAGGCAGGTCCAGCTTCCAGTGTCTCCTGACTTGGGTGGAGGCTGAATCCAGGCTGCTGATTCAGACCCGCTCTATTGCTGGAGCTGGATTTCTGTATAATTTGATTTTATATAGTTATGGATAGAGCTGAGCGTGAGAATTTCAGCAAGGAGGTGAAGGGATGCTTGATAAGTGAGACATTTGGTTTTGCAAGATTTCAGCAAAAGGAAGGGATATAAATCAGCAGCAAGAGCATGGCGTGGGGGGATGCCACGTGCCCTGCAAAGGTTTAATCTAGGAAAGGCACAACCCAGACCCATCCACACCTTGATTGCAATTTTCCTGCTTGCTGAGCAGACCTGGCAAGTGGGATTGAAGCCCCATCTGCATCTCAACAGCAGCTCAAGATAAGCCAAGGCATGCTCGGGATCTGAGAAACAGAGCTGCAACTCCAGAGTGTGCTGTATCCATCTTCCCTGCTCCTGCCATGGCCGATGGTTGGGTTCTAGACCCTGAGGGCTGGGGAGCAGGAGCAGAGGGAGGTGCCCATCTGCCACAGTCAGGGGCAAAGTTCCCACGGATGGGAAGGGAGAGGGGTTGCAGGGTTTCAACCTTCATCTCCAAGAGCTATCTGGGGTAGCTCTGACCTGCCTCAGCACTTCATCAATCCTGTTCTGTACTTCATGTTGGATTGTAGTCTGGGGAGAGATTATCCGACCATAGCTCCGCTCCTCACATCCTCTGCTTCTCCTCCTCTTCCTTTAGATCTGGCTGCTGGGAGAAATTATCTTTTTTTCTGGAGCTTTTACCAAACTGCAAGGGGGTTTCCGAAACATCTGGAACAGCTCATGGAGCTGGAGTGGAGAGTAACGCTGAGGGTGGAAATAGGGTCATGGAAACAGAGGCACCCCGTTGGATTAATGCTCGAGAGCGACACTTGGGAAGGGCTGAGTGCAAATCCTCACCCCACTCACAAAGAAAAGGAGCTGGAAAAATCCCAGTGAGACCCTGCCTGCAGTGCTGTGTGGCTCTGGGTCCTGCTTCCCAGGGACCATGCCTGGAGGAGGTCCCATAGTGCTGATCAATGCCCATCGCTTTCACACGCGGATGTGGCACTGTGCTGTGCAGGGCAGTGTGGGCATTTTGGTCCCCCAGACCCAAAGCCTGCTCCTGTGTCTCAGGCTGGGAGGAGGACTAGAAAGAAGCCAGTATTTCAGAAAGGGCAACAAGGCTCCTCGGGTTATTCAGAAACTGCCAGCTTCACATCCAGCACAGCTGAGATACTGAGATGGCTTTTATACAAAGCAACGTGCAGTTAATTAAAGGAGTGCTGTAACTGATTCCAGTCCCAGGAAATGATGAAAAAAGGGCTCTGCTAACTTCTTAATTTCTGCTGGGCTAGGACTTGGGCTGATAAAGATGATCTGGTCAATGCAACAACCTTGGTTGTGTGGTTTGACTTGGCGTCTGGCCAGGGGACAAATGGAGCTGGAGTGGAGTCTGTCGCTTAGATAGGTTGATAAATGCTATTGATACAAAACCATCACTGCTCACCTGGTGGGAAGGCAAATAGGGCTGGTTGCAGGCTGGGAGATGCAGCTGTCCCACGGAACTGCCGCCATGCAGCCACCTTTCCAGTGGGCTTGCACAGAAATTGGTTCTTAAGCCTCCCCAGTTTTACCTGCTCAGTGAAAAACATCAAACTCTTTCCATAACATTTGTAAAGGGCTGGTATGGAATAAGGCAGATCACTGAGCTTGGTGCAAGCCAAAACTACCTCTTTTAGTACAACCACATGAAGAGTCTAGGAACAAGAAGGGAAGGTGGTATTTATAGGATGGGAAAACCTCTCTCTAGGGAAGCAAAGCATGGGAAAGCCATGACAGAACCATGGGCTTTAACCTTATTTCAGTGTGCCAACCTCTGAAAACATTTCTGTGGTCCTTCAGAGATATTTTAGGCTCCCAGGGCCCCCAGATTTGTCATTGCAAAGTACTGCAGTGACTCTGACTGTGTCCCCAGTGCAATGCTGCAGCTGTGAGGGCAATCACCATCCTTGGGTGTGGTGGGGTGAGGACGGAGGTTTTATTGGCTGTGGCAGTGATGTGAGAGCAAGGAGAGTGGTGTCCCCAGCTCTGGTGTCCCCTTGCCAAGGAAGAGGGTGGCACATTGGAAACGTCCAGGAAAAGAGCCCCAGAAGTGACTCAGGGACTGGAAATGTTGCCTTCTCAGACAAGGTGGGGAAGCTCTGTTTATAAATTGAGTGTTATTTGTTTTAGCTTTATACATGGAAGAGCTTTGGCTGATGGGTCATGGTATCCCTATGCATCGGGGTTGAGATGGAAGAGGGTTCCCCGGGCCAACAGGCAAAAGCAGGAAAAGATCAAATGGGTGGATACCAAGAGACACAGCTTGGGGCTGGAATGGACACTCAGATAATGTGAAATATTGAAACGGAGACTGGAACACCCCGTCCCCCTGCACTGACTGCCATGAAATCCTTAACTTCTGCAGAGAGCATTTGGGAGCCAGGTTGAGGGACTCTTGCATGTCACAGTGGGTACTTCCACCTGCCAGCCACCAGCAGGCTGGTGGGATTGAAACCCTGCTGATGGCCTCAGGCTTTCCCATCCAGGCGAGAAAACAAGCTGTGAAAAAAGTAAACATGTCACTGAAGTATTTTCCTTTCAGATGGGTTGATCATTTCGAGCTCAGAGGAAGGACACAGGGAAGCTGCTGTCAGATGTGAACACATGAGCCCTGACTTCACAAATATTTGAATAACATTTACCGAGCTTTATAAATTTTATTTATAACAACAAATTAAAAAAAAAAACAAACAAAAAACCTCCAAGGTTTTACTGGACTCTGCGAGATGTGATTCCCTCAGGTAACCCCCCTTGCCTTGCTCAGCCCCATACTCAGCAGCCACTGTCACTCCGGCATCTGCTGGACCAAATCCTTGTGGGACTGAAAGCTCCAATGAGGATGTTGGACCCAAACATGTCACCCATGGGACACCACGCCTGGCACAGCATCAGGAGAGAGCCTGCCCCCTCTGCAACGCTGCTGTAGGGATGGGTACGGTCCACCCCATCCCTTATTTCATGTACAATGGGCTGTTGTTTATGTAGGACCTCGCTAAAGTGTCTTTGTTGTTGGGCTGTCTTCTGTTTCCTGTGTTTGAACCCCTTATCACAGCCTTGCCCCTGGAAATATCAGGGAGGGTGCGTTTTATGGCTTGATAAGTTTTATTGCAGCCAGCCTTCTTGATGGGACATCTGAAATAAAGAGGTGGGGTCCCTGAGTCTGGCAGGGGGGGAGGAGGTCTAAGCAGCTCTGCTTTCCACTAAACTTAGTAGTCTGGACATAAGTTTTAAGTAAAATCCGGGCAGTTTTGTGTCCAGCTCAGGCACACCTGGGAAGGTCCATGTCAGAGAGCTCCGGGAGCAGCTGCAGTTTGTACCAGGGAATTGGGTTTCACTGAAATATTTATTTCCATCCCCTGCAAGAGGAAGCAGCAGATGGGGATGCGGTGTCCCTTGTGTCCCATCCACACACGCCCCATGATCCCCCTCAGCACGGCAGGGGCTCCCTGCTGCACCCCACTGGGCCATCCTGCTTGTGTGTGGGGTGATTTTCACCCTCTCCTGCCTCAGTTTCCCTCTTCACTCCACACACCTCCATCGCAGCCTTTCCTCCCACGTGGGCCGAGTTCTTCTCTTGGCTGTAGTTTGCATTTTACCTTTTTTTTTAAGCATCAGATTAGAAATAAATTAAAGTGACCCATAATGACTTTGCCAGGTGCTGACTCCCTCTGCACTTTAGCTCTGAGCATGCCTTTGTGTGCGTGTGCAAGTGATGAACAATGATTAAAGAGGCTTTATTAGTCCCATGACTAAGTTTTAATAGGAAAATCCTGTGTCCTTCCTGCCAGCAGCCTGAGTGAGGGGGACGGCTCGCTATGAATGCTCTGTCCCAGCTTGCTGCTCTTATGTGAGGACAATGTTGTGACCATCCTGGAGGGCTTTCTGATCTCATTTAGCCCAACAAATGCCTGTGGAACATAATGGCAGAGGTGAAGATGGTTGTAGGTGGTGTCTTCTAAGCTGTTAATGGTCCTACATATTTGCTCCCAGCAGCCGTGACCGCTCCCCAGGTGCCACAGGGGAGCAGGAGCTCTTGTCATGCAGCTCTGTTCCATGAGCTGATGGTTTAACCTGCCCCTGCTCATGGAGATGGTGACACCCATCCACTGACACAGGGCAGTTTGGAGGCTGCATTTCTCAGGAACAGATTTCTCCACAGGGACCTGAACCAGTCTTCCCTGAAATCAGAGAGAGGAGCTGAACAAACACCTTTAAAGTGTTCCCAGGGAGCCTGATTTTCCTGATCCATCCATCCACCTAATTCAAGATAATACCAATTTTTAAATTTCACCTTGTTTTCACCCAGCCAGATGCACCAGTCCTCATGGGTGGCCCTTTCCAGGAACACATCTTCAGCATCTGAGATGGCAGATACTGGGACATTTCCCTGGCTGCAGTCTAAATTGCAGGGGACAGGAAAACATTTTCAGGAGAGATGCTGTCGGATGCTTCCTGGCTGTGCTATCAGCATCCCCTCATCCCTGGGGTGTGCGACTGTCCTGGACCTGGCACCATGGAAAGGAATTAGGAGCTTCTGCAACCTGGGATGTGCTTTGAGATGGGACACAAGATTTGCTGAGATCAGGATGTCAGGAAAACAAAGCAGAAAGCAGAACAAAGTTACTGTCTCTTTCTCTGTAAGGTGGAGCTGATTATGCAAAGCATTTTGGGCCAACAGATACTGTTGAGCCTACCCTAGGGATACAAATTTGTCAAGAGTCCCCAGTGTTGGGGAAAAAGCTGTTTATTACATTTTGGTTGGGATGTCTTCCCAGCACATGGCTTTAAGGTGGTCCCTCATCCCAGCTACACCACTCCTCGGCATTCGTTCCTGTTGGAGGAGGCAGGATCTAAACTTCAGGAGTGGGATGCCCTTTTCCCTGGACCTGCTGCCACTGTACTACACTGGGCTTACAAAGCCTCCTCCAAATGCCCCTCTGGGCCAGCTGGCACCTCCCACCCTCCTGCAGTAACCGGCACTACCATCCCCACTCGCGTACAAAGGAGGTTGCATCATAACTGCTTTGTAAACTTGGAGGCTTTTGAAGTCAAAGCCAAAGTTTGTTTTTACACTTGCATTGAGCCAAGTCCCTTGTTCTGCTGTTTACGAGTCCCTTCAGTTAGCAGGACCTCACCTCACCTTTTATAGCAGCCACGTTATCTCCGCAGTGTTTGTCCAGACTGGCGAGCATCTGGGCTCCTGAAGGACCAAGAATCAACGTCATGAGAGAAACCAAATGATGGTTCTACTGGAAGACTTCCAGCTCTCTCTTCAGCTGGAAGATAACCAGGATCAGGATTACCTAGAGAGGAAGAAAGAGATTTTCAGAAGATGGACGTTCTCTAGGAGTGACGGGGAGAACCTCGAACACAGGATCTCGAAGTCCACAGGGTAGGGATGGAATCAGCCCCTCCATCTTTCACCCCACATCTGCACTGTAGGAATAAGATGCTCCAGAGCAAGTGGGAGGGATTCTCAGCAGTGGGTTTGCACAGGGAGGGACTTTTACTCCATTTCTGGGCTCCTTTTGGGGTTGCAGAGCCACTGTGAGCACAGCTCCAGATGCCGTGCCTCGTTCGCTAGCAGGAGTGGGACTTCCCCAGGAGCCCGTCTCTGCCTGGGATGGCTCATCACTTGTTCTTTCCTGAATATTTGCAGGGCAGCAGCTTGCAGACACCACTCTGGCTGCTCACAGCATCCCAGTTTTCCCCAATATCAACCAGTCAGGCAGTCTGCTTGGCCTAAACATCCTGACTGAGCTGGCAGCAGCGGGAACCACCGCTGCCAACGGGAGAGCAGGGAATGGGCTGAGCAACCCCAACCCAAATACCTCACTCCGGGCATGGAGCAATGAGGACGTTCCAGGAAAATCTGGGCTGGAGGATGAAAGCCGAGCGGTTAATGCAGCGCTTTTTCTGCCCTGGCTTTCCAGTCACGGCTTGCATGGGCTTCCTTGCAGACATCTGGCAGATGGGCCGAGCAAGGAATGTAATGAGTTGTGCAGATGGGAGGTGCCGCGCTCAGGTTGCAGCCCGTGGGGCAGGGAGTCAGTGTTTTGTTTATAAACACAGGCGGGATGATTAAGATAAGAAGGGGATGGTAATTAAATTAAATTAAGGCTCTGGAAGTCGTTAGATGAGCCTGAAAGCATCACCAGCCACTTGAATTCCTAACTCTGCAAAACAGTGGCTCGCTGTGATGGAGCATCGGAGGGTGACGGGGGGGACCAGGGGGTTCTTTCATTAGCTCAGTGGGGAAGAGACACACACAGTTATATCCAAACAGGGTAGACGAGAGGGAGTCAGGTAGAAGAAAAGCACCAGAACACCAGGGGTGATAGGGAAATGTCCACAAAGGTTCTCCATGTGTCCCTGGGAACACCGGTCCTGGAGGGGAACTGAGGCACAGTGGGATGAAGAGCCCAGGTTCCCATTGGGATTTCAGTGCCAATGGTGCAAAGAGGAATGTAGGAGGTTTGCAGCAGTCAGTGAGGTTGTAAATGCCCCTGCACATCCAGAGAATCTTGGGAGCACTTTCATGAACAGGGGGGAGCACCCAAATGAACGGAAAGGGCAGGAACAGGGAAAGCAGCCCCAGTCCAAACTGCCCGGGAAGCATTTCTTGGCCAAGGGAATGGCAAAGCTGGTCACATCCTGGGTGGGGGGTAGGAAAAGTTTGGAAGAAAAATGGGTTAGGAAATGTGACAGCTGATGTGCAAGTTTTGGGTGTATTTGTGTCTCCAGCAGAGGCTGCAGCTGTACCTGTGCCAGCTCAGCGCAAACGATGACAATAACACCCAGAGTCTGACAAACCCAGCCCCCCAGGGCACTGGGGGATGCTGGCTCCTCTTCTCAGGGCTGTTGGTTTGCTGGAAGATCCTGTGCCTGTTTATTTTTCTTTTGTGCTTGCAGTGGCCCTGATACACCTCCAAGCCTTAAATGCTTTCCCTGCTGCACAGACAGGGTAAATTGGTCCCAGGAGCTTTCATACCTCTTTGGGAAGAGGGAATGGGTTGAGAAGGTCCAGATGCTGCAGGGCAGGCAGGATGGAGGGTTTGGAGCAGCTAATGCTGGGGTGAAGGATGCTTCATTGACTGCCCATGACCCAGAGACCTAGATCTGCAGCCATCCCAGCTTGGGAACCTGTCCCTGTTGAACACAATGTAGAAACATGCACTTCTTAGCTTAGGAAGTCTTCATTCAGCCTGGTCTTCTGGTGCCAGCCCTTTGCAAAGGGCTATTGGGAAGCATGGGGGAAATATCCACAACCTTTACAGCAGTAATCATGGCCAGGATGGTGAATGCAAATAGAAAGCCCCTGGGCCAGATCCTTGGAGAGGAGGAGAAATCCTTTCCCCGCCAATTGTTTCTAGGGTGGTGATTGATCATACACCCCAAGACGGGGCTAGAGGAAAGATCTCTCTTATGCAGGTGTCAAGGGGAGAGCAGGTAATTGGTGGCCACATGATTTTAATTAGAGAAGGAAACAGCCATAAAAGCCATCAGGCAGAGCACTCTGCTCCCTGTCTTCCAGACAGAGCCTTGTTCCTTAATCCCAGTCCAAGACCCTGGGAAATCACTGGTTCTGCACCTGTTTCAAAGCCTGGCTGGGTGTTGGGGGCTGCAGGAAAGTGACAGCTCAGCAGGATGCCAATGGAGAAGAAGGGACCATACCAGTGAAGAGACTGGCACAGCTAGAAGGGTGTGTAACAGCTCTTTGGGGATGAGGCTACCATCGCTCCCCAGTCAATGTGAGTAGGTGCATCCCACGGGGCAGCTCATGCACTTCCAGGGTGGGTTTGTCAGCACCTATTAAACACAGCAGCTGGTGTGTTCATGGTGACAAATGCTCTCCTCTTTGCCCACCAGCCCCCACGAAGCTTTTTCCCTTCCCCTGGTGCTGTGGGGCCGGAGGGAGCTGGCAGGGAGGGACGGGAGCTGGCGGCCCTGCAGCGCTGGGCTCGGGGCCAGCATTCCTGCTCTGCAAACAGCCACTTTGTTCAGGCTGCTCACAGCGATGAGGCACGAGCGTGTCAGGGCTTAAGGCTGCAGGGCTGAGGTTTGAATCTGGCTCCTGGCACGGGCCGGGAGTATGGAAGGAGCTCAGTGTTCCTGGAGGAGCACAGATCGGTGGCTCCAGGTGTGCACTGAGCTACAACCTCTGGTCCCTGTCCTGCCTGTTGGGACATCCCACAGGGGGTTTCACCCATTTGTTCTGGGCTGTGGTCCTAGGGGAAGACTGTGCTCCTCATGCAGCTGCCCTGATGTGATGGGGGACCCCAAGGGAGAAGCCAATCCCCCAAGCATTGGGGTTGGGGGGGGGGAGTATGTGCCAGCTTTCCTCCTGCTGATCTCCCTGATTAGTTTCCCATCTCTTTTTTTCTCCTCTTCAAAGCATTAAGCATCATTAATCTGTTTGGGGTATTAATGCCAGGCTGAGCTGGAGAGGATGGTGTCCCCTGGACTCTCACACACACACAGCCATGCACACTAATAGATTTTTGCTATGCTGTCATGGCTGTTAAGGCTACAAAAGCCCTGAGTAATGTGATCTCCTGGGGCCCTTGTCCACCAAGGCCCAGGCACCTTGGGCCCTTTTGAAGGCAGGAATGTGGCCAAGCATGACCAAGTTTGTCCCAGAAATGGCCCTGTGCTCTCCTCCCCGACCGTCTGAGGGGGAGGTAATAACGCGTGAAGAATTAGATCATCCCAAGGGACTGCCAGCCCCCTGTGCTCCCCATCATCTCTCCTAGCTCCTGCCATCAGAGGGTCTCGAGGTCAGGGATGGGTGGCCCAAGACACGGGGGGGTGTGCTGGAGGAATTGGAGGACACAAAAGGATTTAAGCCCAATTTAGGACAATAAGCTTAGCATAAGTGTAATTATCCCAGACCTCTGCCCACGATTGCTCTGTCTCAGGAGACAACAGGTTCAATGCGTGCTGGAGGAGAGGTCTTGCGTGGCATGGCCTGTGAAGGGTGCCTGGGGGTGTAAGACAGCACCACTGTGCATCATCTGCCAGGACCCAGGGTCTTCCCTGGGCACTTAAGGGAGATGGGTAAGGACCAGGCATGGTTCTGGGTGCTCTGGGGGGCTGAGAGTGCCCTGCTCCAGATCCAAATGCCCTTTTCTCTTACCCCAGGGGACTCCAAGCCCACTGTCCCCCCCACGGCTACAGTGCTGTGCCCCATGGGGAGGAACCCCAGCTGTTGTTATAAGCACTGCCTGCTGGAGACACTCCAGTCTAGATTTCAAAGCAGCCGCCAGCTCTTTCCTTGGATCTGAGGTGGCCCGGTGGGATCGGGGCAGCTTTGTAATTTGAAACAGTGGGGTTAGTGAGGACTGTGCCGGCGGTGGCCTTGGCCATACGAGGGAAGAGGATCCCAGTGTCTGCATGGCCCTGCATTCCCCAGCCTCTCTGCCCCAGACTGGGACAAGCAGCCCCCAGTACCTGCTGGCACCAAGGGGTGCTCCAAAGCACCCAACAGTGGAGGACAGACAACACCGTGATGGGGACTGGGCACAAGCTGGGTCCTGTCCCTCCCTGTGCTGCCACAGGTTGGGGTTGGGTTTCTCTCCCTGTTGTTTTCTACTGCAGGTTGAAACTCTATGCTGGGGCGGGAGATGCTCGGGGGAATTTGCGACAGCAGATGGTGGGGAAAAGAGAAAAGGATGGAATGGGCTGCCTGCGGGCATGGGAACACAACACCCTGGGAGGGAGAGGGGAGTGGACAGCCAAAGGTGACCAGTCTGTAATGCTTTTAATGTCAAAAATGCAGAGTGCTGCCCTGCCTTCCCTGCACACACACCTGCAGGCAAGGAACAATCCTATTCCGGATGCCTTTTTCCTCTCTCTTTAATTCCTCTTGCTCTCTTACCCCTCTAAAACAAAGATGTTTCCCCAGATGCGTTGGTCCCCATCCAGCAGAGCCCTTTGTCTTGTCTCTTTGAATTATTTTTTCTTTGTACACATTTGCCATCCTCCCAGGCTCAGCACTGGATGTCGCATTAGGAGGGAGATACTGGTTAGTGGTGCCAAAACTCCTTGCGACGCTGACGCAGAGGGATCCTGACTAGAGCAAGGATGCAAAAAGCTACAGCTCAGCCAAGGTCAGGCTGGAGTGTGAAGTCAGAGTGAGAGATGCCCAGAAGGGATTAGGAAATTTTGGGGTGATTCTAAATAGTAAAAGGGACAAGGAATAATTGCAGGAGCAGAGTTAGAAGACTTCCCACTCCAAACGTATCATTTCCCATGCCCAGTGCAGCACTGTCCCCACCTCTGTGGGGCCACATGGGACCCCCAGGGAGGAGTGCAAGAGCTGCCCTGGCACAGGCCACATGCAGCCTTGGATGACACCATCTCCTGCTGTCCCTTGCTCTAGGGCAGGACCCCAAAGTGGACAGCCTGGGTGTGATGTCCTGGGCTGCCTGTGTCTCCCAGGCTCCTGCTGAGCATCCTGGCTGATGCTGCTGTGCAGTGAGGACTGGCTCTGTACCAGACCATGACTGTCCTTTCTGTCCCCATTTGCTTTTGCAAACTTGTTGCTGGCTTTGACCTATCTCCAGCCGTGCTCCCACTGCCCCGTGCTGGTGGATGTTCGTGCTCCTGTTGTTTCCTGACCCTTTACCCCAGACTTGAAAGAGCACTTGGGTGCTCCAGCTCAGACCCGTCTCTTACAGCTGGCTTGAGCTGGTCTAGGAAAAGAAATCAGCTTTCCCTGCAGGCCTGCCCTCACTTAACTTTGCAAGAGGAAATTTTCTCCCGAGCTCCAGGGACTGCAGGACATTTTTGATGCAAGGGAGATATGGAAAGCAAACCTGACCTTTTCAACCAGAGAATGGCTGTTTCCCCACAAGCCTGTGTTGCAAAAAATGTTGGGTTTTATTTTCCTCCCAACACAGCACTGAAAACAAACATCCAAACCTCAAACTTTGCTACAAAGCACGATTGTCTCTCCAGAGCAGCTCTTACACATTTCTCTCCAGCCCTGCCTCCCCGTGCTGCTCCCACCCCTCTGCAGGCTCGGGGAGCGTGGTGGGATCAGCCTGGGAAGTTATTTTGTTCCCACCAAACACCTTGGCTAGCAGTGGAGTCCTTTTATTGCCGGGATGTCATTCACACTGTGCTTGTTTAACACACATACCAGCTGCCTCTTTTCATGCTACTGCTCTGAGAACGGAGATTCACGAGGACTGAGCTCATCCGAAGTTCACAGGAAGATGGGCTCGGATGGGGACGTGGGATGTAAATCCCCCTGAACACTGCATATATTTGCATCTGCATCTGAATTTACATCTTCTCTCTCATTGCAAGATTCCTCTGTCGTGGTGTGTTGGGGAAATTCAGTGCATCTCTCACAGGCTGAGTTTGGGATTATTTTTTTGCTGCTGATGACTGGTTTACTTTGCAGTGATTTTACTGTAGTACAATGACCAAACAAGGACTTTTTTTCCATCAAACAAAGCGACTGCTGCTTGGGCACCACGAGGCCTCCAAGCCTGCAGCATCCCAAGTGTCACCATCACCTTGGGCACATGCATGGAGCAAGCTCTTCCTCGGTCACTGTGACTGTTTTCCCACTTTGGGACATAACAGAAGATCCTTTCAACAACATTTCCTTTGAAAAATAATCCATCTAACTCTGTTTTTGGAAAGTGCTCCATGCTCTGCACAGGAAGAAGTTAATTACTGTCCGGGGGGTGAGGGCGTGTGTTCTCGAATGTTTTAAATGTTTAATTTTCTTGAAAGAAAAACCATCTCTGATCTCTGTTGGATCCTCTCCCTGTTTATACAGAGGGTTTCTATTAGCAGGGCCAACAGTACATCCCTGACTGCCACATCCGTGTCCTTTTCTTCTTCCCTCAAAACAGGAACCCCTCCCAAGGGGTGTGTGTCCCACCTCTCCATCCACCTCTCTCCAGGGAGCGGGGCTGGCCCAAACCCTCCTGATGATGTCTGCCTCCAAGGGCTGCTCCATCCAGACCCTGAGCTGCAGTGAAACTATTGCTGACTGCTGCAACTTTTCCTTTTCTGCCCATTTTCCAGGAAGATGAGGAAGGAGGACTGGGTCACCCCTCTCACAGCTCCTTCCGGCGAGAGGCTCTGAGCAAAACATCACCGAGACCTTTGCTGGTAGGTTCAAGCCAGCTCCTGCTCATATCAGCTGGTATAGGTCATGATGATGAGGCATCCACAGCTATTTCAGATGACATGTCCAGGCAGAGGGTTCCCACAGACATCCCTGTCTTCCTGTCATGGAGAAGAGTGCTTGCTGTAAGGACATCAGCTTGGCTTAGTCCCGACCTCCTCTAATGGGAGCTGGGGTGTCTCTTCCATCCCATTTGCACCACAGAGGGGCACAGGCTCCCAGGTCCACCCAGGGGGTCCCAGTTGCTCAACTCCAGTTTGCTGGGGTCCTTTATGGGATGCTTGAGTATCCCTGGCGTGGAGGCAATGGGAAGATGGGCTCTCTGGTGGGATGGCCCTGAATCCCTGGCTGTGCATCGCCTGCCAGGACACCCCAAGCCCCATGGGCTGCCGTGGAGGATTGATTTCCTTTTGTTATTGCTGCTTATCTCAGCCCCACTGGTGCCACTGTCGGGGCATTGTAGGGCTTGCTAATCTAATGCTGATGAGAGGATAATGAGGAAGGCTGCCAGTGCCACAACATCAGTTTGGTGTTTAACTACTTATGGTAAAGGAAGAGGTGACTAAGAGGAAGGGCTGAGGAGCAGCGGTCAGGATGAGCTGAGCATGCCAGCTGTGTGCTGTGGCATTTCTGGCTTGTGTGGGAGACTGAGATGGGCAAACCCTGATTTCAGAGGTTGTGCTCAGGACTGAGGCTGTCATCTTCCAAAGAGCTTTGTATGACACCATTGCATCAAGGTAGATGATGGTCTCGGGATCCTACCCGCTTCCAGGACCTTCAGGACAGCATGGGCTGGTGTTCAGTGAGTGGGGTCCCATGGGAGAGCAGATGGACAGGGTTTGCTCTTCACACACCTGTGTGGAGATGGAGGGGATTAGCTGTGGGGCTGCTGAGGGGCAGAGAGGGGCTTTGGCACTTAGTTGTGGGGCTGGAGCAGGGGGGATATTGGACAAATTGAGGTGAACCAGGGAGACCTGGAAGGCTCTGCAGGCTTGGCCTCGTGGCTCTGTCTCCTGGGGTGTCTCAAATCTTGCCCAGCCTTGATTTTCAGCTATCAAATTGCTCTGGAGATCCTCTCCCAAAACAACTGGCATCTCAGACCCATGGCTTGTGTGCTCAAAAGTCTCCTGCTTCCCCCAGAGACTGAGTCCCACAGACTCCATCCTCTAGCAGGCTGGGTACACTGTGTAGCACTGCAAGCTGAGGGACAGGCTCGAAACCAACCTCTGAGCTGCCCTTCTACAACACCAGCTGTATTTTGGGCCCAAACCATCCACCCTGTGCTCGTGATGGATGAATAAACCAGGCTGGTGCACAGATAGCATCTGCACCCCATCGAGTGTGTGTGGAGGTACCCAGCAATGCTGGGGGAGAAGTGGGAGGTGGAGAAGACATGGGGTGGAAGGCAATGCCGGAGTACTGGGGAGGCTGTGGGGGACACAGGAGTGTCTGGTCGAGCCCATGTGCTGCTCTTTGCACTGAAAACTGCCCTGGCTGAAGGAGGGGGTTGCCTGGGGAGCACTCAAATGTGCCTCTGACACATCAGGGTTCCTCACAGCTTTACTCCGGCCCTGGGGGCAGCAGTGATGCTTTGCAGCAGGCTGGCGGGTGGCTGGCGGTGCTGGAGGAACACCAGAATGACTTTATTTTGGAAATATGTCCCTGCGGAGCACTCGGTGTCCCTTGGCCATCCCAGCCCAGAGACGGCCGAGCCACTGGGACCTGCTCTGCTCATGATTGTGCTCGCCCTGTCTCTTATCACTCTGCTGGGAAAAGAGCTGGCGAGAAAAGGAGCCAAACCCATGAGCTGTTGCTTCCCTCAGCACATCTGAGCCAAGGACTGGCTTCTTTTTCAAATTAAAAAACCCTGCACCCCATCGATCTTTCTTTCCCAGGTCGATAGCACGATGGAGAGGGTGGCAGCACAATGGAGAGGGTGGTAACATGGTGGGGCTTCAGCTGGTCATGGGAAGGGGGGGATGGTGTTGTGGTGCTCGGCGGCACCGTCCAGCCGGGTGCCAGGCAGGAAAGGGCGTCCCCAGCCCCGCTGAAGGTGGGATGGGGAGGAAAGGAAAGGGATGGGGACAGGAAGGGCAGAGCGGCGCCCGGGGGGGAGGTGTGGGGGGTGTCACGCCAGGCTCCCCCTGGGCAGGTTGTGCCCTCCAGCCTCCCTGCGGGCCGGGGCTTGGGGTGGGGAGGGCTGACGAGCTGTTGAATCTGGCCCAGGATAAACAGCCTTCTGGCGCTGGAGAAAACAGCCGGTCTGTTTGCCAGGCACTCGGGGAAATGGTGGAGCCTTTTTCCTCTGGCCCTGTTCCAGCAGGGAGGTGCAGCAGGGTTAACCTGCTCAGCCCTGGTAGGAGGGGGAACCCTGTCCCGGGACTGCTGCTGCCATCCCTGGGGATGGGACTTCTCCTGTGGAGCCTGTGCTTTGCAGAGCAGAGAGGTTTGGTATTGCCATCGGGTTTCCTGTTCTTGCTGTGCCAGCCGTGGGTCCCCTTGGATGCTGTGGATTAGGAACCCACTGCCTGGAGTCCTGCTGCCCTCCTAGTGCTGGTGGTGACCTGCTGGGAGGATGGAGGGACCCAGAGCTGGGTAAGGCTGGCAGTCCTCCCCCAACCTCCCACACATGAGGGATGAGGTGGCATCACAAACCACAGGAGGAGAGACAGCAAAGGGCAACACACACCTTCCTGAAGGACCTGACCTTTAAGGAAGACACCCAAAGAACCAACCCCTCTGTCACCTGATAGCTTCATTGGTGCCAAAACCGGATCCTTCCCCTCCCCACAGGACTTGGCAGCCCCATGAAGTCTCCGTGTGTTTGCACTTTGGAGTGGAGCTGAGCTGAGCACAGGCACGTGAGTGAGTTGGCCGCAGACCCTCGGGAGCCAGCAATAGGATGCCTCCCCACGGGAGGAGCAGCCTAGCATAAATATTTAACAGATCCAGTAAATATTTAACTTGTCTGACATGAGTGAAGATGGAAAAAATAGACCCTGGCGGGCAACCTCGCAAAGCCCCTGGGTGAGATGCTTCTAAGTGCTCTTCCCAACCCTCAGCCCGTTGTATGGGCTTTCAGGCAGGACCTGGCTTTCATTAGATGTATGTGCAGAGCCTAACATAAGGAGGCTGTGATCTGAAATCAGCTCATTATAAAAATAGCATGCCCTTTGCATGAGTCTAAAAAACACCCGCTCCCAATTAAATGGGAACGTCATCCATCTGAAGTTTAGCCCAGGCACTTCAGCTGGCCCATGCTTGGCATTACAATCATCTCTTTGGGCATTTCTGGCTTGAGAGAGTGCTCCTGGGAGGGTAAGGTTTTTAGAGGATGGATACAAACTGTGCAGCAGAGGAAATTCTGTTCTTTGCTCTTGAGTCTGGTTAATGATGATGTTAACATTAGCTGAGGGGTTTCTGCCCTCCCCAGCTATGGACAGCACAGGGTGGGTTGGTGTCAGTGCAAAAGGCCTCCTCTCTGCTGAGGGACTGGGTATGCCCAGAGCAAGGGGAGACCTGTACACCCATGCTGCAAGCACATGCAAGCCAACCCTCTCATCTGACACACCAAACCTCACGATTTGATTGTCAGCATCATTTCCTCTCTCTTAAGACAACACATAGTTTGCTGAGGGGATGTCCTACACGTGCAAGATGTTAGAAAAGCTCCTGTCCCATGTGTCCTCCTGCTTTGGTCTGAGATCTTGGGGAGCAGAGGGTGATCCAGGTCTCCATCTCAGCATGTTTTATTCTGAAGAACCAGTTCTGCACAGCAAGACCTAGAAACCTTGCCATCTGGTTGGATGTTCCTGCGCTAATAATAGTGTGGCTAAATATTTGCATGTGGGCCCCTTTCAGCACTGGGGCTCCCAGAGGAATATAGGCCACATCTCTGGGGTTTTTAATAGAAAGTGAGCGAGGCCATGAAGTCAGAGGAAGAAAAGGTGTCAGAAAACACTGGGTCAATGGGATGGGGCAACGGGGGGACTCCAACGTGAAGAAGAGTCCTTCAACAGCTCTGAGTGACCAGCTCCAAGTGATGGTATGGGACCAGTGCAGGGCCACGTGGGTCTGGGCTTGGCTGAAGCTCTGCCTTGTGCGAGGGAGGAAGCCTGGCAGGTCAGCAAGATAAAACCACTCAGACTCATCCTTCCCGAGACTCAGCGCCTGATACTGGTTCTCTGAACTGTGGTTTCCTGATGCAGCTGTTTGATAAATATTTATCTCTGCTCTATTGCAAAGCAATTAGGACAGCCTCAGAAGTGGGTTTGCTCAAGAGGCACCACAAAAATAAGACAATTTGGATAATGAACGTATCTATTTATTTTCTGTTCAGAAGGACTCTCCTGAAAGCTCTTGTGGAAGCAGGCATTTCCCAAAGCTTCATCTAAGTGTCCAGTGCCATACAAAGGTTAAAATTCACATCTTTTTCTCACTCACCTCGTACTGGTGTTACCCCAGTGTCCACCCACTGAAGCTGCCACCTTGCACCAGTATAAGGGAGAGCTGGATGGACTTTAATTGGGCCACTGGCTTTGATTTGGGAGGCTTATCCTTTAGTGTCCACGTGTGCTCTGATCTTCAGGACCTTCTCCTGGCACAGGCTGTTGGGCATCAGTTGTACATAAACACCCAGTAACAACAATTGGGCTGCAAAGGGTTGGTTTTCACTGCAGAATAAAGGTGTGGTCTTGGCCAAAGAAAAAAAGCTGGGGGTCTCATACAAGGTGCTTGGTCACGGGGAAGACAGTGGAGGGATTTAGTCTTCGATTGAAGCTGTGAGCTCATCAGAGAGATGGTTTTTAGCTTTCTACTTTTTGTTTTGCCCAGGACAGAGAAAGTTCTGGCTTGGTTCCCAAGCTGCAAACCCATATGGTATGGGGCAGGCACAGGCAGGTTAAACTAACCACCACAGGGTTAGCCTAGGGGTCAAGCCCCAATTTCCTGCTCATGCCTATGAGGACCCTTATCTCATTCCAGCTTCAGGGCACCACTGATGCATGACTCCACGACATTCCTCATATCTAGCAGTGGCCCTGGTGGCTGGATTGTGCCTGTTTCCAGGGCTCAGCCTCCATGGCAGGTCCCTGGAGGAGGTGTGGAGGGGCCAAAGGGTTTGCACACCCTTCATGGAGGACCTGAGGGTGCTACTTGCAGAAAAAGGAGTTCTTTTTATGGATTTGTAGGACAAACCAAGCAAATCCTCCACGTGTCATGGCCAGAAGATTAACTGGGGCCTGACCCTGGGAGGGTGACAAAGGGAAAGAAGAGGTTCCTTTGTCAGGTTTGGGAAGAGGCAGCCCCTGCACTCTCCTTTATGGGATTGCCGCCTTTTGCTTTGCTTTCTTCCCCTCTCCCTTCAACCGGTTGCTCGACACAAGACTCCTTGGCATTCGGGGCCATCCCACCCCCTCCCCAGCACCCATCACCATCTGCTCACTGCAACCCCTCACAGCCCAGCCCCGATCCCTCGTCCACTGCTGCTCCACAGCCCTTTGTGCCATTTTATCCCCTCGGCCGTAACTCCGCCGCTTGGCCCTCGGCTCCCTCCTCCTCTCCCGGAAAGGCGAGAGGTGGGGAAGGGAAAGGTTTCCCCAGCTCTGTGCAGAAATGTTCAAGTGTGTCAAAAGACAAAGCCTGTCCCCTTTGCAACCCACCAGCTGCTGCTGCCACAAAAGCGGGGAGAGGAGGGGGGCTGGGAGCGTGGGGGGCACTTTGTGACCCGAAAGGAAAAACCTTGAGAAAGGAACAGAATAAATATCCCCTCCTTCCAGCCCTTCTTAACAAGAGGGGACAGAATTAAACACTTTTGTTAAGTGAGGGGCTGTCCCCCACACCAGTTAACACGGCTCCTGCGCCCTGTCCTGATGTCGGACTTTAACTCACTCTGTGTCGTGTCTTTCTCTCCACGGGCAGAAAATTCAATTAGTCTCGAGCAAATGCCTTCCTAAAGGACACAGAAAACGAAAATAAAGAGGAGAAACCTGCTTTCATCCTGTACAGAAAGAGGCTTTGGGGGGAAAATACAGATTAGGGAGATAAAGAGGCAGGTTTAGGGCTTTCAAAAAGGGCTCTCTTTTCTTTTCTTTTCTTTTCTTTTCTTTTCTTTTCTTTTCTTTTCTTTTCTTTTCTTTTCTTTTCTTTTCTCTTCTCTTCTCTTCTCTTCTCTTCTCTTCTCTTCTCTTCTCTTCTCTCATTATTTTTTTCCTTTCTTTTTTCTCTTTTTATTTTTTGTTTACTTGCTTTTTCTTTCATCCTCTCCCCCTCCTCTCTTTCACTCTCTCTCTTGCTCTTTCTCTCCTGCAGCCATCTGATGTCCAAAGCCTGTTCCCACTTGCACCACTGCTGAATTGACCCAAACCCCTACGTAAGCAGGGCTGTGTTTATCTTGCTGTGAGTAAGCCTCCAAACCAGCCCTGGGTTTCTGCCTGTCTATACAGCTCGTCCATCCAGGTACAATGATGCCCCACTGACAGGCAAAGGGAAGGACTGATGCTGTGAACACTTCCCTGCTGGGACACTCCTCCTGCAAGGCAATGGGCATGGGGATTTCTGTAGGAGCCCTGGCAATTAGTGGTCACGGGAAATGTTGCCGGTGGCTCAGTGGTGAGGACCAGCTCCCTGGGTGCACAGGGCTCGAGCACAGGCTGCCAGGCACCGGGCCAGGGTGGCACGGAAGGGCTGGGTGCCTCCTCCGTGGGGCACTCGGATGGTTATCACACAGGGTACGAGAGGGGAGCTTTTCCCGGCGATCACATTTCCTGCCCCTTGATTGCACTTGCTGGTGTCTGATCACCGCTTCCTCCCCTGCCTCCTGCCCTGCACGGGGCTCAGGGCTCCCTCGCAGCCCAGGGCAGGTTGGCATCCTCCCACCCTCCAGCTTCACCTCCCACAACTGGTTTTCCCCACGTTGTTTACCTTCTCCTCCTCTCCCAACAAGTTCATCCCTGTTTTCTGGGCTCGGTCCTGGGCTGCCAACACTCTGGAGTGAGGGCTGGTGCCTGAGATTGCTGCCTGCCAGAGATAAGAGCTAATCTCTGGTTTATGGTCGAGCATACAACTGGCAGATCAGAGCCTCTGTGCGGAAATCAGGACCGTACAAATGCTCGCGGGAGAAGGGAGGGGGCTGGCAGTACATCCCTTTTACTGAAGCTATTTGTTGTTTTCTCGTGGGCCTGCCCCTACAAGGTACCAGGCTTTATTAGCAAACAGATACGGCTCCAGCAAGCACCAGGTGAGAGGAACCAAGTGTACTGGTGGGGCAGAAGGTTTCACTTTTCAACCCACCAGAGGCTGGGCACGGGGAGTTCACACAGGAGCTTTCCCTAAACACAGCCCTCTCGAAGGTACGAGGGGGAGAAGGGAAGACAGGTATTGTACTGACTGACAGCCTGATTGCAGGCTGAAATAGGTGCCAACAGTCCTGTACTGAGATTTTAAGGTGTTTATGGTGTCTCTGGAGGTCAAGCCTTGGGCACGAAAGAGACTCCACAAACAATGTAGGAATTGCCTGGAAGGGAGAAAATTTGGCTGTCCCTCCTTCCAGTATCAGCCACTGGCATCTTTCTAGGTGCACCCCACGACTGGTAGGAGACTTTGGGTTTTTACCTTGCATTCTTGTCCCCTAAGGTCTCTATCTGTTGAGCTCTCCACCACACAGGCAATGGATATGCTTGGCTCTTTCTGCTGGCACTGGCACTGTGGCCCAGACCACAGGGGATGATGGACAGGACTGTTTTCAGGTTGTTTTTGGAGATGAATATGTAGCTGTGGCCTCCCAACATTTGCCAGTCCGCAGGAGGATGAGCCAAATCTCTGAAGGAGCCAAAAGACAAGACCACATGGGATGGAGTGAGGAGACAGCAGAGTCCCAAAGCAAGAGGGTGGAAGAACAGGAAAAAAGTAGGAAAAAAGACAGAGTGCAGAATCAAAGGGACAAAATCAGCTGAGAGACAGGGAGTTTGGGTTTTTCCCTACTGCAGGTCCCCCCAGTCTCAGCTCGCTCTGGTTGAAAGCCTGAGCAGGACCTTTGAAGGAGCTGTGCAAAGACACTGTGGCAGCTCTCACAGAGCCTGCAGAACCTGGCGGCTGCCGTGCTGGTTAATCAGTTACTTGCTCATAGCCCCGAGCTCCTGTGAGCTGCTTTCATCTCCAAGCCAAAGGAAAGGATGGATCATTCCTCAGCAGCTTCCTCTGCAACATCTGGGCTCCCTGAGAGCCGGCTCTGCCTCACTGGGAGCTGCACAGCGACTGCAGCCCCCCTGGCATGGGATGTTCCCACCATCCAGCACTGTGAATGTATCCAAGGGGTCTTCTCAATCCTGGGCATAGTCTTGGTGCCATTGGTCCCAACAGCTGTTGTTCTGGCCCTGATTCAAGCTGTGGGTCTCTTCAACGTGGACAACCCAGTGTGCTCCAGTGTCCTGAGCCCATGCAGTAATCAAGGCTTGAATAGTCTAAAAAGAGAAGATGGCCAACACTACCTCACACCAAACCCCTCGTGACCATCCATGAGGTCATTGTGGCCTCCTTGACCATTGCCCTGGACTCTTGGTCTCCTGAGGTCCTTGTCTTCTCTCCCTTTAAATAACACTTTTTTTCCTGCTCTCCCTCCTGTAAACAGGGCTGCCAGGCTCCATACTCCCAGGAAAAATTCCCACTCCTGTTCCCCTCACAGTCTGATGAGACAAAGTAGAAAAAATGGTCGGAGGGGAGAAGAAAGGAGCTGGTTTTGAAATGAATAGAAACTGCTGGTCAGGCTGCCACCGAGCAGACAAAGGCTTTCCAGCGTGTAACTGCTTGTCTATGCAGGGAAATTAATTGGAACAGCTTTTCCAAATTAGCTGCATGTGATGATGATA
Source organism: Aegotheles bennettii (assembly GCA_013398125.1). Taxonomy (NCBI): domain Eukaryota; kingdom Metazoa; phylum Chordata; class Aves; order Caprimulgiformes; family Aegothelidae; genus Aegotheles; species Aegotheles bennettii. The sequence goes on along the minus strand of VZRW01007570.1, from coordinate 156,760 downwards.
AAAATAATAAAAACAAATAGTGGATTAAGTTAAATTAGGAAAAAGCAGCTTTATTCTGGAATAGGCGTGTCCACATTCCAGCATATTTTATTCCACAATAGCAGCTTTGCTCTGCTCCTCTGTGCTGACAAGCCCTGACACCAGCCCTGTGCACGCTCCCGCTTCTCCTCTGCAGGGCAATCCTGCCTGCTTGCTTTCCCCTTCTGCTGCCTGAGGCTCCTCCAGGCTTTTTCCTTCAGGCTGCCATTTTCCAGCACTTCTCCCTGCCTGAAAGTCCTCCAGGAACCTGGCCCAGGCAGTCTTGTGGACAGAAAAGCTGCTCCCAGCCCTTTCTCAAGCGTGCGTGTGACTCTGCTCTCCTGCTGTCCCTGCTCCCTGCAACAGCCTCTTGGCCAAATCTGGCATCATTCCCACTTTGAAAATCCATTTTGGTCCTTCACTTAGCACCCAATTCTTTCCGCATCGCCTGCAGCCCTGAAAAAGCTGGCTCCTCTATTGCACAGGCAGCTCGTCTGCCTTCAGCTTAGCTCTGAAATGACATCTGCACACACAGAAAAAGCCCGGATTTATTTTGGATGGGGAAAGATGAGAATTTGGCACGCACAACCAAAGAGCGACCTCTCTGACCACGCTGCATTCGCAGAGCCTGGTTGCTGGATCCCATTCCATCTCTGCCAGTTCCGTGGGCTGTCTCCAGTGGGGTGAGCAGGAGTCACTCCCCTGACCCCGTGGAGCTACAACAGTTTGCATCATATGAGATCTTGCCCTTTCTGTTAGAAAAAAAGACATAATTTCAATTATCTTGACATGTTTATCACTGTGAGCCCGGGCCCGTTATCTCCACGGGTTTGTTCTCAAATGTGCAGAGCCGAGAGAACATGATTGCCTTTTATTAAAATCCTGCTTGAGGTATTCCTGCAGCTGCACTTTGTGTCAGGGGATAAAAAATGTGCAGAGTGACTTTCCTCGCATTGTTAACTGGCAGTAGCTGTTGTGTGCTGCGAGCCATTGCCTACACAATGGGGCTTCAGCTATTACAGCTAATTTATGGGTCTGCATGTGTTTGCCCTGTCAAACCTTCTTGCAGGGAGGGTTTAAAACCATTTAAAAAACGGTCTGTGTTAGTTTCCCTTCACTGTGCAGACTGGAATGTAAGAGCTACTGGTTTGCTGTGCCTCGTGTTGGCTCCGGGTCCCTCCTAGGACACATCCTGGGGGCTGGCTGTGCCCTGGGAGAAGGGCAGCATCACTGCTGGACCCCATCCACCCATGGGAATACGTGCAGTTCAATGGGTTGTCCATCATCACTCAAACCTGACTCCTCCATCTCCAGTGTGCCCATAGCATGACCCTGTCACTTCTTCTTCTTTGACTCATTGAATTTCTGTAAAGGTTGGGTGTTGTTTTTTTTTTCATTTACATTGTCCATGTGTATTTGGAAAATACTTTAAACATCTGCCTTGGTGACTGATGAGTTACCTGCCCAGTTCTGCATCCATCTCACACTCAGATTGGCCAAAGTCATCCCTGAAGATTTCCTTCTTCCCATTTGAACAGCTGGAGAGTTTGTATCAGACATAGTAAATTCCTGGTGAATCATTACTTGTTTTTATTATTTGCCTCACCAAAGGGCTCAGGCATCCCAGGCATGGGGTCCTTGACCTACACACAGAAATTATTCTCTCTCTCCCACCAAGTTTTACGATCAAAGGACATAAGATAACTGGGACTTGTCGAGGAGCCCCAGACCACAGTGTCAGCCAGCCTCTAAATAGTCCCAGCAGCATCAGCAGGCCTAAAAATAAGTCCAGTGAGGTTTATTTTCATTATTATTCTGCCAGAATATGCCTTCTCTGGCTCACGGCCTCGTGCCAGCCCAGCTCCCATAGCTGCCAGGAGCAGCTTTCCCTCCTCCTCCTCTCCCTGATCCCCATCCCTCGGGGACCCCCTCCCGCCAGCCCCGGGGGACCCGCAGGTTGCAGTAGCAGATGGCAGCCGCGGGGGCCGGGTGACCTGGGAAGCCGCCACCGGTCACTGCCTGCGCGCCCCCGCCGGCCCCGGGCTCTCTGTTTATTTGTCTAACCCGGTCCCCACTCGGCTGGCAGCCTTCATCCCAGTGATGCTCGTGCCTTCCCGCCTGGATCCTGCTGTCAATCCCCAGAGCCATGAGCCTGCTTTCCCTTAACAGCAGCTTTCTCTGCATTTTTCTCCCGGGGTCCATCCAGTGTAACGCAGGGCTGTCAAGGCAGAGCCCAGTCAAACCCACCTCCAGCAACATGGGAAAGAAAAAAGCGGCAAAAACCAACCCAGGATAGCAGCTCTGCTCCTCAGGAAGCCTGGGAGAGCATCGTGTGGATGTGGCTCTGTCCCCTCCATACCTGCACTTAGCTACTTAGGGCAATGTGGGCATCCATCACTGCCCCATGTTGGCCCCTGGGGACCCCTCTCAGCCTCCCAGCCCAGCTCTGGGGGATGAGGGACCCTTGCTCAGGCTGGTGGGTAAAGTCCTCCTGGCAAATGGCAGAGTGAGAAGGGAGGGAGGCAATGAGGAAGGGCCCATGGTCCCAGGGAATGTGCAGGACCGTAAAAGCACACTGAGATGTGTAATTATCAGGAGCAGGTTGGGGAATCAAATGCAGCAAGTGGGTTATGAGAAGGTGAAAAGGAACAATGTGGCCAACAATTTTTAATTAGTCCTAGGACAATAAGGGGAAACTAATCTCCAGGCTGAGGGAGAAAATTTAATTTTCCCCTTCGCTCCCCTTCCCATCATTCAGCTGAGCACAATGGCACAGATGCAGCCTGGGATGATTCTCCTTTCCCTGAGGGATGCCTGCCTGCTCTGGTGTGGCAGAGCCCATATCCTGGGATAAATGCCCTAATCCCAGGGCTAGGAGAGGAGATTCCCTTGGTGGCCTCCTGTCTCATGTGCCTTGCAGCTGACTGTTATTGCAAGTCTCACCAGCACACTGTGGTACAGGGTGCTGTACAGAGATGCTCTGCTGAAACACAGCTCAGGGCTTATGTGCAGCAGGCAAAAGGCAGAGAGAAAACTAAGGCACAAAGCAGGGACATGACACGTCCAAGTCCCCTTGGTAAGGAGCTGGCAGAGTCTCGACATTGGCTGTAACTTACTCTCTGCTACACTGACAAACCCTATGGCAGCATTGAAGCCCAGCTCAGCCCCACACACATCCTCAGGGATGATCATCAGAGGGAATGTGGGGGGTGCCATGGGGGGTGTGGAGCATCCCTGCCATCCCATGGCTTGTCCCATGGCCAACGCAAAGCAGGACACCATGCAAGGGGAAGTCTTCAAGAAGCAAAACCCTTCTCCTGCTGGAGCAGAATCGCTTTCATAGCTGCACTCCAGAACATCCCAGCCTCTCTGTCCTTCGCTTAATCAACTCCAGAGCTTGCATGGTTTTCTTTTTTTGGACGGGAAAAAAATAGCAAGAAAAGCAGAGAAGAATGTGATTTGTGCAAACACCCCCCACCTCTGCGGGGTAGCGTGGGGCTGCAGCCCTGCGGCTGCTTTCCTCCACCGCGCGCCCCCGCAGGACAGCGCCGCTGGCCCCGCTCCCCCGCACACAGATGTGGGCTTCCCCCGGGCCCCCAGTGCTGCACTGGGAAAGGCCAAACCTGCCACGGTCCTTTCGCAGCTCTGCTGAGGATGTCGCCCCCCTGCCGGGGCATCCCCCGCACCCCACATCGTCCCTGGAGGGGCAGAACAGAGGGGCTGGGAAGTGCTTCAGCCCCCGCTTCATCTTCCCTCGGTAGGAAGGATCCCAGATAAATAAACAGCAGCTGGTGGTGAACTGGATCCGATGGCTTTTTCCCATTCTCCGGCTGCCTTTGTGATTGTGTCCAGGTGCGGGGAACCGAGGCTGGAGACGGAGCGCTGAGATGCTGGGACAGATTTTGGCATCGTTCTGCTGGAACAGCACTGGCTGCAATGGGGTGACTCTGGGCTGACCCTCAACATTGCGAGACAAGACCACGGCAGGGTGAGAGCAACTGTGCCTTGGGCTCCCAGGCTGGCTGCAGGAGGGAGGCAGTTTTTGGGGAGCTCACAAGGCTGGTCACCATTCCCAGTGCTCTCTCCTCCTCTTCTCCCACCAACCCAGCTCTCACACCCCTCTCCATGGAGGTGGTCCCCATCACAACAGGTTGTGCCAAAGCCAGCAGCGGCCCTCAAGCTCAGTGAAAACTTGGTTTGAGGCACAGGAAACCAAACTCAGTTTCACTTTGGGTTGTTTTGGGTTTTTTTTAAAGCTGAGGTAAACCTGCAGATCTGAGAGCAACCCAAGTTCAAGGGCCTTTGCAGTCTGGTCTCCAGCCCTGCCTAGGGAGCCCCTGGGGGAGCCTTGATGTTGCCCCCAGTGCAGGTGGCAGTCCTGGGCCACAGGGGTGCTGATTGAAATGAGGAGCAAGGAGACTCCTTGTTCCTTACTTGATCTGTGGTAGCTTTGTGCTCTCCCAGAGGGACCCTCAGCATCCATGGGTGAAAGTGCAAAGTTGCACCTTTGTTCACTGGGGTGGGAGCTCAGTCATGGGTGAAGGAAGTTGGGTTGGCCCAGGAGACATGTGTCCCATGGCTGTGCTCAGTGCCACCTCCTCTCCTGACACCCTTGAGCTGCCCACTCGTGCTGCCTTGGTCACACTGACTCATCCAGCAGGGACTTTCCCATGCTGGGATACAAACCAAAGCCGTTCTCCCTCTGTGATACCAACGTTCTTACCAGATCCTGACAAAACCCAACATGTCCCCAGGCCTGCTATCCTCCCACCATCCAGGGGACACTTTGCTGCCTGCACTCCATGCCCTCCCTGGCAATGGCATGGAGCTGCTGGGCAATGAATCACTGTCTGGCTGGGACAGCATCCCTCTCCATACCACACCTGCCACGCTTTGGTTCGCCCTTCCCCTGGACAAGTTTTCCCCCCTCCCTTTGAGAGTGGCTCTTTTCAGCCTGCCATGAAAGGAGCCTGTTCCCCTCATGATGGATTGCGCCTGATTTTAATATCAATGAGGGACTCGGCTCTGCCTGCACAGCCCCCAGCAGCCTGGTTAGACGGGGTTTGTTAACAGGGTCACCCTCCTCCTCCCTTCCCTCCCTGTTGCCTCCTTCCCTGCACAGAGGAGACGAGGCAGTGGCTGATCCCATCCTTGGGAATGAATTCTCTTGCCAGCGGGGCAGGCAGTGCTGGCGATGGGTGTGCGTTGCATGGGGCAGGGTTGGCCTTGCAGTGGGGTTTGCTGGGGGCTGTGTGATCAGAGAAGGGTGGTTAGCACAGGGCCTTCACCACCGAGCATCCCTCCCAAGGAGCTTGGCGTTGCTGTGGTGTCTCCTCTCCCTTTGTTGATTTATAAGAAAAAAATGAGAGAGGAGAAAAAAGATGATCTTTTCTTTTCTCCCAGCCTTTTATCTCCCCCTCTAAGGCTGTTGCTTTGAGTCCTATGTCGAAAGCATCCATTTCTAAAGGAGCCAGAGGGTGTCATAAATTCAGGCAGCCCTGAGTGATGTCTCTTGTCCCCCACCCCATCCAATGAGGCACCTTTGTTGTTCTCACTGGCTGTGATTTATGGCTCTCAAGCCAGGGCTGTTCCAAGAATGCTGTCCTTCTTGTCCCCAAACTGTCAGATGAGCCACTGAGGAGGCAGTGGGTGTGTTTTGGCAGGGCAATACCTGCCCCCAAAACAGCAGCCTTGCTACATGCCAAAGCCAGCCTGAATGGATGCCCACTGCTCCACATGTTGCACGTCCCACAGGGATCAGAGTCATGATGACAGCCCCCTGCTAACCAGCTATTTAAAGTTATCCTGGGTTTTGGAGAGCCTCAGCTCAATTCCCATCACATGGGCCAAAAGGGTGTCAGTGTCCCAGCGAGGTGCAACCTGGTGAGGCTGAGAACAGGCTTCCAAACTGCCAAGCTGCATTCGCTGAGAGCACCTTAGGGGTTTCTTCAGCAATAAAAATCCCCTCCTATGCCAGTACCTTGTCCACAAGAGCAGAAACCCTATTGGTATCAACCACCCGCACTGAGAAATTGCAAGTGAAACCATCCCAGAAAATACACATCCAAGCTCTCCTGGCTGCCGTGCAGTCAGATGAGAGCCTGGATAAAGCAACCGGAAAGTCCCATAGGAAAGGTGAAGAAGCTCAATGTGAATTACTCAGCCAGTTCTGACTGGCCCGAAGGGCAATCCCCGGGCTCTCCCTCTGCTTGCACCCTGCAGGGAGCTTAAAACCATGCCTGTGGAAGCAATGCAAACTGTATAAACAGTGAAGGACTCCTCCAGTACCCTGGGGAGATTGGGAATGGGAATGAGGGCATAATTTCCAATGGGAAAAATAAACCTGATGAGCTGGATGAGTGAGTCCCTCTGGATGAGGTCAAGACAACCTGAAAGTTGAAGCAGCCAGACAGCTCATCCTCCTCTACAGTCCCACAGATTTGTCCCTTCAGGGCCCAGGCTTCTGTCTTCCATGTCCTTGGCTGAGTTTTGGGTCTCTGTGGTGGTTTCTGTGCTAACGCTGCTCCCAGGGCTGCAGGTGAGACCCTGTGGTGTAGCCTCTGTGGACTCCATTGCTGAGACAGCAGCAGAGCTACCCTGCATCAGCTCTCACCAGGACCTGGCTGGTAAAATCTGACGCCCTGCCTGTTGCCCTCCTTTTATTTATTAACTTCCCTCTTTTGACACACACAACATAAAGTGAGAGCACAGTTGAACGTGCTACCTCCAAGTCCCGTAGTGACACCCTGTGACAGCACCCAACGAGGTGATGAGGGCACAGCTTGACCCCTCACTGTGGTGCACCTTCACCTGGGTCCCCGTGGCAGCAGCTGGGGTGTCCGTCCAGGCTTGACTCTTACCCTGTTGGTAGCAGCTGTGTTGTCCACTTCTCCCTGGCTTGCATGGTGACAGCAGCTGTGAGGGCACAGGAACGGGTCTTTCATATTGCTCATCCCTTCTTCTCTTGATTGGCCAAGTCAAGCCTTTACCCCTTGACTTGTGAGCAGAAGATATTGCTGGCTTTTGTTGAGATTCACTTTCAAGTCTGGGGCTGAGCAAACAGCTGGGGAGGTGCCAAAGCTCCGGGCTGCGGCGGAGCCACGGGGGCCGTTGGCAGCGAGGGGAGCAGCTGCACACCAAGACGTTGCATCACGGAGGTGGATATAGGTGCGGCCCCTATGGCGGGCTGTTCGTGCCCTGGGGCTGCTCTTTACTGCCGTGTCTGACAGATGCTGGCAGGTAAGGGCTGGCCGGCAGGATCAGCGCTGTCTGAAGCACAAATGCACACCAGAAAAAGGTGCCGGGAGGCAGGGATGGGTGAGCACGCTGGAGTCTTCATGACAGCTGGATTTCCTGTGCCTGTGCCAGCTCCCCGCCGCAGGTCTCTCCCCCGTCCCCATGCAGCTCCTGGGGGCCACTGCTCCCCTAGGGATGAGGAGTGGGAGAAATCGGGGGTGCAGCAAGGGGTCTGCAACCCCCCTGCTGCACAGCCACCTTTCCTGATGGATTCGCCTCGGTGCTCCCCACTGAGGAGGAACTGCAGGAGGGTAGGGGCTTGGAGAAGAGCAGAACATCTTCAGCCCTCATCTAGAGACTGAGTATGATGGAAATACTCCAGCAGGTCTCTGGTAGGAAGGTAAAATCCCTTCCAAGCCCAGCTCCTTGCAAAGGTTGCCCCAAGGCCTGGCTGGAGGCTGGCTCAGAAGTTCACCTTGCCTGGGTGAGATGTGCAGCCACCTTCTGCACCCACTCCACTACCCTTTGCCAAGCCACAGTCCACAGGACTGGGATCACACGAGCTGTATCTCTGTGGGTTTTCCATGTGAAGTCCTGGGAAGACTAAATAGGGTTGATTTCTCCCTTTCTTCTCTGGAAATTCCCTACATGTGTGTGTTTTTCCATCCAGCCTGCACATCATAGCAAGGAATCCAGCTTCAGTAGCTCCCACCCTCTCAGTCCATCCCTTGTGGGAAGCATGAGCATGGCTCGTACGACGATGGATGATGCCAGATTGCACCATGTCCCCATTGAGGACTTTTGGCAAGTTTGGAAGTGAGTAAAACCGAGAAGTAAATGAGGGACTGACACGTACAGAGATATCTGTAATATTTTCCCGGGCAGCTTTGTGGCATGCAGGGCATTGGCATTGTGCTTAATTAAACTGTGCTCTCCATAGCAACCAGGCAGGAATAGGAGGAATTCTATATTTGCTTTCATTTATAGTGGCAGCCTTCATCCTGAGATTAAATGGGAACCAGCCCTTCTCCCAGCACACACAGCAGCTCCGGGGCAGCTTCTGCAGCGGGAGAGGAAAGAAAAGGCTGCTTGTTTCTCGAGATGCCCTTTCCTATTCAAGCTCCTTCTACGTGGTTTTATTCAGCTGCATCTTACACCAGGCATCAAACAAGACCCAGACTATTATGTGCTGAAAGCTTTGCCTGTGGAGAAAGCTGCTTGGATCTGCCTTGTGTTTTCCAGTCCATCTCCCCAGTGAGACATCCAGACAAGTTAAAACAAGCAGATTTCGACAGGGCCCAGAAAGAGGATGGTGGAGGATCTGCCAGGCGTGGAAGGGCTCCCCGTCAGTGGAAATCGGGAAGGTCGCTGCTTTCCCAGCCCCCTGCATGGGGGTTTTCTCCCCCACGGGCACCCACCAGACCTGATCAAAGGAGCTGGTCCCCAGCAAGGGGGAGGAAAATCTCCCCACTGGTGGTAGGGTGGGGAGGTGATGGGGAGCCACGCGACAGGGCTCCAAGCAAGGGAGGGGACTTTGCTGCTAATGTGAGCTGAAGGCTGATTAGGCAAGGGCTGCTTGCATCCTCACGTGTGCCCCGCTGCTCCTTAGCACCCAGCCCCAAAGCATCCCCAAGGCTTGGGAAATGGGGGCAGTGTTGGGGCAACTCTTTCCCAGGGGGGAATTTTCCCTTATCCAAGTCTGAAAAGTTTCTCCAGTGGCCAAGAATGGTCACCAAGGGGACATTACCTCATCCTGGAGTTGGGCTTTGTGGTTTTCTGGGCTCTCTGGGGTTCTAAGAATTTGCATCCAATCCTGGCAGAGGCGTTTATTCACTAAGTGACCCAAAAAAAGGGAGTTTGCAGGAGAAAGAGGTTTAGGTGACAGCCTGGTCTAAGCACAGAGGCAAAAAGAGAAGAGACGGGGTAGAAAAAGGAGGAACAGGAAAGGGGAACTTTGTGGGGCAAAGAGGCACATTTTAAGGTCCTTTGGAGAAGCGGATCTTCACCTTTATCCACACCAACCACTTAGTCCATTGTTTCAAAAATTTCTGCCCCAGAGCCAAGCTGCTTTTTTGGTGAACAGGCTTGAGTTCAGCAAAAAATGTGCCCTTTTGTGGGGAACCAACAATGTGCAAATCCAGGTCAAATGCAAATGCAGGGCTTCAGCCAAAACAAGTGAGGGAGATCATTCGGAAGATGTCGAAACATCTTGTTTCAACATTTTTTTTTCAAAACAAAACATTTTTTTGGCTTCTTTATTTCAAAACAGCTTTCCCTATCTGAACAGTGCCTTGAGCTGAAAAGGAGAAGAAGAGTTAAAAAGGTGCAAAAAAGACCCTAGAAAGGGAAGAAAACCTTGTGGGTCTGGTTGGAGGGATGTTTCAGGTTGAGCTGAATGACTTTTTTTTGACGTCTTGCCAACTTTTTTCCCCTTGGTGTTTTTTTGGTGCGGAGAGTGAGCAGAGAAACCCCATCCTACAGAGAAAGCCCATCCTGCAAAGCAGCCCTGCGAACCAGGGATGGAGTTTGCCATGCAGCCACCCCAAAATACCCCTCCCAGATGCTTAGAAAAACCCCATTTTTCCCTTCTCTCTGCCAAATTTACTGAGTGGTGAGTGCAGCGCTGGTGGGGACAAGCACCGGGTGAAAGAGCCAACCCTCCCCAGGGTCAGAAATCCCCCCGCGTCCCCGGGGGGAGCCAGCTGCTCCAGCTCAACGGTTTCCCCTCTCCCCTCACCGCTCTGTTTTTCCACTCGAGCATGCGAAGCCCGAGCGGGGAGAGGAAGAATACGGCCCTTTGTGTGAGCTGAATATGGGCCATGTGTTGCGCTAATGCTGCCGAGAGCCCACCCTGAGCTCCACATTCAGCCCTAGATTAGCGCAGCTATCAGGACACATTTAGATATGGACGATTTCCTCCGAGGGAGGACGGAGTGTGGGAAAGCTCTTCCCCGGGCTCGGGGCCCTTCTCTCGCCCATCGTTGCCCAATCCCAGAGCCGGGGGGTCGGTTGTTAATCGGATTCCCACCGTGCCGGGCGAGATACAGCGGCGGCGTGTGACCTTCCCGGAGGTGCGGGGTGGCTGAGGAGCCCTGTGGGAACCAGGGCAAGGAAGGCTCTGGTAGAAAGGAGGAGATTTTTCAGGGTTCAATAGTCAAGGTCTTTTTCAGCAGGCCACTGTGCCTTGCAAGCTGGCATCCCACCTGTGATGTCCCCCATTCTTGTGTCGTCCCCCCCCTCCCTGACATCCCACCGGAGCGGCTGGAGTTAACCCTTAGTGGGCTGGGTGAGTGGAAATGAATTTATAGGGACAGCAAACACATGGGGGAGGGAGGGAAGAGGCAGATGCAGCACCGCAGCAGAAGTGGCATCATCCTGTGTCTGTTAATAGGTTGAAATGAGGGTTTGATCCAGCCTAGGTCAGCAGCTGCTCACCTGCTATGTTGTGATGTTCACAGCGCTGAGCAGTGTGTAGGAGGTACATCCCCACAGCCCAGATGATTGTCAGCCCTGCCCAAAACTGGGGTGCTGCATGGGAGCACCCTGCCAGGTGGGACTGACACCCCCTTTACATCACTGGAAGAAATAGGGACAATATGGAGAGGTTATGTGGCTTCTTCCTAAGTAGTATCATGATGGGGAATACCAGGCAGGACTGCTGCATCCCTCTCTCCCTAAAACCATGCTGTTTGGTGCAAATGCGTGCTACTGCTAGCAACACTGTGCAGGAAGGACATGGCCTGGACTGTGGCAACCAACTCCCCACACTGGGCTACAGGTCTCCCCCTCCCAGCAGCTGACTGGTGCAGGGATGAGCTGCCACAGGGACCACAGCCACAGAGACCTGCGGGCAGCCACGGTCTCTCTTGTCCTTTCCAACGGGTCCCTTCACTGCTGCCCTAAGAAGGACCATCAGGATGGTTCATGGAAACCTTTGGGGGATGGGGCTTGGTTGGCTCGTGGGAATCATCGGCGATGGAGAGCAAACCCCTGTGGAGACACTTCCAAAGTGAGTGCCAATCCCGTCACCTCCTCCTCCCACCCCTGCAGTGCCCCTGCACCCGCTCCCGTGCTGCCTGCGGTCTCCCCGCTGGGAAGGGGCTCTCATTCCCTGCCTTCCCAAAGCGGGGAGAAAGGATGGCAAACTTCACACACCCGTGTCAGGCAAGCTCCCAGCACACCTCCACAGCATCCTGCCCCTCCGCCCCCGTGCCTTCTCACCCACCTCCTTCCCCTCCCTCAGATGTTGCTGTAAAGACATCAGTGGCAGTAAAGAGGTTAATGTGTGGGGGAGGAGGAGGCGGGGGAGAGCGAAGAGGTTCCCATGAACCGGGTCCAAGGCTTTTACAGCTTCTTTAGCAAAGCAGAACATCTGTCCATGGGGTTCATTTGCCCTGGAGCAGATGGTCCTGTCCTCCATCCATGCGGCCGGGCAGGCAGGCCATGGGCTGTGGCTGATGCTGAGCCCCAAAGAGCCTTTTGTCACTTGGAGATTTTGCAGGGGCTGAGTCACACGGGGGGAGGAAGGGAGAGGGGCAGGAAAATGGTGCCTGGGAGAGCTCGGAAACCCTTGGTCTGAAGAGGCTCCTGTAGGTGGTTTTTAAATATAAAAAGCTTTCAGAGCTCAGTGCTGACCTCTTAACCCAGAGCCCCCATCTTTAGTGGTGCCCCCCACCAGCTCATTTCTCTCCAGGGGACCAGTGTTCCAGCCACAGAGTGGCACTGGGCCCTCCTGGCTCTCATGCCATCAAGTACGTGGGCATGAGTGCAGGGAGGAGAGCCTGCTCTGGCTTTGGTCAGCCTGCCTGGGCATGTCCTCTCGCTGGAAGGAGGGTTGGCACGTTCACAGTTGCATGTCCAGCACTGTCTGCTTCATTGCACCGCCCAGAGAGGCTGGGAGCTACTGCTGGGAGAGGCCTTGGGGAGGCTGGAAAAGTCACATCTTCTGTCACTTCCCTAGGGCCCCGATGCTGGCTCCTGAAGCCCAAGATGCCCTGAGGACTACTTTGGGGCTGTCCTTCCCACAGGAGAGAGATAATCCCAAAAAACTGCTGCCACATTCACCATGCTGCTGAGAAAGGTGTTTGGTGGAGAACACCTTTGCCAAGGATGCCGCAAAAAAAGATTTATGACATGATGGTTTAAGGCTGTAACCAGAGAGGAACTTAGCATGTTCTTGGTTTCCTAAGAGGACTCCTTCAAGTACTCAGGTTTCCATGCCTGGGGCTCCTGGGCAAGGCTGGAGCACAGTCAGGGAGAGGTACCTCAGCATCACAGTCAGTGTACCATGAATCATGCCTCTGGTTTGTTTTCTTTCATGTGTGACATCTATGCATGATGCCTGGAGAGAACACAGGGCACCACGTCCATCTATGATGGAGAACAACCTCCTTGCTTAGACTGAAGAGGGAGTTGAGCTTCCCAATCTACCCATATCTGGGCTTACAATCTCTAACAAAACAATTCTGGGCCTCCTCCTCCACAGCTGTGACATAATTATTGTAACAAGAGATTTAGGCCAAACCTCCCTTTGCTCTCCAAGCACTACAACACTTTCTCACCACTTCTTCCTGTGCTGGAACAGGAGCCCTGAAACAGCCCCTTCCAAATTTCTACTCCAGGGACCTCAGGTCCTTCTCTTGGATCCTTCCCTGGAGGACCTCTATGACACTGCTTCTCTTCCCTTCTCACCAGCCTCTTCAAACAATAACCCATCCTCAGTGATGCCAGATGTTATGCAATGATTTTTAAAGATGCCACATCGCTGAGGGTACCACATTCCTGAGACCCCCTCTGCTCAGGAGGAGGAGGAGGAGTATCAGCTGGGCTGGTTCCTCCAGGCTTTCTCCTGGGCCTGGCCCAGAGGCCCACCTGTAGTGCAGCTACTCTGGGTCTATGGAGATGGGAGAAAAAGCTGAACTCAACAGGGACTCCAGATGGACCTCCATCTCTGCTGTCTTGCAGAAACTGTGTCATCCCCCTGTCCTTTGCCAAGAATAAAGAAAACTGATGAAATGTGTGACTTTGCCAACACGCTCCTCAGCCCTCCAGGTCTCTGAGCTTCCAGGACAGCTGTAAGTTATTCTAGGAGAGCCTATATCCTCCCATCCCCACTGGATTTTCCTACCTTGGCTCCACCATGTCCCAGAGGGAGGACAATACTAACACAGATCTTCCTCTCCAAGCCTGTTTACCAGAGGATGGGAGCAATTTTCCAGATGTGCTGGAGGGAAGTGGCTTCATCCAGGGACCTGCCCATCGTGTGCTTTGTATCCCTGCTAAGACATCTTTTCCTTGCATGGAGGATGCGTGTGTTTGGCAGGCAGCCCAACTCACATAAGCCTGGACCTGCTCCCACACACCTTGGCCAGGGCCATGTCCCATGGGCTGCACGCTCGCACATGATGGTCTCACCGCCACGCTCCCCAGCTGCTGCATGGACATTTCAACCCACTCAAGAACTTCCCTCTCCATGCAGGGACATGGCACCAGGTCATGTCCCCTCCCCAGTCAGCCATGCTGGATGGCAGCCACTAGCAGCATCTCCCACCTGCCTGTCCCATCATCTCCAGAAATGGTTTCCCACCAAACTCAACATCACACAAAGCCACCAAGGGCTGCCCCACAGCCTGGCAGGAGATTGCTCTTCCCGGAAGACGTAGCAAGGACCCAGCTTGGATTAGAGAACTGAGAATAATAAAAGGAAACGCAACGAGCTGAAGTGCAATAGGAAGTGAGTGTCTGGGTGCTAAAGACAACAGGGGAAAGTCAATGGCCAGCAGCTGTAGTGCAGATGCTGAGCAGAACTGAAAGCCTCAGCTCCAAGGGCAGACTGTGACAAAGCAGCAGATGCAGCCTGGGATGAGTAAATCGATTTATCACTAAGGAAGAAGGTAATTTGTCACCTTAGGCAAAACCAGCATGTCCCAAATGGGAAACTGCAAATTCTCCATGACATTGCACCACAGAGGAGAGAAACCAGAGATGATGCCGAGGAGAGCAGCCAGAACACTGGAGGAGGAAGCATTGGGCAGGAAGAGAAAGGTCTTGATCCAGCCACATCCCATGTTTAGGTTTAAGCAAGTAAACAGTCCCATTCATGTTCAAGTGCTTTAATGTTTTATTGGGCCAGGATTTTAGAAGTGATGAAAAGTCTGTATGAATCCAGAGCAGAGGCTCAGCTGAGAGAAGAGGGAGGAACCGATCAGTCAGCACGAGAAGGCTGGAGATAAGGGATCAGTCAATGGCTGGTTTATATCAGCGAGGCTTCACCGGGGTTACGCAGCTCCTCAGCAGAGAGGAGCCAGAAGTGGCTTCACATGGACTAAAGGCAGTTAGCATCTGTACTAAATCAGGGCTCTTAATGGGATTGGGGAGGGGCAGGTGCTGATTTCCTTGAGAAGAAGAGACACCACGGTCTCCTTGGACTTGTCAGTGCTCTAGAGGTCATCCCATCCCAGGCCAGGCAGGGTCATGAGGCAGTCAGGCTCTGTCGATGTTGGGTAGGGCTGGACACCCTCGGACGGGACACCCAGCAGCATGAGCTTGTGCTGCAGCAGGGTCTGAGGACTGATACTCCTTCCTATGTCTCTGGGAAGCATTTAGCTTCCCACTCCTGCAAATCCCAAGGTGCAAATGATAGATGGAGACAGGCAAGCATCTCTCACTCTCTGCGAGGTGTGATGTGTGCTCTGTACCCAGAGCCAGCTCAGCCTGGCCATGCTAAAAGCTGTGTGGGAGGAGAGGGAGAGATCCCTGTGCTTTCCTTTCCATTTTCCCACTCATTGCAGAGTTTTGAAGGTCGTTGCTGCTTCCCCAATGCCCCAGCAGAGCCAGGGGTGACAAGATGGTTTCCTTGTGTTGCCTCTTCCTTGCACGTTCAAGGCACAAACCCGGGTTTGTTCGTGGTGGCCCATTCCCTAGTTGTGTGTGTGCATCTCACCCTCTCCATCTCCATGCACAGGCTCAGGGACACTTGCCAAGGGCACAAGGCTCCCATCCATACCTGCTCCTTTGAGGACATCTGAGCACAGAAGAGAAAGCGCCGGGAAGCAGATGTCGACACAACCTCCTCATTGGAGAGAGGTCCCTCTGGACCACAGGAAGAGCTGCCCATCGGATAGGTCAGGAGCGCTGGTGCCTTTCGGCATTGTCCTGCTGCTCCAGTGCCGAGCCGTGCTGCAGGTTCCCACAGCTGTGCTACAATGGAGGCACAACAGGCTTCTCTGGGGACAAAACCTAATCTGAGAGATACCGAGGCTGAGAAAGCTCTTCCTAAAAAAGACGCAGTCAAAAGCTCTCAGATGCCCTGCGTCCAGGGATACCCGATACGCCCGCCCGCGGGACGATCACCTCCAGGCAGGCTTTGTCTGCTCCAGCTCCCCTGAATGTCACACTTGTTCCCAAATACCAGCAGGGAACAATGTGGGGGCAACACAAGGAAAAGCCTCCTCTGTCCCTCCCAGCCTGTAAGTATCAAATGCCTGTGCCAAAGGGGAGGGAGGGGAATGGCAAGAGAGGAGACAAAAGGAAAAAAGCTTGGGGTTGAGAAATGCCACAGTGAAACTGGGTCATGGCTATAGGGTGACAGGCAGAAAAGGGTCCCTGTTCTTGGGGAGGGTGAGTAGATGCCTCTGCCCAATGGCTCCTTGCTGCTGGTGGCCTTGTGAGCCCTTGAGGGTGTCCGAGGAGAAGGTGAAACATGCCATCACTTCTCCATGTCTCTCCAGCTACCCTGTGTGGTATTTTGTATGTGGTGAGGTGCATTGATGCTCCCCATAAAATCCTTTCTGGGCTCTGAGAAAAGCAACTACAGTGAGATCCAGCAGAGGTTGGAGGGCAGTGGGTGGTGGTGGGGTTGGCTTCACTCTGCCACACTCAGACCCTCCTCATGCCACAGCCACTGTGGCAAAAAGCATCACTTTCTTGGGGACAAAAAGGCTTCACAGGGTCTCCTAGAGGTTCTCCCAAATCTCCCCAGCTTCCAGCCCTTTCACACCACACATGGATGCAATAGCCTCTTCCCCATGGACTGTCCAGAAGTGGGCTGGAAACAATCTGATTTTCCACCCTTATCTCCCCTCCCCACTGCCGGTGAAGTCAAGTCCTCTTCAGCCCCCTCCTTCCTGTAGGCCACACACGGTTTATTCCTCTCTCAAGGAGTCCCTTTGTCCCTTGAAAGGGATGTGTGTCCAGCTGAATGTGCTTCTGGGCCAGCAGGGTTGGTCACTGTCTCTCCTGTGTCCTCTCCCAGATGGGGAGCTGGTCTTCCCTGCGTTCCCATGGTCCCCAGAGTTTGGGCAGCACAAGCAGGAGCTGGGCTTTACCAAAGGCTTGCTGGGAACACAAATAAACACTGTCACAAATGCGGATGCTGTCAGCTGTGTGTCCTCTTCAAACAGCCATGGAACGTCCCCGTCCTCTTCACTGCCTGAGGGTGAAAGGGAAAATTGTCTAAACTCACATGTTTGTGCCAGCATGGCCAACCTGGCCCCGGCAACAGGTCCATGCCTGGGTCAGTGCAGCCAGGGCAATGGANTTGTGCCAGCATGGCCAACCTGGCTACTAGGCCACTGGCCCCGGCAACAGATCCATGCCTGTGTCAGTGCAGCCAGGGCAATGGGATGGGAAAATTGGTTATTCTATGAGTTCAAGCTCAAGGTCTGACCCAAACTCATTGATGTTAGAGGCAGTTTTTGTCAGGCTTTGGTGCAACCTTTCAACAAATCATTGGGAACATGGGAGGAGGCAGAGCAGCAGAAACAGAGAGCTGATGTTCTAGAGAAACAAATCCAACCGAGCACAAGGGACTGTAATGCATGGCCTTCTCCTGAAAGAGATCCCTGGCTCTGTAGGTAACCGAAAAAAATAGAGTAACCTTTGAAGAAACTGGAGAAGTTGGCCAATACTGCATAGGATCCTAATGGGAGATCTCCTGGTGAGTCCTGGGGGCAAGGCTGGAGGCATTCCATGTAGTCTCCTTGCAGCAGGATGGATTTGCAGTGGGGACCATAATGGGAAGACCTCTGCTTTAAGCAGTGCCCCTTAGAACAAGCCACCGCAGGGCCAACTGCTGAATCTGCATTTTGGAGACATAGAAAGGTTCATGCATTGCAAGAGTTGATGGAAGACTTCCTGCAAAGAGAAGACAACCCAAGGAGCACCCCCATCTGTGGCCAGACGGCCACACAGGGAGTATGACCTTGTCTCACAAGATAATGAGATTTATTCTGCTTCTTTTGATAGGACATCGATTAAGGCTTCCATGCTTGTGAGGGCACCAGAGGTTCAAAGGGCTGAGGGGACAGCAAGGAGCAATGAAAGACAAGACTCTCTTGGCTTCACCCAGAGATTTATGGATGCTGTTTGTCTTAGAGCAAGATTGGTATGAACATCCAACTGCTTGTGACCAGACCAGAAAGGCAGAATCCATCAAAACTGCCAGACTGAGATGAACTCCAAATAAGCCTCCAGACCCCTGGCATATCAGGAACCCAAACAAACCGTGCTGCCAGTGCTCGCGGGGCCGCAGGTCAGCTGGCTGCTTTCCCAGCAGTGTGCCGAGCAGTCCAGAAGAGATGAGCTCACCACGCAGTGGGGCTGGAGACCAAACCCAAGCCAGGAGGGCAGTCTGTCTGTCTCAGGCTTGCCCTGACAGCAAGCTGGGGCCAGTTTTGATACTCATTCAAGAAAAATGGCTGTTTTGAGTGGATGCAGCCGTGCATTCCTCACGCTTTTTGAGTGATGGCCTCAGCTAGGGCAACTCAACAGGACTTTGCCAATGGAGCTGCGTCAATCTGGAAGTGCTCCTTTGGAAATAAAGCCCAGCTGTGGGTGCTGTGAAGTGGGATTTGCAGCTCAGGGGCCTTCAATGGACTGAATTTACTGCTACAGAGTGATTTTAACCCAATATCAGGCTAGTCAGCCCTTTCCACCTGGGCATGGGAGGCAGGAGGAGCTGCAGGAGTGTGAGACCTTATTGCCCTCTACAACTACCTAAAGGGAGGTTGTAGTGAGGCTGGTTTTGGTCTCTTCTCCCAAATTGCTAATGACAGGACCAGAGGAAATGGCCTCAAGTCCCGTCAGGGGAAGTTTAAGTTGGATATTAGGAAGAAGTTCTTTACTGAGAGGATGGTTGGGCACTGGAATGGGCTGCCCAGGGAGGTGGTGGAGTCACCGTCCCTGGGGGCGTTCAAAAAATGGGTTGATGAGGCACTTGAGGCCATGGTCTGATGGTCTAATGGTTAGGAATATGATGGGATAAAGGTTGGACTTGATGACCCTGGAGGTCCCTTCCAACCAGAATGATTCTAGGACTCTATGATGCTCGCTGCCTGCAGGAAGCCTTCCCGCACTATTTTTGCAGCGCTGACCTCATTGCTTGTATCAGCCAGCCCTTCTCCAGCTTCCCCTCCCTGATATCTGGCTTTTGCCCCGTATTTCCTCACACGCTGAGCAATCACCTTAAGCCTCTCTCCACATTTCTAGGATTCTTGTTTATCTCCCTGCTCGGCATGGGGTTCTGACGGAGCTCTGCCTTCCTGTCCTGCCTGGCCAGTTCCTCTGTTTACCTATAACAAACTATGTTTGTTTGTCTTTTTTTTTTTATTAATGCACAGCAACAACTCGGTACCAGGAGACATGTTTTCATCTCTCCTTTCTACTCAGTCCTCCATGGTCCCAGCCACCTTCTCTGGTTTTTACCACCTGCGAAGAGTGTTTCTTCTGTCCTCACCATGGGCAATGTCTAAAATTCCTGCTGCAAACAGACATTCCCAGCTCAGGGGAGCCTGGAGTCTCCCAAAGCCTCTAACTGGTCTCATACTGGCCACTATTGTTTGCAGGGAGGTAAAAACTTTGTTCCCAATAGGACACAGAGGGGAAATGAAAATCCCTTTGCCACCCACACCCCACTGTGCTTCCTCACTGACCCCTCTCACTTCCGTGATCCCACACTCTTCCCTCACAAAGCAAATTCTTCCTGGATTATATTTTAATATCTGCAAAGCCTCAAGATTGAAAGAAAAACAAATGTGAAACCAGCTCATGAATTTTCTCGATGTGAAAGAAAGAAGAGAGAAACGGCCTCTGTTGCTCTTGAGAGCCTGAACAGGAGCCACGGGGATGGCTCAGGGTAGGCAGAGCTGACGGCCAGGCACTCCCTTAGACCCCAGGACTGGGACATCAGGAGCTTAAACTGAAAAGAGATGGGACAGTCGCACAGTGCCAGGGGAAACAATGATGGCAACCATCTTGAGAGCTTACTACCTCTTGCCCCACACATTTCTGATACATACCTCCACCTGGTTTGTTCATTTATAGAAGTAAAAGTGATTGGGTGGCACTGCAGGGTCTCGGGGGTGGGTGCACAGTCCTGCCTCCTGGGCAATACCAGCCTGCAACAGCATCCCACCCTGCAGAGGCTGGGATCGAGCTGGGAAACAGAGTCTGGCAGTTCCCTGAGCTTTTTCCCTTTTGCATTTGACCCAGTTTGGGCTTGGGGGAAATGAGAGCTGGTCTGTGCACAGCCCTCCGTGGGGGAAGCTCCAGCCCTCCTGGCCCTGGCTCAGCGCGTGGGCTCTGGCAGCCCCTGCAAAGCTCCAGTGTGTTTTTCTGTTTTGCAGAGGGACCGGGTTGTTACGAAAGGGAAACAAGGTGAAAGATAACAATATAATATGGTTTCCTCTTCCTTCTCAGCTGCCAGTTTGAATCCAGCCCAGGTCGGTAGTGGGGGATGCCGTTGCCACTGCGTGCGTGTCCAGCGGTGTGAGCAAACCACGCTGGCTGGCTGCAGTCCCACTTCCTATGGGGCAGGTGGCTGCATCCCCTCCGTGGGCTTGGCACACTCCCTACACCCTATTCCAGATTGGCAGCCAGAAACCAGCTTATTCCAGAATAAAACCATGTAATTTTGAATGTAAAAACTAGGACAACTATTCTTGACTAATCTCCTTTCTCCACCAGAATGGACAACCCACACCACCCAAGATGCTGGTCTTAAACGGAGATTGCAGTTAATTATCTAATTGGGCAACACCTGAAATAAACCCAAAAGAAATGCCCTTGTCATCCTCAGATGTAGTCCTTCAAGGTCAGGGAATGGGGGACAAACAGGACCCTCACGGAGCAAAGGACAGAGGCCATTCTGCAGCAACCAGAGGAGCAAACACTTTGTTGAGGACGCCAAGTCCCTTCCAAGAGTACAGAACACGTCGCCTCCACCCTTCCTGATGCAAACCTTTCGGAGCCAGGGGGAACAGGAATAAGGAGTTTCCTCATCTTTTGCTACCAGGTTCTGCTGATGATCACTGACCTAAGATTTTCCCTGGTGGCATACCATTCTGTATAGAAATACCACACATTTCTCCACTACATCTTGGTTCTCCAGACTACTACTGCTTCTTGGCTCATCTTATTGCAGCAGGGTAGCAGGTGACACAAGCTGTCCACGAGCCCCAGGGTACCTCACAAACTGGGACAGCTGCCCTCAGAGCACTCGGTC
Source organism: Aegotheles bennettii (assembly GCA_013398125.1). Taxonomy (NCBI): domain Eukaryota; kingdom Metazoa; phylum Chordata; class Aves; order Caprimulgiformes; family Aegothelidae; genus Aegotheles; species Aegotheles bennettii. Next base: position 136,005 of record VZRW01007570.1, on the reverse strand, counting down.
CAGTGGCCAGGATAGGTTATTTTCTCCCTTCCTAGACACGAACATTAACTCCCAGTATTTTGACTCTCTTTTCTCTTTTGTGTAAATAAATCCAGGTCTGAAGGAAGGCTCTTGGCCTCTCTGGATGTTGGGAGCATCTTTCCACATCCCTTGGCTGGGGTCTTCCCCACTGGGCTCCGTGTGTGGGTCAGGCATAGGGGACTGGGGCAGGGACATTGTCTTGCAGTACACATGGGCTGTGCCTGGCCAGAAGGTCCGAATGTCACCTGGGCTTCCCAGGCCTCCTGTTCATACAGACATGACAGTAACTTCCACAAGACTGCTCAAAACCCTAAATGAGTGGCCAGTGCTGTGCATTTTGGTGTGAGGTTCCAGCACAGGAAGGGAGCTGGCAACAGGCATGGGGTGGGGTGGGGTTAGTCCCGGACTAAGTATTGTCTGGGGGTTTGTCTATGACCGACTGATCTGGGAAGAAATGTTCTCCGCTCTCTTATTGCCACATGGATATGGTCTGACTTGTCTATGTTTTGGGATTTTAAATATCCTCTTCCCAAAGAGATCATCTGGTCTTGGTTAGCCACCACGAGGCCACCCCATGGCGCTGATGGATTTCAAGAGCTAGAAGGACTTGTCATAAAAGACTCTTAGCTCCCCAAAGGCTTTAAAAAACCACATTTTTAATGAAATTTAAGAGGTGGATCTGAATGCTTCTGAACAACACAACCCTGGAGCAGATGGGCTGAAGCCTATTCATGTTGTAAAACTGTTTCTGCGTGTGCCAGTATTGCAAGACCAAATATTGACCTACAAGTATTGCATTTGCCTCTATGAAGAGTTCTTTCTCTCTTTTTTTAAGTATCAGTCCTTTTCACCTGGAGCTCTTCTTCTGAATAAATAGCTGTTGTAAATTCCAGTGTTCATTAACATCCTTGTCCTCAGGCTGTGGGTGTGCTCTTACGGGCTTTCATGGAAACACAAAGAGAAGATAACCCTTGCTATACTGGGACAGAGAATTGCAGACTTTCTGGGGAATGGTTCCAGTTTGGGTTCCTCTTTTCCAGTGGTTTCCATATCTGCTCGTGGTTGAGCTCTGCCTGGTTAATTCCTCTTTCACCTACAGTTGAGCAAAATACTTCTTATTTTCAAGAGACCTGAAAGCCGAGAGCCTTGGGTAGGGAGGGATGCAGAGGCCAAGCACATCCTTCACCTCTGGGCAGCTGGAAGAAAACGTCTCCAGCAAGAACAAGTCTGGTGGCTTCTTGCTGGTTGCTCTCACCAGAGGAAGATGTGTAGATGGGCAATGGAGGAATCCCTGGCTGTTTGCACTCACCGGGAGGTGAAATGCCTCCAACAGTTACAGATCAGCTCCATCAGGGTCCACCCTAGAAGATGCTGCATGTCAGTGTCACATCATACATATTAAGTGATTTTCTCTGCCTATGAAACCATGCAGCCTGGATGAAGACTTCCCAGAGGATGCTGTGGAGCAAGCAGCACTCTGTAAGGTGGATGAGGAGGAAGGGAAGGAAGTGCTAATGTTAAACCCTGTGCAACCACCCCTGATTACAACATGAGGAGTGGCATCACCTGCAGCACAGCGGTGGGGTGAGAAGCAGCACAGATGCTGCAGTGTGTTTTGGAGGAGGTAAGCAAACCCTTCTCCCTCGGAGGAGATGTGCTGGGGCCCTGAAGGGTTTCTGGGCCACTGCAGTCTCAGAGGAGCTGTTCAAGGGGAAAACCACAAGCACATTCCTCAGCACAATGGAGCCCAGTGCCAGATGATGCTGTGGTCCAGGCGCATCCTCCGAGGACGAAGCCACACAGGAATACCTGAAAGAGGAAGACTATAGTTAAACTTCCAGTTCCCCCAGGAGGTGGAAGACAATGAGCAGCCATCAAAAGGCATTTCCTGCTCATCTATTGTTCCTTTCTCTGGGTCCTGATCAAGCTTTGCACATGGTCTGCAAACACAAACCTTCTAATTATGGCACCAGGTGGAGACCTGCCATACCCTCATTGTCTGCATAAGCTTTGGAACAGCCACTGAGCTGCTGGACAAAGGTGTTCCTGGCAAACATCTGCTGCCAATGGCATTTCTTCCTCTCACATTTGGTCTCCCCAGGCTCATGAGCCACTCCAGTCTTCTGCTCCTCTTCCAGGTGCCTGTACAGCTTCAATCCTGCTGGAGGCTGGCACGGCACGGTGTTCCCTGCCCACTAGCCTGATGGAGCACATGTAGCACAGCTCCTCTCCAGGTTAGGGCACCCGACCTGTCCTCCATCTCTGCTCGCCTTTATCTCATCCCGTTTCCTGGCCCCAGATTTCTTTCCTAATTAAATGGTAAAAACACGTGGGATCCAGGCCAGGCACGAATGGTTTCAGCAAAGCAATTAGCCCAACGTGAGCGAGGAACAATTAGTGCTGCTCTCTGGAATTCGGCCATTGTGCAGCTCATTGTATATTTTTGCCTTAAAAGGGGGCCAGCGTGTTGGGAGGAGAGCGAGGGCCCCCGTTCGCAGAGCCGGGCTGACATTTGCACTATGTTAGTCATGCTACATGTCAACATTTTTGTGAGCTTTCCAAAAACAGAAATTCTAATGGGATGTTTTAATCCCGTCTTCACCCCCGCACGTCCCCCCTCCTTTTCCCCCTTTCAACTCCCACCTCCCTCCTCCTCTTCCCTGCCTCGCACAGCATTAATACCATCCTCTCTCAGCTTCAGCTCCCGGAAATCAGGCAAAGCCAGAGCAGTGAAATTCCCATTTAAACTAACATCACATGAAAAATGAACTGTTGCTTTTAGTCCCTTCTGCAGGGGGGAATGGGAAGGGAGAGAACAATTTCCCAGGGGTGTGATGGGGAAGGGGCTTTTGGAGACCACCAAGGCAAGGGGTGGGTGAATATTGCCTCGCTGCTCTACCTTTGGAAAACCGCTCGGCAACTTCACGGGGACATCCCAGGGGCAAGGAAGAAGCCAAGAAGCTGTGGGGGCCCAGAGAGAAGCCAAGTTCCCTGGGGGCAGCCAGCATTTGGAAACAGCCCTGGCAGGAGCATGTCATGGACAGGGTGACACTGATGTCTGACCTGGGTTGGACACAGAGGGTGTGCACAGGCGGTTACAGGAGATGTGGCTGCTCCGGAGTGAGCTGCAAGCACTGAGAAGCTCAGGTCCAGGCAAGGAGTTAAAATGCATCCCTGATCCTCTCCCTGGCTCCCTCTCCCCAGGAGGTTTTGAAGACCTGGAGCTGTAGGTGGCTGTGTGCAGGAAAGGGGTGGCCAGCATCTCATCATGATGGGGGACCAGCTGCTGCAGCAAAGGTGGACCTTAAGGCAGGAGATTTAGGGAGTCACTAAGGCAGGTGCTGAGCTGGAAGGGAGCCCTGGGGGCAAGCAGCCACCTGGGCTTATCTCAGCCACCTGATGCAGCATCAAGGCTGTCCCCAGCAAGGAGGGTCCTGACACTGCTTGTGCCCCTGGCTGCTGGCACAGCTGGGCACAGCTGGGCTCTGCCCTAAGCCAGGCTGATGTGCAGTGTTTGGGGGCCAGTGTTTGCCCCCACTTGCTGCCTCCCTTGGGTCTTGCCTCTGCTACCTTCACACAGAACCTACAGAGGTGGCTACCACAGAGCATGGGTTGCCTGGGAGGGGGTCTGGGAGCAGCTCCATTTATTTGCTGTTCCATATATTCTGGTTCTGCTGTTGCTGGAGATGGAACTCTGGGTTCTATGGGCCTTCATCCATCCCAGTCCAGCCCAGTATGAGATTTGACTACTGCCTTCTCCTTGGGGTAATCTCTAAATGCTTCCCCTGACATCAGCTTCTGGCTAATCTTCAGAAAGGCAGTGGGGAGAGGAACAGCTCAGGACAGGAATGTGAAAAAAATTGGGGCCAGAAAGAATGAGAGGCCAGAAATTAAAGGCCAGGAGCTGCAAGCTCCTCTGACCCCACCTCTGGCTGGAAGGAGCTTGGGACAGGCTGGCCATCGCTGTAGAAAACCATGATCTCATCTTGCTGTGCTCTGGCCCTGCCTGTACAGACAAGCACGTACAGACTCTGTGGACAACCCATAAGGGAATGTCCCAAACAGGCAGCTGCCCAGGGGACACGGACCATGGGATCTCTGCCAGTGGAGCACCACCTCTGGGGAAACTGAGGCACAGTGAGTTTGGCACAGTCAGTGGGAGTCTGTTGCCCCACTTGCCTCTGTCTGTCTTTCTGTAAGACCAGGTCTGCCCCAGGAGCTGCTGTTGGGAAGAAAGATGAGCAGGCTGTGGGAAAGCGGGGTCAGATCCATCTGGTTTCACTAGCTCGGGTCCCATTTCCCTCCTGTTTTTACCTTAATTCCATGGTTTTAACATTAAAAATTCACTCCCCCAAGGAAGGAGCAGAAAGCTCCTCTCACACACCTTACACTGCTGAAACCCTCCTGAGATCCACCTCGACCGTGAAGCCCCGAGAGAGGCATTAAATCAGTGGCGGCCACCCCACCACCCTCCCTTCTCCTCACTTCTCCCTTCCCTCCCCTGGGCTGAATAGGGAGCATGAGAAACCAGGCCGGGTGGGGATGGCCCCGTGCCCCTCGCTTTCTTTCAGGATCAGTGAGTCTACGAGGACGCTTGTGTTCCCCCAGCCCCTCTCCCCCCGCAACACCAGGGGCTGCAATCTGGGGGCAGCGGGCTTGGAGATGGCGAAGAATGCGGGAACGGGGTGGGGGGGACAGGGACCGTCCCCTCCTGCCACCACCACTGCCAAAGCCTCAGATTCTTAGACCTGGAGGAGTCACCACCAAATTCCATTCAACTGACAGAAAAGAAATCAAATCCTTTTAAAGAGAGCCCACTTTCCCCGCAAGAATGCTCCCTGGGCCCTTTGTTGCAGGGCTTTGCTTGCTCCCGGCAGCTCGGAGGAAGCTGCTCCAATACATTAACCAGTTTAACTTGCTCGTGACCCCCTCTGCCCAGTGCACAATGAAGCTCTTCGCCCGCTTTTTTCCCCGGCTCCTTTTCAGGAGCTAAATCCCCCGCTGTTCCCCGCTCGCTGCCTCTCTCCCTCAACCTTTCTCAGGCCTCTGCTTCAGCCCCGGGAAAATAATAACGCTTTGCATTTGTATAGCCCCCCGGCTCCGTGGGATCTCCAAGCGCCCTGCACGGATCACATCGTGTGTCCCCCCACACCGCCGAGGGGACCTGCACTCCCCTGAAGTGAAGAGGGAAGGCAATGAAGGGTCTGAGGCCATGGGGGTGTTTGCAGCAGGTTGAGGCTTAGAGTGGAAGGATGATGGGGATGGGGACATCTCAGTATCAGGAGGTGCATCGTGAGATTTGGGTGTTGGGTGGGGAGGCACCGACATGCTCTGCTCTACAAAGCCACCCTGATGGCACTGCTGGACCCTCTGCTGTAAAGGCAGGAAGGTTTTATGTTCCCAGGGTGGTTAAAAAAAAAACAAAAAAACAACAGAGGAAAAAAAATAAGCCCTCGCTGGCCCTGAATAGCAGAGCCCATCAGACAATGAGAAGTTAACCAAACCCGGGCCAGGAGGACACAAGTCTGCCGCAGGGCGCTGCCATTTTCCTACCAGTAATTGATGCAAAGTCTCTTTTGTGCTCTCAGAAAATCCCAGGAAAAAAAAAGCGGGGGGTGGGGGGGATGGGAAGGGGACCGCGAGCGGGACCTGGCTCCTCCAGCCACCCTCCTCCAACATCTCCTCCACACACCTCGGCCCCGCGGTCGGAGCAGCGGCCGCACGTCGGGGCCGGACCCCGTTAAATACCCGCGACAATGCGGTGGCAGCCGAGTCGGAGCCTGACAGAGCTTTTAACCCCTGCCCGACGGAGCGCGTAAATCGTTCCAGGCAGACAATGCAGCTCTGCAGCCCGAGCGCAGCATTTCTCTCGGATGACCTGAACACTTTATTACTGGGGATTTATTAACCATTTTTAGCAGCCCTGAGAACCTGGGAGCCTCTTAGGGACCACCTATCGAGTGCCGGGGTCAGGCTGCGAGCGGGGGTGATGCAGAGGGTTTAAACCAATTTAAACCAACCTAATACCATGGTACAGCTGAAAGGGAGATGACCCACGTGCAGCCCCAGCCCTGGGACAGAGTGGGGCTGAACCCAGTCAGCCCCAGTGCAAAACCAGTATGGGGTTTCGGTGAGATTAATTTGCAGTGGGAATGAGCTGGTGGAGTTTCTCTGCAAAGGGCACATCCCTGAGATTCTGGAGACTTGGGCAGTGGGTTCTGTTTTGAACCCATCCCTGTGGAGCTGGGCAGAGAGGGGAGCACACCACTGCCCTGCAGCCACAGCGGGGCTCACCTTGTGACATCTCAGTGGGGTGAGCTATGGGTCATGTCCAAAATGGGATTCTTTTATGGGAGGAAGTGAGATGCCCCTTCTGGTCCAGTCCTGGCACCTCTTCTGCAGAGCAGATGTGACCATCCCTCTTCCCTGGTCCTTGTATTTATGGGGCCCCCAAATTTGTCCAGTGCTGGGGCCACCATGGTTAGTGTTAGGCTCTTCTTACCCAGAAGAGTGGCTGAATGCCAACGAACCGAACACAGGGCATTCCTGAGAGCATCCTCCCTGCAGCAGCCTCCTGCTCCCCACCATTTTGGTACCATCCTGTGCCCACCGAGGGGTAAGCAGGGGTTAAACTTACCCCATCACCATCCCATCACCATTTCCCCAGAGGGGACAGTGCCTCGCTGGGGACATCCACGTGGCAGGTGGGGGCTGAGCCAGAAGGCCAGGCGCCTGGAGAGGAAGCCTGCAGGGACACAGCCAGCAGTCAGACAATCCCAGGAGAGTCCTGCTCCAGCAGGACAACGCTGCTGGAAGAACGGCTTCCCCTCACCGCACCAGCTCACTGACCCTGGGTGGCCGGGCTGAGCCGAGCACCAGCCCTGGGAAGGAGGTTATGGGCAGCACTGGAGGGTTGGGAGGGCTCTCGTGCTGGTGGCAGCATGGCAGCTCCACAGACCCCGTCACATCGCTTGGGGCTGGTGGCACACAGAGCCCGTATTGTCACTTGCCCTGTGGCGGCGGCTGGGACCCCAACATCTGGCTGCGGCGCGTGTCCCCATCCAGCACGGGGGCTGCGGGAGCAGCAGAGCAGCTGCTCGGGGGAAAAGTGTCTGTCCTCCCCTTTTAGCTCCTGGAGAAAGGGGCTCTTTCTTCATTCAGGGTTTTGCCACTCAGGCTTTTCAGCTGCCTCTCGAGCCGCTGCTGCTGTGCCATCGGGTTGGAGACAAAGGGCGCCTGGAAAAAAAAAAAAGCAGCAAATTGAGACTGGAAGGCTGGGTCTGCAGCAATAGCGGGAAGTGGGGAGTGTGGGATTTGGTTCCTGTGTTTGTACAGTCTAACTGCTTGTTGGGTTTTTTTTTCCTTTTATTATGAGAGGCTTCTTTGGCAGCACAGGTCTCTCCCCAGACGCGGGCAGTGCCGTGCAAAACCAAACCCCACAGCCTCCCTGAGCGTTTCTAGCTTAGGGCCACGGTTCAAGGGCTGACCAGGGGAATGCATAGCCTAAAATGAGGAGAAGGCAAATGCTGGGGCTTGCCTGAGGAAACATCCTCCCTGCTTCGTCCTGCCTGGTATTATGGTATTGTTTATCCAGTGCCAGAGATGAATGGAGCACATGACAGCAGGAAAAATGCAAGTTGGACGAGGTCCCTGCCCAAAAATGCAGCAGCCCCTGATTATGGCATTACATTGCAGCCCAGGCCCAAACCCAAATCCACCTCCCTGTAGCAGCGCACACGCTGGGAGAGAAAACCCCAAGATCTCCCTGCCTGCAGAGAGGGTGGATAAGGGGGGAAAGCGGCCCCGGGGTTTGGCGTCAGTAAAATATCAGGTTGGGGACACATCCAGGACCAGATTTCTACCCAGTTTTCCCTTGCAGCCACCACTTCTCCCACTGCCTGGCTGGAAAAATGGTGTCTCATCTAACAAGCATCATTATCATGGTGAGAGATTGCTGGGGGGGTTGGTTTGGCATCTAGATAACATTTATTTTTAGACACCCCTGCACCATGGGGCTGCTCATCAGCACTGGCTCCAAGGCACAGCACTGCACCCGGGATGGGGTTAGCCAGATCTGGGAGCGTCTCCAGGTCTCCCCACGCAGGGATGGGAGCAGACCCCCCAGCGCCCCATTCCCAGATTTACTCACCAAGCTGGAGCTTGGTGGAAGTAAGAGGAGTGCTGTGGGTTTCGGGGGTTTCGGTTGGTTTTTTATTTAATTATGCTTGGTCTCTTCTAGAAGAGACTGATGGGAAACTGCCTGGAGTTTGGTCAGGCTGGTCAGCTTTCTGGTAACCCCTTGGACACAGCTGTGGGAAAACCTCAGTGCAAGGCTCTGGGAAATGCCAGCTGAGGACGAGCAGGAGGGGAACATGCCCATTGATGCCAATGAAGCAGCAAGTGATGCTCCCATTATGCTGGGGGCTGCAGGGACTGGTGTACCCCCATCCTGCACCCTGCCCAGCATCCCCCGGGACCTCGATGGGAAGAGGGAAGGAGGAGCAGGTAGCTTGTCTGCACCCTGCCATGTGCTTCCAGCCATGGGCAAGGCAGAGTGCGGCAGAGGCAGGAGATGGGTCAGGGCAATCCCATGCACAAATCCAGGCTGGGCAGAGAATGGATTGAGAGCAGCCTTGAGGAGAAGGACTTGGCCGTGTTGGTTGATGAAAAGCTCAGCATGAGTGGGCAGCGTGCACTCGTGGTCCAGAAAGCAAACAGTATCCTGGGCTGCATCCAAAGCAGCACAACCAGCAGGACAAGGGAAGGGATTCTGTCCCTTTGCTCTCGTGACACCCCCCTGCAGTGCTGTGTCCAGTTATGGAGTCCACAACACAAGAAGGACATGGAGCTGTTGGAGTGGATCCAGAGGAGGAGCACCTCTCCTATGAAGACAGGCTGAGAGTTGGGGTTCAGCCTGGAGAAGGGAAGGCTCCGGGGAGGCCTTAGAGCATCTCCCAGTATCTGTAGGGGCTCCAGGAAAGCTGGAGAGGGACTTTTGACAAGGGCATGGGGTGATAGGACAAGGGAGAACAGTTTTAAACTGAAAGAGGGGAAATTTAAATTGGATACGAGGAAGAAGTTGTTGTGAGGGTGGTGAGAACTGGCCCAGGGTGCCCAGAGAAGCTGTGGCTGCCCCTCCCTGGCAGTGTTGAAGGCCAGGTTGGATGGGGCTTGGAGCCACCTGGCCTGGTGGGAGGTGTCCCTGCCCATGGCAGGGGGTGGCACTGGAGGAGCTTTCAGGTCCCTTCACATCCGAATCGCTCTGGGATTCGATGAGCAGGGGCGGGCAGAGCAGAGCCCAGCCGGGGCCAAGGGGCGGGCGGGACGC
>VZRW01007570.1:67882-120242 GCA_013398125.1 Aegotheles bennettii | reverse complement strand
CCCCCCTCCCCAGCCCTTTTGTCTTTCTTCCTTTGCCCTTTTGTGCACGTCTGGTTTTTAATAGCGCTTGGCAGCTGGTTGTGGTTTCTCTCCTCCAGCTTTGTTTGCTGCCCGCTGATTGATGGCGATGCCTTTCCCACCCCCTGCTCTCTCTTCTCCCGCTTCTCTCCCTTCCCTAAATCCCAGTGCCAACAGCAGCCCCCTGCAATCCTTCCCTGGCCACGTACTCCAGGAATGAGCTGTGTAAATAGGGGAGTGCAGCCGGCCGGGCAGCTCAGGGGTGCGGGGAGGAGGTCGGGGGCTGCCCGGCACCGTGGGGGCTGCGCTGGGGTGGGCAGTGAGGGACCAACCCCTCCTCGGGGCTGGCAAGAGGCACCCACCAGCACTGGCTCGGTCACCCCGAGCAGGGATGGGGAGCAGCAAGGAGCCGCGGGGGGGTTGTGCGAGTGGCCGGGGGTGGCCATGTGCTGTTGACACAGGTGGGGACATGGTTGGCAGTGGGTGCTGTGGGCAAACACCTGCCTGGGCAGGGAGAGCTGGTGGGCAGCTGCTTTGGCATCCCCAGCCAATGTGCCAGCTGGATTCTGAAGTGTCTGCTCAGATTGTGCCCTGTCACCTGCTCCTCTCCATGTTCTCATCTCCTGCTGGGGGTGTCCCTCACATCGCCCAAAATCCTCCCACCCGTCACAGGTGCTGGGGTTTGCACCCCGGTGAGGGGTGGCTTTGCTTGCCATGTCCTGCCAGGATGGCTTTGCACCCTTCTCTGGCTGAGGTCAAGTGTGTCACAGGGCTGCCCATCTCTCTGGTGCTGCCTTGGGGTTTAGTGAGGGGAAAGGGGTCAATACCAAAGCCCTGGGGAGACCCAGCTCCAGCACTGCCCAGAGATGCTGGATGGCATCTAAAGCTGCATGGCCTCGGTCCTCAAAGGTGCCTCATCTTCTGTTTCAGACCTTCATCTTCACTGACGGGGAGGATGAGGAGCTGAAGAAGCAAGCACGTGAGTCAGTGGCCCTTGTCCCTTTGCGTGCGTGACCTGGCCAGGTCCTCTGAGGAGCCCCAGCCAAGGGAGCATGGCTGGCATGGAGCCTGTCCCAGGAACTCTGAAAAAATGCTCAAAATGCCTCTGGATAAACACCAATCTGATCTCAGGAGCCCTCCTCGTAGGGACCTGGGCTGAGAACAAGGCCACTCATTTCAATGATGTTGCCTAAAGCACCCTCTGCCCTGGAGTCCCACCTGGGAACAGGTTTCCTTCCCAGTCAACCCAGTCCAGCTCCTCCACGATGCTGCTGGGGAGCATGCTAACGGGATGGGGTGCCTTTGCACCAGTTTGTCCCTGGGGTGAGCTGGGATTTATCCAAGGTTTCATGGGAGCATTTCCCTGGCAGCCGCTCCCTGGGGCCAGGGTCAGCTCGGTCTATTCTCCCCATGCAAATGACTCCCTTTCAGGCTGGGAAGTGATTGCCTTTGAGCTGGGCAAGCAAATAACAGGTGGCCACAGTGGGAAAAGGCAGTGGGAATAGGGCGGGATTTTGGCTATCATGTCCTGGGTGGGGAAGCTGGCTCATGGACACCCTCTCGCTCCCAGTGTGGCTGGTACACAGCCCTGGGATGGGCAAGGTGAAGTAGGGTGGCATCATGCATGGCACATGGAATACAACTCAACCCCAGTGCATCTGCTGCTTCTCCATCCCTTGCTCATCCCTTCCCTTGTCTCACGTGCACCCAAAACCCATTCTCCAAAAAGTCATTCTTTGCCCAAAATGATGTGGCACAGAGGCCACCAAGCATCAGGGAGGTCCATGTGGTTTCCACCCCCCTGGTGCCCCCAGAGTGTGTGTGGTGAAGCATCACTGTTGGAGCAAGCAGGGGGGGGTGGGATACCCTAGCACTGGGCTTTGACCCCCATCTCTTCCTGCAGGAAATGTCATCAACACCAACTGCTCGGCTGCCCACAGCCGCCAGGCCCTGTCCTGCAAGATGGCTGTGGAGTACGACAAGTTCATCGAGTCCGGCAGAAAGTAAGGAGAGCCCTGGGCTGCCGCGGGGGATGGGGGGGTGCGAGGGACAGGGCAGTGTAGGCAGAGCCTGTTGGTGGTTTTGGGGTCTGGGGAGTTGCCCCGGCCCGCTGTGACACTGCTGCCACTGCAGGTGGTTCTGCCACGTGGATGATGACAACTACGTGAACGTGCGGATGCTGGTGAAGCTGCTCTCCAGTTACCCCCACACGCAGGACATCTACATTGGGAAGCCCAGCCTGGACCGGCCCATCCAGGCCACAGAGAGGATCAGCGAGAACAAGATGGTGAGAGGCTGGGACTGGCTTAATTTGGGCTGGGGTTGGCTCCCTGGTCAGCAGGAGGAGGTCTCACTGCCGTTGCTTCCCCTCTCTCGCAGCATCCCGTGCATTTCTGGTTTGCCACGGGCGGAGCTGGGTTTTGTATCAGCCGGGGGCTGGCGCTGAAGATGAGCCCGTGGGCCAGGTAAGAGCATTGTCATTGCTCTCCTGTGGGGACTCATCATGATCCCAGTGGGGCACAGAGCAGCAACATCTTTGGGGATGGACATTGGATCGTGTCCTACCACCTTGCTCTCTCTGCCTTGCCTGGGGTTTCTGCAGGGGGCTTGGAAACAAGCTGGGAAGGGCCTCAGTTCCCCCAAGTCTAATTGACTTCTAATTAGAGCTAGAGCTGGGCATCCACTGGCCAAGCCCAGACCCCATGGGGTGCCCACATGCCCCCAGGCTTTGCTCCTCTGCAGCTTCTCTCTGTCTCCCCGCAGTGGGGGCCACTTCATGAGCACAGCGGAGAAGATCCGCCTGCCTGACGACTGCACCATCGGCTACATCATTGAGTCTGTGCTGGGAGTGAAGCTCATCCGGAGCAACCTCTTCCACTCACACCTGGAGAACCTCCACCAGGTGCCCAAGACGGAGATCCATAAACAGGTATCCTTGTCCTGATGCCCTGGGGTGAATGGAAGGGTTGGGATGGATGGTGCCATCACCTGGTTTCATGTTGTCACCTAAAAATTGGGCATCTCAGCTAGGATATTGGCTGACATGCTTCCAAAATGTCAGCAGAGGGGGAAAACCCTATCAGCCCATCCCTGTGGGGTGATTCAAAGTGTGACCAGAAGCTGTGGGAAAAGGGGTGAATTTTGCAGACCCTCCCACCCCCCTGCTCGATCCTCATGGCCACATCAGCTGCTTGACCCCCCTGTGTTTCCTCCCCCTCCCCCAGGTGACACTAAGCTACGGCATGTTCGAAAACAAGCGCAACTCCATCCACATGAAGGGAGCCTTCTCTGTGGAGGAAGACCCATCCAGGTGAGGTGGGGGGGCCCTGTCGCCCCCTCCCAGCCGGGGTGCTGCAGGGCCACTGCTGCCCCATGCTCAGCGTGGCTCCTCTCCCCCACAGGTTTCGCTCCGTGCACTGCCTGCTGTACCCGGACACGCCGTGGTGCCCCGCCAATGTGGTTTATTAGGAGACAACGTGTGTCCCCTCCAACCTCGTCCCCAGTTTCCCCGGTATCCGACGGGCGTGCGGGACCTGCGTGCGGGTGTCTCGGTCTGGCCTCGCCGCGAGGCGGACGGACAGACGGATGGACGTTGTTGCTGTGGTATTGCACAGTGTGTGTGTGTGTGTACTCAAGGCTGCTGTGCGGCCCCTTCTCCCCTGCCCTGCCTGCCCTGCCTGTGCCCCGCTGCCCGCTCTGGCCGGGATGGTGGGGTGGGACAGGTCCTGAGCACTTAACCACTGGGCACCCCGCGGCGCTGGTTGAGCCCACGCCATGCGTGGGGAGCAACCTCAGGTGCTGCGCGGCTCTGCCTGCCCCTTGCTTGCTTCTCCTTTATTTTTTTTTTCCTTTTAAATGTTAAGTTTTTTTCGTGTGTGCCTCTCCCACCCCACTCCCATCACCCCTTGCCTGCCCCATCCTCTCTCCCAGTCCCAAATCTCAGCAGCGAAGCTCCGGCTCCCGGTTTGGATGAAGGGTCACAGTGGCCAGCTCTGCTCCCCGGCTCAGCGGGCAGGCAGGGTGCAGGCAAAGCCATAGCAGATACTGCTCCAGGGTGCTGCAAAGCTGCCGGGTGCTCCACGGCCACCCCGGAGGGAGGTGGTGGGGTGGGCTGTGGGTGGTGGTGACGTTTGCTCCGTTTCTTGGAGCTCCCCCCCGCCTGGCGGAGCTGTTGCCGGCAGCATCGATCTCTGCACTATTTATAGAGACTGATGTAGAGGTTTCTATAAATACTGGGGGCAGGAGGAGGGCTTTCCTGGAGCTGGTGGGGCAGTGCAGGCACTGTGTTTGTGCAGAGTCCCTGCTCAGTGATGGCTCTCTGCCTGCTCGGGCTGGCCGCAGGTAGGCTGAGGGTGGGCAGCCCCGTACCTGTGCAGAGGAGCACTTCTGGCTGGGGGCTGCTTTGGTGTCCCCCACCTCCACCACGGGGCTGGAGCATCCTCCAGGCCTGGCCTGGCTGCAGGTGCTGCTGGAGCACCCAAGCGGTGCCCAGCCAGACCCCATGGGCAAGCAGCATTCCCCAGCCCAGCCATCGCTCTCTCCCTGCTGGGAGCTGGAGGGGGATTTAGCCAAGAAGGGAGAAGGACCCTGCATCCCCCCCCAGCTGCCCTGCCTGCCACCACCAGCCCTACACCCCTGGGGTAAGCTTGCTGAGCCGGAGCTGAACATTTCCAACCTGAAGCTGAGTGAAAATAGCCCATAATGGGTGCGTTGTAAATATGTTATTGCGCCAGTATTTTTTTTACTGTGCCTTTTTTTTTAAAAAAAAGAGAAAAAAAATACACACATGGAGAAATATGTAGATTTTAAAATGCTTTTTATACGTTTTCTGTGGATCGGAAAAAAAAATAATCAAGCCAACCATCTGATAATCTGTTTAAGAAAGAAAAAAATTGCGATGTCTTGTAACTATCACTTACCTTAATTTATATGTTCCAGTATCTGGAACGTCACTCTGTGCTTTTTGTAACGAGGATGTGTTAAAAGCAATAGCTGTGGGATGGGGAACCAGCATGGACAGTGTGTTCTCAGGGACTTGAACCCGATCGCTGCCACGGGGTCCCCGTGGGAGCCCTCACCAATAAAGCAGCCTTTTTGCTGACCACAGTCACCTGGTCCTGGGCTCTGGTGTCTTTTTATGGATGGGCTGCACTGACCACCCCTCGTTCGCCCCGCAGATGTTATCACCTCTAACAAAGCTCTCAGGGATGCACCAAGGATGGATTGCGCCTGCATCCCCCTTTTTCCCACGGGTACCAGGATCCACTGATCGTTTCCATCCCAGGGTGTGAGAGTCCTCTCCTCCTTCCCCCTCTCCAGAAAGCTCAGTAAGGGCTCGGCGCCTCAGGGCAGGTTTTTCCCAGGCTCTGGGCTGGGAGCAGAGGTGTTGGGGGCGAGGTGAGAGCCGGTTGTTAGCAGGGTGCTGTTAACAGCCGGCGGGCAGGCATGGGCGTGGGAAGGTTGGGGGCTGTGGGAGCCGAGCCCCTGCCCTCCCAGCCCTCCCTTCATCCTCTCTGCCACCGTTTTAGCTGACACCAAGTACCCACTTATGGGTAACAAGCCCCAACTTTCATGGGCTGTGGCAATAGCATAGGATCTGCCCCCCCTTCCTAANTTTTCAAGGCACACTTACTCACTTTACAGTTTTGCTCGAATCTCTGGCTTATCAGGGGTTGGCCTTGCTAAAAATACAGCCTAGCAGGAAGTCAGCGTGTGCTAAAGCAGCAACCCCCTCCTGCCACCACCACCCACCCTCCAGAGAGCCCTAAAAATCAGAGGTCTCCCAAATGCCTTTAGGATGCTGGGGGGGGGGGAGCTCTGGCATCTCCCTGACCTGGACCCAAGAAAAACCCCTCACAGGTACCCAAAAAACCCTGGAGAAAGGGGAGGGTGGGCAGCAAACCCAGCAAAGCCACCTTCCCCAGCACAGGGGGACTGGGGCCAGGGACAATGTGGTGGGTGGAGGATTTGGTGCCCTGTGGGCCCCCCCCCCCAGTGTGGGGTCAGCAAAGGGGAAGTGTGTCAGGCTCAGGAAGCTGTGCCACCCATCACTCACCCACGTATTTTCCTATTGCTCACGGGGCTGTGGTTTCAGCAGCGCGGGGGCTTCCCGGCAGCGGTGCCACCACCCGCTCTGCAGCCTCCCTGGGCAGGATGGGGAGATGCAGCCAGGACAGGGCAGTGTCCATCTCACCCCAGGCAGGGCTGGGTGCTGGGGGCCTGTTCGCTGCAAAACAGCCCAAATCTTGTGTTCAGCATCCACCGAGGCAGTGGGGAGCCAGGGGCTGTGGCAGCTGTGGTGCTGGGTGATATGGTTTGGTGGTGATGGAGGTAAGGGTTGGACTGGATGATCCTGAAGGATCCAACCTTGATGATTCTATAGGATGCTGCTATGATTCTATGATTCTATGGGATCTATTCTATTCTATGATTCTATGGGCTCTATTCTATGATTCTAATCTGTTCTATGATTCTGTGGGATCTATTCTATGATTCTATGGGCTCTATTCTATGATTCTATGGGATGCTGTTTCATGGAGCAGGAGTTCCATGCCAGGGGGTAAAGGCTGGGAGGGCACTGGGCATGGTGCAACACCTGGAGGGAGCTTAAAAAATAAAATTGAAACAAAACTAGAACAAAATAGATTAAAATAAACTAAACTAAAATAGCATAAAATAAAAATGAGCCTTCAGGCGCAGGGGAAGGCAGCACACCAGCTCTCCAGCTTGTCCCACACCAGGATCCCAGCCGCTCCCTCCTCCAACCCTACTCGTGGGCTGAAAAGTAAATAAATACAGGCACTAATAAACAAAAGGAAAACAAAAGCAGAGCCTGCTGCTCTCCCACACTTGGCGGGCAAATCAGGCCAGCCTGCTTTCATCTGCTCCAGGCGCTGCTGTGGGACCTCCTGTTCCCCCTCGCCTGCTCATGGCAGCTGATAAGGCAGCTGCACCTTTTGGAGCGTGATGGTGTGCAGGGGTGGGGACAAACCTGGCTTGATGGGGACACCACCCGTACATGGGGACCATTGCTGCTGGCACCCAAGGGATGCCCCAGCACGGTGCCTGGCCAAAGGCTTTCCCAACCCTTGGGTGGTTGCAGCATTGAGGGCAGAGAGTAACACATTGGTTTAGTCCTTTTTTGGGTTTTTTTTGCTGTAATTTGTGTTTGGGTCACTCAGTATGTGAATCGTTGAGTTCCCAGCCTGGCTGTGGTGCAGGAGCTTTGTGGCCTTGGGACTTCTCCCAGGGAAGCTGTGTCTGTGCAGTGGTGGGATGAACACCCATCCCAGCACCCACGGTGGCGAGAAATACTTGAGACTTCAGGAGGGGAAGGGAGAGGGTGTCAGGAGACAACAAAATGTGTGAATTGGCGCCAAGTACTACTTCCAGCTGCTCTGGCCCAGCAAACTGGAATATTTGTGGGAAATGAACAGAAAAGTGTCCGAATCACAGGACTTGAGCAATGCACACAGAGCTCCAGCTGCTGCTTGGGCCCATCCCAGTGCTGGGAGAGGAGAGTGCTGGGTCCCAGTGGGGGCATGAGCTGCATCCCACCACCTCCGTGCAGCTGGAGACCACTGAATCCATCACGAGCATCGTCTGCCTTGGAGGGAGGGGCTGCAAAGCCCTGGGGCAGATGGTGATGGCTGCAGGACGGCCGAGATGCAGCACTGGGGTGAGCAGGGCAGCTCCCCCAAAAGCAGCTCCCAGCCATCGCCTACATCCCCTTTATTTTTTCACCTTCTTCCTAATTTTCACCCCTGCATCACTTGCAGGTGGTTAAAAGAAACACTACTCCAGCCTGCCAAAGTTTACTTGTCTCTTATAGACTTTTAAGATCAGCCTTGAATTGATCCAAACCAGTTCCCTCCCCGCCCAGGGCTCCCAGCACCCTCTGCTTCTGCTCTGTCTCAGCCTTGCATAGGGCTGGTGCTGCTCCTGTAGCCATTTGGCAAGCCCAGAGTGGAGGAGGAGATGAATTGAGCATCTTCAAAGTGGCTGGAAATGCTTCCCACGGTGCTGCCAGGTGAGACCCATGGAGCTGCAGCACCGCTGTATGGCCCCACTCCCAACCCTGCCTTCCTCCTGCTTGGTGGTTGTGTCCTCCTCCATCCCCCTGAGCTGGGGTGGCTTCCCCAAGGGGGACAGTGCTGGGTTTGTGCCTGTCCCTGCAGAGGGACACCACACAACATGGGTGATACTCCAGCCTTGTCCACAGCAGCCTGGGGAGCACCCCATTATTTAGGGGTGCACAGGGTGGGTTTTTGAGTTAGGAGCCCCTGGGGAGCAGGATTTCATGCTGGCTTCTTGCCCAAGAAGCCCATACACTGGCCCCAGAGTGGCCGTGTTTGGAGTGGATCATGAGTGAGGGGGTGATTTATGGTGTGCAAGCACCAGGTCCTGTGGTGTTCTGCTGGTGGGAAGAGGAAGCGGGCGGGAGAAGGGCTCCAGCACCAGCATCTGCAGCACTTTGCAGTGAGAAGGGAGCTGTGCTTCCTCCCACTTCCCTCCACGGGCTGGGGTGAGATTAAAAATCCCTGAGCAGGAATTTTTGCTGAGGTCATGGTGAGAAACACGGCCTGCTCCAGGCAAAGACCTTCCTGCCCGCAGAGCCAAGGGAAACCACCCCCTGCTCCTGTGTGTGCCAATAGACACCAGCCACAGAAGGAGAAGTCCTTCTGCTCCTGCCACCAGCCGTCCTCTCTCCATTGCCCAATGGCACAAGGCCACCGCAGTGTGACTGGCTGCTCCAGCATGGTGGCTGGACCCGTGACACGAGGTGGCCACAGCCTGGCCACCCTCCTTCCCTGCCTGGCTACCCGAGCTGGTGAAGGCAGCTGGCAAATACGCCAGGTGGTCACATCCCTCTGTGCCACAGAGCTGTGACCCACAGAGATGGTCCAGGTGGGGCTGCAAAGGTGGCATGGGGAGGAGCACTGCTGAGCAGCACAGCTGGGCAGGCTGAGGGCCAGCAGCAGCATCTCTCCCCTTGCTGGGCTTGTCACTGCCTCCCCTTGCAAACCCTTCCAAATGCCAAGAGCAGGACTTCAGCATCCCCATGTGGTCAGACAGATTGGAGTCTCCCTGTTTAGGCTTTTCTTTGGAGCCAGCAGGCCACGGGGCACTCAACTATCAGTCCTGGCCTCCCTCATCATACAAGGAGTGGCCAGGACCTCCTGAAAGCAGATGTGGTCCACCAGAGTGCCACGGGGAGACGGGGTCATTCCTTGGGGACAGGGGTGCTTCAGAAGGGGTTAGAGGTGATGAGAGGCAATTTCAGCTGCCTGCTGCCTTCCCTGGACACATGGGGACAAAGAGTCCTGATGAGACCCTACCAAAGGGGACCTACTCCAGCTTTCAAGTGCATCTGATGGAAGGTCTGGGCATGCACAGAGCCACCTTCAGCAGAAAGCATTACCCATAGCAGGTGCCATTTCCCACCCCAAGAGGTGACAGGAGATGGGGTCATGTAGTCAGTAACTGCGTCCCACTGAGTGTGCCACAGCCACCAGCTCTGCTGCTGGTTTTCCAGCTGCCAACCCACCAACAGCTCCCAGAGGCACCACTCCTGTTAGCACAGCTCAGCACACCACAGGAATAAAGCTGTTTGAAAGCATCTCCCCGGGGCATCCCTCCCTGCCTTATCTTCAAGGACAGAGATCTAACGGACCACTACTGAAGGCTGCTCAGAAGGTGAGGTTTATTCAAACACATACTTCACCCTCCTCTCTGTTTTCTCCCAGCTCTGCATTGCTCAGGAGAGAGCCCTGCCCTGCTCCTGGTGGGACAGGGAGCAGTGTAGCCCGTGGCTGCTGGCTGGAAAGCACTGGGAAAGGTCACTGGGGAGGTTGCCTTTGCATGGTGCCATCCCTGGTGGGTGTCCATAAACCTGGTGAAATATTGGTGTTCTGATGGAGGCTTTATTTTCCTTCACACCATCAGATTCCCTTGAGTGCCCTTTGCACCAGAGAGCAGGTTTAATCATCTCAGGATGGGGAAGAAGATGGAAAATGTGAGTTCCTCCTCTGGGGGGAGGGGGAGGAAGAGAGGAGGCAAATCTGTCAATTATCAGTGAATGGAGGAAACCTGGTGTCTGCTGAGATTCAAGGCCATGAGCAGCAAAAAGCCCTCTGTGATTCTGCACAGGGGCAGGACTCCAGGGCACGGGTGTGGGTTTCAGTCACACAAACACACACAGCACTTAAAAACCCCACAGCACGAACAGGGACAGAGTGAAATCCTTGTTTAGACCAGCCCGGCCTTCCAAGGAAGCAGCAGGTACCTGTGCACTCCCACTGCCATGGGAAGCAGGGCAGGTCACAGGGCTGCAGCAAGTGGTCCCCTCTCAGGGGTCTTCAAACTGGCTCTGCCACTTAATGGTGACATCCAGGACTGTCAGCTGGTCCTTACAGCATCACTGGGTAGTTTGGGAGCTTTCTGCTTTAACCTGTGGTTGACGAAGAGCAGTCAGCATGCATGGAGCTACCAGAGAATCATAGAATCATTATGGTTGGAAGGGACCTCCAGGGTCATCAAGTCCAACCTTTATCCCATCATATTCCTGACCTTTAGACCATCAGACCATGGCCTCAAGTGCCTCAGCAACCCATTTTTTGAACACCCCCAGGGATGGTGACTCCACCACCTCCCTGGGCAGCCCATTCCAGTGCCCAACCACCCTCTCAGTAAAGAACCTGCTGTCACCAAATCCTGCCAAGGGGCTTTTCCAGGCCCCTTCCCACCCCACAGTTGTTTCCTCTCACCCAAAAAGCCCTGCACTCCTGCATGAGGAGCTTTCCCATCCCTCAGCCAAGGAATCGAGTTCAGGATCATCTGGCAGCATGAGATGTTTGGCCTTACCCCAGTTTGGGGAATGAGTTGCCCAAAGACCCGCAGCTGGGAAGCAATGGGCTGAGGTCAGGAACAAGAACAGCACAGGATGGAGGCAGGAGACCAATCCGTTGGTTCGACTGACAGGATCAGGCAGAGAACAGATGAAGAAGGTAAAGGTTGTAGTTCACCACTTGCTAGAGATGTGGCAGAGCGGGGCTGTGATCAGAGAACAGCACAAATGAAGAACTGAAAAGAGCTCTGTAGTAGCCTGCAGCAGAACCGAGGAGGCTGAGCCCACGCTGGGCTGCAGCAGCAGCTCCTCCAGCACCCCATGTAACACTACCAGAGGCACATACAGACATCTCACCATCTTCTGAAGGGGGACACCCCCGCAGTGGCTGAGCTGGTGCTGTGCCCCCACGCACCATTTTCACACTTCTTGTACTTCTGCTGGTGAAAAGGAACAGCTTGTGTTCACTGCTGCAGCATAAGCAAAGCAGCAGAGGGGTGTTGGGGGGGAATCCCACACCGTGCAACCCTGCCCTGGGCGAACATCTCCCCAGGCTGAGGGACATGTCCCCCAGTTGCTCCAGCATCTTCTGCAATGGTGCCTGTAGCTCCTGGAGGTCCCTGATACAGGGACAGCCCCACGCCAGGTCCCCAGTACAAGCACAGCCCTGCAGCAGGCACCAGCCTGGCTCCATGCCCCACTCCAGGCTCCCCTCTACCAACTCCCCCCATCCCAGCCCCCACTCAGGAAAGGTTCAAGCCACCTCATTTCTAACCAGGATTCGTGCAATTTCCCCTGGAGGAAAGGTCCGTACCAACCATTCTTCTTTGAAGGTTGTTCAGAGGCTGCCTAATTCAATTTTACCAGTCCAGTCTTCAAATTGGATTAGAAATCCCAAAGTCCAGGATTTCTAATAGCAATGAGATCAGGCTGAGACCTGTAAGGGAAGGAAGCAAGCAGCCAGCCCTGCTAATACCTGTGCACAACACACTGCACCTCACACAGGGCTGGCACTAATCATTTCATTTCTGTAGTACAGGGCACTTATGGTCCTATCCCTTCCCTCCTCTACTAGCTATTAAAATTCATGGATCTACCACAATGTATGAGAGGTGACACAAATTCAGGCAGGTTTATGAAAGAAGGGGAAAAAATAGAGAGCAAAGAAGAATCGATAAATAGGAACAGTGGTTTTAAATCGTTTATTTTTAAAACATGAAACCCAAGCTGAATAGAAACCACAGAAATTACATTTAGGTTTTTTGTTTAGTATCTGCAAACCAAAAAGTTACAGTAAAAAATAGCTACATTACAATCAATAGAACTACAGAATGAAAAGTAAAGATACAAAAATGGGCTCAATCCTCTTTAACCCTCACAATTTAAAAACATTTTGGGTAAGTGCAGGAACACTTGAAAGAAACTAGCAGGTCCAAAGTTTTAAAAAAAATTATATATATTTATATATTATATATGTATATAAAGTGGTATGATATACAACCATTATGGTTAAGAAGAAAAAACAGAAAAAGTTACAAAAAGGCCAGGTACATGTTCACCATTAGGTTTCTGTGCACAGTGTCCAAGAAAAGAAACTTCCCTCTGAATGATGTGAATAAAACTCATGGGGCCTCCCGTTAACAAGGGACCTGAGGCACGCGACGCAACGGCTGGGCACCTGCACCCAATGCAGAGAACAATGAAAGAAATGAAGCTTTTCTGGGACTTCAGTGGCCTCCCGAGTGGAGGCCACTGGAGAAGTCTTGGTGTGAGATTAGAGGAGCAGGAAGGAAGGAGTTGGGAATTGCATAGTGAGGAGCAATATGGTATCAAATACGCAGAGCACCTAAGAGCTTCATGCTACAGTTATCCTCTCTGATAAAGGAATATTTTGATCTTTCTGGTTGTACATCAATTTATGTTCCACTTTGTTCATGCATGCAGCCACAGGGACTGGGTGAACCTGGAGCGCCAGGCCACCAGAAACCCATCCCTTCTCTCTCCCAGCTGGGCTACACGCTCACCATCACAGCTTGGCAGCAGATCCTGCTCTCCTCCCTTCCAAAAGCACAGATCACTGCCAGCCATCTAGGAACTGCTACCAAAACATCCCACGCTTCTGCTGGGCCTCCTGGAATGACTGGGGAAGCCATCCATAGCATGCACACAAATAATTTCTAAAAAAAGGGGAGCAGGCTGTGATGAAAGAAGCCACCTGGTTAGAGGTGCAGATTAAGTCTTGTTGGGTCTCTTCTCTCAAGGCAGATCTACTCCTTGGTATCTGCCTGGAGGGCTTTTCCCCTCCCACGGAGAGATGTTCACTTAGTTACTCTAGCAGACTTGTTTAGCTGGGGAAGACCCTGGCTTCTCCTTGGTCCCTAGGTAAGAAGTACTTCAAAGACCCTTCCCCTCCCTAACGAAAGGAAAACCCACCCATCTCATCTACTGAATCAGGTGGGGTGGCCAGAATCATCAAGCCAAGACACTTCTCTCTTCTTCAAAGGGCTCAGCATTGTATTTCAGTTGCTGCTAGAAGGAAGAGAAGGTGGGACCAGAAGCAAAGTGTGAGTTTATCCACACAGGTTCCTGTAACCTTGCTCTTATGAGTATCCACCTACTCCTGTCTGCTGTCACCCTGCAGCACCCGCAACTCTCATGAGTGATGGTTGAGCAGCCCCCTGAGAAATGGTTTACTCTCAGAAAGGCCAAACTTTCCCCATGAACACTCAGCATTTTCAGGGAACTGCTATGGAAATCCTAACTTAGGATCACTTAAAACCCCATGTACTGTGTCCCCCTCAAAGCACTCACTCAAATGAACACCCTTGCATCTTGGCTGAGATGACTGTACACGGAAAATTAACACCTATCAAATGGAGAAAACTTAAAAAGGACAGGAGGGGAAGGGAGCACTCCATCCTTCACATTTGGATACATGGATGCACGCTAAAAATCTTAGCTTGAACCCTTTTATCAGCACATAAAATGAACTCAGTTTAATAATACATACAGGATACAAACACTACAGTTATATTCCCAAGACAGCACAAGAAATTCACAGCCAAGTCTTGATTCGATTTCCTTTACAGTTACAATGCAGTCTTGAACACTGGACACGAGAGTCCAACATGCTATTTACATTTCACATTGTGGAGATGTTTGTGTGCTTGGAAGAGTTCTCAGTTTGAAAAGAAAGTGTCATTCACACATGATGATGCAGTGGAAATAAACCAAGCCAACCAGACAAGCCAATGACCACATTTGTGCTTCTGAAAAAGTAACATGAAGTGTCTTCACCAATGCAGTCACCTTCAACAGGACAAGCTGCCTTCCATTTTGCAGTCAGCGAGGCGTCCAGAGGCCAATCTCATCTCTCCTGAATTCTGGACCCTTTTGCTAGCAACCAGTAACATGAGCAATAAGGTCAGCTGGGACACACCAAGTGATATGGCCTTGGCATTTTGTCACATTAAAAACAGAGAGACACAATGGAAGAGAGAGAAGTCTCTACAGCTTTACCTCCTACAGCTTGAAGAGTTTGGACTCCCTCAACCATGAATGCCATCTAGAACAGATGAGTCTTCGCCAGATAGCACCTGCTGTTCACCCGAGAGGGAGGCACAGAGTCTGGGAGATCTTGGCTTTTCAAAGTCCACTCCTCAGACAAAATGTGACCATATGGATGAGGCTGATTATGTCGCAGCCATAAGAATAGGCAAAGGCCATCTGTTCTTCAGCAGATCTGTTCGGATCAGCCTGCAGAAATGCCACACTGTTGCTCAAGGTTCCAGTAAAAAAAAAAAAGAAAAGCAACAACAAAAAAAGTAATAATAGTAATAAACCAAAAGAAACCCATTTGTCTGTGTTTCCTATCCAGCGCTCTGCACAGCATGCAGCGGGGCACCAGAGTTCCAGGATGCTTTACAAAAGTGCAATATCCATGTCAAGTAAAGGAAGTGCTGGCTGGACAAAGGTACACAGCTCACACTGCAGTCACGTTATGCTGGCCTCCAGAGAGCAAAATGTCATCTCTGCAACATTCTTTCCAGTTATATTTTGAAGTCACAGAGCACATACCTCCACATCTGTGCCTTGCCGCAAGCCCCAAACACTGTCAAAAGTTTTTCTGGGTGTTATGAGTGGCTTTGCCAAACCTTGGAAGGAAGCAGGTCAAGGTGGCTGCTCCATTAGATGCTGCAAACAAAAAGGCATAGGCTCGCTCCTCCATTATCCCTGCTGGCACAGACAATACCACTGTGACAAGTTAGATCCAACCCGAAGTGCAGTCACACGCATGTTCAGGATGCATTCTGTATACAGAAAAGTCAATATACAGAAGCACTTGTCTTCACAAGGTTCCCCACACCCTCCAGCCTTCAAAACACTTGCCTTCAATGAGTAGGAATAGGCCACAGATTTAAGGGCAGCTCCCCTAGAATTGATAGTGTAAGTAGCAATCCGAGCACACTCTTGCAAGGAGAGACGATGGCAGAACAACTCAGTCTTAATAGGGGTTATATGGCTCTTGCTTCTTTCTTCAAAGCGAGGGGAAGGTTCTGTTCCCCCCAGATAGCAGCTGCATGTTTTGGGCCCTGCAAGATCACCATGCCACGTGCTTGCACACCAGGGTCTCCTGGTAGGCTTTAAGACAGGGTGGAAAACCTGGTGCTCATGAGCCACAGTGTCCCTCCATACCCCCCGTGACTACATTTCCCTGCCCTTGTTATTTGATAATACAGAGGTATGTTTCAGTGTGAAGCCCATCAGATGTCTCTGAAAGGGCATACTCAGTCCTGAGCAAGAAAACCCTGCTCCCAGAGATTTATGGTGAAGTGTGGAGTTTTCTCCAAAACCTTCTGTTCCTGTCTGCATGGTGGTGACTCCTCCCCGTCTCCCTCACTCCTTTGAACAGTAATAGCTGGTCTACAGCTTTTGCAGTCTATTAGTGGTTTCTATCTTCAGAGGAGTCTCAAAGCTTGCTCTTCCACAGATCTGGTACCATTTTACAGCAGATACTATCATCCTAGTTAGCTACCTGCTAGGAGCAATTCCTACCTCACTGCAAGAAGGCAACTGACTTGATTAAAGGCAGATTGGTAGATTCTGTGCCCCATATAGCAAACGTGGAGTAAACAGATGTCGAGTCTGAACATCACTGAGGTGAAGACTAACTGCCTCTGCCAATGGCTCAACTCCAGTTTGGGAGACATTTCCCACTTTATTTACTCTGCCAGTTATTTAATATAATGCTCAGCAGCTACACTAAGATGCCCCTGCTCAGAGGTAAAAAGACAAAAAAGAACATCTCATTTACCCTACTGAAAAGGTACTCGACAGTACCTCCCAAGAGGCAGTCTCCTCTTCCAGTAGGAAGCTGTCAGTGCCCTTTGGAGCACTGCTCTTCAGTGGAAAGTACAGCACCAATGGAGGATGTTGCCCTCTGCAGGCACCCAGCTGCCCCTTTGCAAGCCTTGTTCTGCCTCACGTCTGTAAAAACGCCTCATATGTGCCCTAATATGGTCAGATAGTGGTTAGCAACGTGCCTTGAAAAAAAAAAAATAAACCAGAATAAAATAAAAACCTGTCACAATGTTCTCCAGATGTCATTTGGGTTTCTGATTCAGGAACACAGAAGAAGATATGCTGACGTTCTTGTGAGTTTGTTAGCAGTGAGGCTCCAAAAACCTCCTTCAATGCCAGCTCAGCAACTCTGTGCTGTAAATTACAATTTTTAAAAAAGAAAAGAAAAGAAAAAGTCCAGTAGAGTTCACAGGTCGCTCCTGCAGGGAGAGCTTGCATTTGCTATAAATCCACTGGTGCTTCCAGTCTCTTGCTTTCGCAAGCTGACTGTCCCACCAGATCTAGCATCAGAGAGCTGAAACTCTTTAGTGCAAAAATACCCCCCCAGGAAAGTCTTTTCCTGGAAAGATTTGGCACCAAGTGGGTGGCTGGCTCCTGTTTGATCTGTGTGTCAGCCTCATAAAGGCAGCACCCAGAATGCCAACTGCAAGTACCTGGGCTTCCCTGATGGAGCAGAGAGGTCAGGTTCAGAGCAATGGACAGGGTAGTTGACTGGTGCTGGGACCCCCCTGCTTCTCCTCGAGGATTCACATGCTAGATATAGTGGGAAAGAAAAAGGCATTTTCTTAATGGATTTTTTTAAAAACAAGTGGAATGGTTTGCTCTAGAAGAGCCCCAGGCTCCCAAATTACAGTGGATATGCAGTGACACCATGAGGCAGGAGTTTCCTTCCTCCCGCACACTGGGCACCAGACCAGAGGACTCCCACCAAAATGCTGCATCTGCATTGACTCAGCATTCCCTCGTTGTACACCGAGCCTCTGCTTCTTCAGTGTTTGACAGACTGCTGATCCCACTGCAGAAGTGAAGAAGATCTACCACCATCTTTCACCCAGTCCCTCTGGGGAACAGAAGGGGAAAAAAGGGGGCAGAAGATATTCACCAACTTTTTTGATAGGCTACTCTAATAAGTGGGCGCCCAGGCAGGTGGACCCAGTTTCTTGCCTGGGTGCTCTCAGTTGCTTGCTCTCTCTCACACATCAGGTACAACAAGGTGAAGGCTTAAATTCAAAAGGGGTTTCCACTCCAGTGGGCAGGTACCATGTTGGAGGGGTGGTCTGGACTGGAGAAACAGAAGGAGCTGCACTGGATTTTGGGCAGAACAGCAGGATTGTTCTATGAGGACAGCACAGGGGCACAGCAGTTGGCACATTGTTTAGTCTGACTGCACGTGTGGGTTTTGTTTTTTTTGCTTTTGCTTTTTCATTTTAATGCACACTGCCAGCATCTGGACGAGGTTGGTTGGTGGCGAGGTATTTGGCTCTCATGCTGGAGGTGTACTGGAGGAAGACAAGACAAAAAAACAAAACAAACAGAACAGAAAAGTAAGTCAGAATGACTAATGTAAACACAGAGCCACAGATTATCTGCCTCCCAGCATAAACCAGTTTGCATTTACAGCAAGCATATCAAGGAGTTGCTGGCTCGGTCTGATAAGGAAAGTTTCCCAAGTCACTCCATAGCTCAGCCTGAGTAACACACTGTCAGCCTGCTGGCCAGGTCAGCACAGATGGGCTAATGCTTTATCCAAGCTCTCTACAGAGAAGGAAATTCAATACTCAGAGTCAAAATATGCCATGCTTCACTTGGGAAGAGAGAGGAGAATGAAAACGATGCAGATGTAAAAACCCACCTCACATCTTCATCCTCTCTTGGTCATGTTGTTGCTTTCAACCAGAAGGTTGAAAAGAAAATGGGTATACACTGCATTTTTACATTGTATTTTATGGCAATGAGAGCATCAGAAGACTGCACCCATCACAGATGGGCAGTTTGAAAGAAAAGTGTGGAAGAATGAATCTTTGAACAATTTACGCCCAGAAAGAACAGACCCTGTCAGGCTGGAAACATGTTGCCATCAAACAAGACAATATTAGCTAACAGTTATCAGACAGTTAATAATCCACTACCTTGGGATCCAACCTGCATACCATGCAGCAGCAGACAAGACCCCAGCTTGGGGGTGAGAAGAGAAAGTCAGGAAAATGAGAGGTTGCTTTGGTTTGGGGTCTCTGTGTGTTCTTTTTTATTTTAAGCAAGGCAATCCAAAACAGCTCCCAGAAGCTATCAAGGTAACATAAGTCAATTAGCTTTGAATAACGAGTTGAAAAGCATTTCAATAATACCCAGCAATAAGAACAAAAGACTTTGCCTCTTTGTGCCAATGTGTTCAGTGCCTTCATCACAACCACATTACTGCTTCGGGGATTCAGCTACCATGATATAGCAACCAAGCAACGAGGACAGACATTTTATTCCTCTTTTTATACCAGCTGGAGCTTGAATAATTCTATAGTACCCACACCTCATTTCCCGAGAGTGTTCTTCAGCATACTGACTTTTCATCACCTTTACAACTGAACCACCTAAAATAGCTGGGTTAAGCTGGCAAAGAGACAACTGAAAAGCAGTTCCTCACCAGACGTATGATTTATTTTGCCCACTGGGAAAGAACATTATGAGGCATCTTTAGGCTCTCAAAAGCTCAGCTGGCCCAAAGGGGTTTTCAGAGAATTAACAGTATTTTATCAGTTTTCCTTCAAAGACTGACCTGAGCCTCTGCACAATAGAAGAGAGAAACTGCTGCTTTGGCAGAGCTGACCCCATCGGCACAAGATGAAGACACCTGTGGCTTATTTAGACACTCATTTTTTTAGTGTCATCTATAATTGGAAAACTTTCTGCAGAACATGGGTCTTAATATAAAACCTTGGCCCAGAAATGGCTTCTATATTTAGAAGACAAAAGGTACATCTGTTCTTTCTCTTTTTAAGATGTATTTTTTGCCAGTGAGAAGGAAAAAGGCAGACAATACCAAGCTGAGCCAGTTTAAGGACTATATTCTACGCAGTTTATTAAATGTGATCACTGCTTCAGAAATTAAGTTTAGGGCATTATTAAAATATATGAGACTAACCCAACAAGCTCAGAGAGGCTTAGAAGTCAAAGAACTTTCTCATAAAGTAGGGCACGTTCCAGGTAGCAAAATGCTGAAGTGACCAGCCAAGCATCATGCTAAGAAGAAGGTCTTAGAAGGAAAAATGCATTTGATTGCTCATTTTCCATTTGTATTTTATGTGATGTGTGATAGAAGATGAGTATGAACAGAAAACTTTCAGGTGCTAAGGTTTTGTAAGAAGCAATTAAAAAAAAACCTCAGATCATGGAAGGTTATTATGCGTTTTCCTGGATGAGTCATACAGGTTCAGCACACAACAGGCAACATCAACTTGCTTTGGAGCATTAAAAATCAAGAACTTGATGAACTGCACGTCAAGGACGTACAAAAGTACACCCACCGTGGAGGGAGAAGTCTAAAAGAACTCACTCCTTCTCCCATCAAGAACAAACCCCACAGTTGTTTAAGTGTCACTAGAGCAAAGTAATCAGGAAAATGAGATTTGGACAGTCAAGCAGAGGGCATTTTACATTCAAACCTACCTGCAATCCAGCACATGGAACAAATCAAGACTCAGAGTAGTCAGAGTTAGGGCTGATGTTCTCTCCTTAACTCAGGATTTTTATGCCTTTGTACCTTTTCCCATTACAGATTGAACCTGTTACTCCTTCCATTAAAGTGTGCTTTTAATGACCATAAGTACGATCAAAACCTGGAAGCAGAGAGCTAACACTTCACTGCACCCCTCTCATAACCAGTACAGCTCTATCAGAGTGCACTGGATCTTCAGCCACTGCATTAGACTCCACGTATGAATGCTCTGCTCCACTTGCTGTTGACAGTAGTCCCTCATCCAAGCCCTTCAGTGCATCTTCTGCTGGGAAGCAGAAGAAAGATGCTGTGGAACACACAGATCCCAGCATCTGGACAGGCCAGCAGATGAAGATGTATCAGCAGACACTCGCCAGTCACATGGATATGAAACCAAACTATTTAATCCATAGTTAAAATAACTAAGTCTTTAGCTCCTTTAAAAAGTAATTCTGAAGACTTAAAGACCAAGCACAATTCAGAGCTGAGATCTTGGACTCTAAGGTAACCTGGATACAGTGCCTGACACAGCTATAACATATACAGTTGCATTTAGTTTCCTTTAAAGAGGAGCTTTCATAGAAGGTTAAAGAACACGCACAATGCAGTCATTCTTCCAGTACTCTTGCTGGAAGTACCCATGTGCCTATACACCCTCATTTACCCTTTCAAAAACAGCAGGGAGGACAAGTTTCAACCCATTCCTTCACCACCCTGCCAGCTATCCTAAAACAGTACCTAAAAGACTTCTTGTTACTGCTTTTCCTGGTGGCTTGTGCTATTCAACACAGCACACCTCTCAGTCACTTACCAGTCAGCTAGGACAAACACAGCTGATTGCACACAAGTTTATTTTTGTATTTCTCCAAAGAAAAATAAAAAAAGGTCTCTCCTTCACATTCAGCCTTGTTGAAGGTACAAACTTTCATAGGTATGGTTTGCCAGCATATACTAGTTAGATGCTTAACACGTATAACCTGTGTACAAAGGAATCATTGGCTGCAAAAACAAATAAATGATGGGAATAATCAGTTAATTTTAGAGACCATAAATTCTACCAACTCCTGTGAACTGTGCAGACCATGAGTACTTCACAGCTAACCGAGCTATGCTGGAAGATCACTTACCATATGAAAACATGACTGAGTATAAACCATTTACTATTTGTGGTTAAAAACCCACATATATCTCTCTTCAGCTACCCTGACTTTGATTTCTTGCCAGAGCTATTCAGGTAATCCAATAAAGACCAAAGCTTCTGGATTCAAGTGCTTAAAGGTTGATCCATCTCTCAAATAGCTAGAACACAGTAAACACAGAGGGTTTGGTATCATTATGTATGGGAGGTACAAGATGCAGGGAGAGAGCCAATTCCAGCCAGCAGGTTCTGAATTCAAAGGGATTTAAGTTTTCAAAAGTCAAAAGAACAGAGCTCCTGTTTGGTTTGTTTGTTTTTAAAGTCTTGAAAAGAATGCAATGCCTTTTTCTTAGCCCTGCAGACAGCCACATTAAACTCTGGGTGTGACCTTAGGTAAACAGACAGTGAAGACTGAGATCAGGTCATGTTTCAGCCCAGAGGAGATTTCAAGTCCAGAATGAAGACACTAGAATCCCCCCCCTCCCCTCCAAGCAATATTTTATTTCATGGAATAGACCCACCTAACATTGCTACAATACCACCTGCAGGAACCAAAAAAGCAGAAAAATCACCATAAGCTGACGCCCAAGTGCAGTCTTTGCAAGACTTAAGAGTGAAGATTAAGTTGTGAGCCTTTCAAAGGTGTGCACACCATGCTTCAAGACAAGTTTGCGTTCATGCACCATGGCAGAGGGCATCAAGACAGCATCGTTCCCAGCATGTCACAAGGCAGGCAGACAAACAGCAAGAGGCAGCGAGAAGGCAGACCCAGCAGCAACATGACGGAAAGGAATCCAATGCAAGGCTGACAGAAGTCCCAACAAGAACAGCAGAAAAGAAGGAACAGCAGCTTTATGGATATGTATTTCTGGGAACAGAATGTCGGATAGGGCTCACTGATTGCACGAGCCAAAAGCAACATGGCTCTCTGTTCCAGCTGCAACCAGCACCTTCCAGTGACTGTGTGACTGTCATTCCTTTGAAGGAGCACTGTCCTTCATACCAGGTGAGGTACCTGATAGCTCTAAATATACCCTATATTCAACCAAGCTGGAAAGCTACAAGGCCTTAATGTGAGCACCTACTCTTTCTGTAGACACGTGGCTTTGTCACGGACCACCGTGAGGGAAAAACTCTGGCTATCTTGGAGAGCATCAGCAACTACAGCCCATTAGGAACTCTGACAGTGAAATGGCACTAGGAGGGCCCTGTTTACAGAGCCTGTGGGACATGGATGGGATGATTTGGACACACACAGAACAAACAAAACAGTAAAAGGTTTTGAAACAGAATGAAACAGATCTTAGTGCTCCTGTCAGGACCCTTAGGGAACTTTTTTTATTTAGACTTGCTCCTTTATGACTTCAAATGCAAGGATAAAAGGAGAAGCTGCACACAGATCTAACAGCAATGAAGTAACTCTTCGGGACAGGCCACCATTACCAGCTAGGATCTTTCAACAAATTAAAAATCCTACTGAAGAGCTAAAAGCTCGTGGCAGGTAAGCATTGGTGGTTTTGGGGTCATGCTGTTATGGCCAGTCAAGAGAAACAGAACAGCAATATGGCTCAAGGGAAGCTGAAGACAACCAGTCCCGACTGAAAAGCTGCTCAATTGGTTCTCTTTATTTCTTGAAAATGGCTTCTTGTGACTGGAGAACTTCTATTCTGCATTCCAGCAGCACTCAGTACTAAGTGTTCAAGCTTTCAGCACTCAGCACTAAGCGTTCAAGTGTGGAATCCGAGTTGAAGCTGTTGTGAGTTAGCTTTTGTGAGGCATGGGTGCTATAATCCTCACCATGTGCACCAGAAGCCTTTACAAGGTTGATACTGCTCCTTGAGTTCCCACCAGAGCAGAAACTGATTTAAATTTTAACCCTTGGCAGGAGGGAATGGGGTGGGAGGTGCAGAGGGAAGGAATGTGAAGAAATAAAAGGCACTGGCCTGGGATAAACAGTGCAGGGGTGAAGGGAGTGGTTGGGAGTGGAGAAGGGGTTGAGCAAGAAGGACCTTTTTTCCAGTACCTGTTCCATTTGCGGGCGCTGTTACCAGTATGTCCGTGCACTGTCCGAGGGCTTAAGCTGCCAGCTCATATGGCTGCTACTGTCCATGGCAGCCAAATACAACTGTGATGACGCAAGAAAGAGAGAGAAAAAGAGAGTGCAGCCTCAACGTGCATGAAAAACACAGTGCAAGCAAGTGAAACGCTGTGGTGTGTGTCAGCAACAAGGTGGGCTCTACAACCCTAAGGGAATAGCCCTGTGGCAAGAAGGAGAAAACAGAAGGAATGAGAGAAGGGAAAAAAACAAACAAACAAAAAGCCAGGAAAAGTAACGGACAAACAATGCAGCAGGATCATCACATCTTAGTTTTCACCATCTCTTCACAGGAAGCTAAATGGAATATATCATCCACTGGACATAACCTATTTGGATGGATATCCCCCTCTCCTCCCCAAGCACAATTCAGAGCTAAAGGGAAATTGGTATTCCCTTTCCACCTGTCTTCTCCCACAGATGATTTGCTATGAAAAGTTACATTTTCTTCTGTCTCAGTATGGTCTCAGCCAGCTGCTATGGAGAGCTGCAAACACAAAATCCCAGAAAAGCCCCCTTCCCTGCTGCTTGCCAGTATGAGAGCAGATGGTATTTTTCTTCTCTCCTATGCCCATCTACTGTGTCCCTCCAGGAAACACCTTCATCCTACAGCCTGTTCCTTGCCTAGGAGAAGCTCCCCTTGTCTATATGTGCAGTGCTGCACTCTCCTCCTCCCCCAGCTCCAGCGCTTCCCTATAGCTCATATTGATGGCTGTCAAGTCGAGTTACTCTGAAAAAAATAAATCAATCTCATCTTTATCTACTCTCAGAAACCAGCCTAAGGCACCAGGACTCAGATCCCCCCTCAGGGTATAATGCAAACAGCCACTGAAGAACCAGGGGGCTTCCTGCATAACTAAAGCCCTCATGGATAGGAGTGTGCTTTCACCGAAGCAGAAGAGCTGCAGGGCAAGGGGAAGCAGGACCTTGGTCTACAGACACTGAGTGAACATATAAATGCCTTGGCAGTGCCAGAGGGACAGTGCCCTTCCTGCAACAGAAAACACCAGCGGTGAAGCATTTGCCACGCTGTACCGTGTGTGGCACATCAGGTCTTCTCCTGAGCACCATCTCGTTGCTGAGAGCAGATAAGCTTCCCGAGCTTAGATCAGAGTGCCACCAGGGATCAGGAGAAACTCTGTGAAGGTTGGAAGAGGCCTGGCCAAATACAGAGACACGGATAAACACTCCACTTTCCCCGCTTTCTCTACAGCAAGATGAACTGTCCTTCTGAAGTGAAAACATGAATGTGATGTCCTCCTTTGCACAATAATTCCTACTCCTTCATCCTCCAACCTCCACTTCCTCCCCTCCCCATCAATCTGAACCATGCACCACAGAGTGTGTTATCTTGACCTATAGACCGGTTGATTATTAAGCATGCGACTACTCATCTCTGTAATCACACCACCAGGTTAGTGAGCACTGTGATGGCATGTTCTCCAAGTTCTGATGTAAGTAAGGCTTACAGGATCCACTGAAGGAGGGCACGGTTCATCTAGTCCTTACAGACATGAAGGCAAGCCCGTGTTTTACCCAGCATACGGGAATGGCTATCAGGCCATTCCAAATACCAAAACCTTCCATGAAAGTTGTTTTTTTTTCCTCCATAGGAAATTAAATACAAAAATAGATTCTAAAGAAAGCAAAACAGTTGTGAAAGAAAGATTCAAAAATAAAATCTCAACAAAAAAATAATACAGGTTTCATCCTACCATCTCTTTAGGGCAGATTAAGGAGAGAGGTTCAGCGATAACTCTGAATTTGCTGTTTTAACAAGTTTCTTTTTAAACTTGAGAAACAATGCCACAGATAGCAAGTACACTGCATGCAAGTGAATCATCCTGCTGAAGTCACCCACCAAGATACTCATGCACTTCAGTGGTGGCAGGACTGGGCCCACAGGAATACCAGTGTTAACAGATTGAGTCTTATTCTTTTGATGTGCAATGTCCAAAGTAGCATAGCAGGGTTTTATTCTCCATGGCAGGTGAGACAGGGCTTGTCTATTCAAATTGCTGCCATTTATGGGCCAGATCCTGTTTTTGGCTGCACAAGCAGCTCCCTTGAGAATACACAGGAGTAGTAAACGTGTGTTGCCCAAAGTTGCTGAAGCAGAGAGGAGCAGTAAAGAGAGACTTACTGAGGGAGGTGGGGACTCCCGGCCAATGAGCGGGGTATTCTCGCAACGGGGGTTCTGGAAATTTGCATTCTGGCTCCTAGGAAAGGAAGACACACATGGTAACAGGGGGTACGTGCCATGCTTCTCTGGGGAAGGTCTCTCATGGTGACATGGGACAGAGCATACGCACCCCCAGAACTATTGTATCAGGTCAGTCTCCCTCAAAGCTTTTCCTACAGACCAGTTGGATCCCTTTTTCAGACATGGGCACAAAACTAGCATTATTTTCCTTAGATGAAGCACTATCTTTACACTCTTACTCAGAAGGGTCCACACTGAATCATGTCAAGCGATTTAAAAATAAGTCTGTGTGAAAATCTGCCTCCCTACAGTGTCAGAACTGCCAAGCTGCAGGAATGGAGATAAAATGAGGACAAAGTCTAAGGGGAAGAACAAAATTATGTGCCAGCCTAAAAAAGATGGGCCCTGAAGGTAGTCCAAGTGCGATCAGGCACTTCTGGAGAAAGCTCTGAAGATCCCACCTGGACCTGGTAGCTCCAGACTGCAACAGATGTCAGAGCTGACTGCAAATACTGCAGAAGGACAGAGCCTGCAGGTTTTGCCTTGGCTCTCTGCCTCTCAGGAGACTTTAAATCTTCTGGCAAGACTGCTCTGTCTGAAGAATTAAGTCTTCTGGTGATCAGAGTCATTGTGCAATAAGGAGCCCAGACACTACTTGCCTACTTCTTTTCTCTAGACAGATTTCTAAATCCCATGGGACAAAGCTGTTCACATTTTGAAGCATGCTGCCTAAGACAACTCTTTCTCCTGCAGCACTCCTAAGCTATTCCCTTCTCCCTGTAGATGCCAATCAGAAAACACACCTTTTGACATTTTGGACATAAACCTTCATCCCTTTCTACTGCTTGGTCAAAAGAGCCAGCCTGGAAGCACTTGGCAACAACAGAAATCAGAGTGAAGCAACCTGGTCAAGCCACAATACAGCCTTCTTGTTGGGATACTCACATGTACTCTGTGACGGGAGCATTGCTGACTGTGTGTGCTGCTGCTGGAATGCTGGTCTCACTGCCATAACTACTCCCACAGCTATAGAGGCTGGGCATGTGCACTCTGTAAAGATTATCGTGTGTTTGTCTACTCCCTTGAGTAGCTGATTCTTCTTCCCCATCATCATCTGAGCTTCTGCAAGAAGGAGAAAAAGTTCCTCCTAGAACCCTACAATTACCCCACATGTGGGGTTTGCAGGAAATCATGGTAATCCTAGGAACCTCCCAACCATCTTCCACACCTCCACATTTATACCCATTTGGGATGGCTCAGGGTGGCAATGTCAAACACAGCCTACACCGCAGTGACTCAGACCTCCCACTGATACCATCTGGACTTTTACACTGCGTGATCCCCCACAGTCTCCCTACAGTCTTCTCTCAGGGCTTGGCAGACAGCACAGTTCTGCACCTGCCCAGTCATACAACCAAGGGATGGACACACATCCTGAAACAAACAGCACTTCAAAATAAAGAAAAAAAAAAAGAGACTGGGGATGTAGTGGCATGTACCCCACAGAAAGCATCCTTCAAAACTGCAATCTGTGTCCTTCCATTTCTTGTAGCCATGCCCAAAGAGTTTTTAAGAGTAAGTCACTGTGGACTTCTCCAAACTCGTGTTGTGGTTACACAGGGTCTGCTTTAGCTTCTAACAAAACCTCAGCAGTCTTCACAGAGACTTAAGTTGCAACACTGG
This sequence comes from Aegotheles bennettii, assembly GCA_013398125.1. NCBI lineage: Eukaryota > Metazoa > Chordata > Aves > Caprimulgiformes > Aegothelidae > Aegotheles > Aegotheles bennettii. The sequence goes on along the minus strand of VZRW01007570.1, from coordinate 93,189 downwards.
TGCCTGCTGGCTGTCTTCTCTTAAAAATGCCAGGATTTTAAATCAATTCTAAAGCAGAGCAGAGCCAGTTTGCCAGCTAGTTCCTTCCCCCCTTCCCACAGCATTTTTCTTGTCCCTCCTATGTAACATACACTACTATTTTATCTCCCTAATTAAGGGATAGAACACCAACATTTGAAATCTATTTTAGCAACACTTCTCAAACCTAGTAAAATGTTCTAAAGCAAACATTTTGTTGCTGGGGGAGACAGCATGGACACCACCAGAACATCCCAAACATCACCTGCAGCTTCTGCACCACGAGGTGGCACTGAAGCTTTATTCAGGGAATTGCAGCCTGCACAGTCTCTTGCAGGCAATAAAGGATGACATTCTCCACCTCCCATAGGGAGGCAGAGGAAGAAATGGTGCTCCAGGGAATGCAAGAGGGAATCCTTCAGTTCACAGCAGCAGCAGCTTGAGCCTTGCTGGGGTTGGCAGGGCAGGCAGCAGCCCACATGGGAGGCAGACAAGAGAGACCACTGTGTAAACCTTTCTCCTTCAAACAGGCAGACTATCATTCTCTTCTTGATAGTGCCTTTGCAGCTGCATGTGGAAGGTCAGGAAACAAACCATTTTCTGAAGTGCTATTCTGACGCATTTCCCAAGGCTTTCTCTGTGGGCACTGCAGGCCTGGCTGGCTCTGCCTTCCTGCTATTGTTTAGGATGTTCCATTTTACTTTGAACCTTCAGCCTTGGCTTAGACCACAAAAATCATGTTTCAGGACCACAGAAGAGAATTTGCTGCACAGTCTACTGCTCTTCTGCAAGAGCACTCAGAGCTATTTTAACAGCTGCACGTGGTGCAGCAGCCAGTCAGTGAAGCCCTCCAAAGGTTTGCTCAAGACTTACTGGTCAACCTGGTTACCAACATTAACAGTAGTTCCACACAACTCTGCTGTTAGATGACTGCCACCAGTTTGCAGGTACCTCATCTATTGTCAACAAGACAGCTCCCAGTTTGTATTAGCTATGCTAGTCAGTCACCCCAGTGTGAGCAAAGCCAAGGCAGGCAAGTATGAACTGCTTCTTGTTCCAATTCTCTTCCCCACACTAGAACAAATGTCTCAGAGCAATGCAAGGGAATAGGTTCTTTACAGAGATGGCAAATAGTTCAAGCATTACCTCTCTTCACAGCTATTATCATTCATTGCTGACTTGACACAGTCCTCCAGTGTACTCTGCACACACAGTATCCCAGTGCAATAAGGTTCAGATGTAAATATTAACCACAGCCAGAGTAAAAGCCAAGAGTTATTTTTTTCTGTTGGACCTTTGCTTATAAAGCTTCATCCCTCACACTCCTGGGATCATATGGGAAAGAGCTCCATATGCTCATGGGCACAAATCCAATAGCCAGTCTTGATTAAGAAAGAGCTCTACAATGCTACAGAATCTAAACCCTCTCTATACCTCTTCTGCTGCCAAGTGTGTGGGACGCTGCACACAATGGAACTGAACATGAGGGCTGTGACAAAGGAGAAGAGAACCAGGTAGATGAGGCCTTCCACTCCATCATAGCAAAAGCCCGTCAAAGCCTGGACGTAATCCTGAAGAGAAAAATGAGCAGAGGTTCCTGATCACTAGAGAGTTAACATTGAGCTCGAATTCAAAAGCCCTCCCCCTGGACTACATTTTCTGAAACAACTGAAGAGATCGTAGTCCCTTTTCCAGAGCATATTTCTACGTTAATTTTAGGGACCTCAAGTGTTTTTCATAACTGATCTAAACCTTATTTCCCCTCACAAAGCCCAGCTTGGATTTAGACATGGAAATATTTTCAACCCCACACAATAAGACTTTAAGAAGGGGGAAGAAAAAACAAAATCCAAGGCAAACATACCCACCCAACTTAAGGTACCACAAGTTTCATTAAGCCTCTCGGCTCCCTCACCATGTCCCATTGCCCAAGAACAAAAGCATGGACTGTCTGTTTCTCTGCCTTTGGAGAAACTAGGGCAACAGTTAGGCCATGCTATACTGTAGCTATAAGGGCATTCCACAGGAAAGGCAACAAGCTATATGCTACTGAAAAAAAGCCTGAAGGTCCCTGAAACCTTAAGAGCTGCAGCTTGCAGATGTACAAAGGCTTGTTATCTAGTTTCCTATGTTGATCTTTAAACAGAAAGCTAACTTGATCCAAATTCCTTCTGCTTTCTGCTGGAGTCATTCAGTAAAAGCTCTTGTAAAGCATTTTGGCACATCAGAGATCTGAAACTCCAAAATAATCAGTACACTACAGGCTCTTTGTTCTTTCTTAGTTTAAGCCCAGTTACTGAGTACTCACCAAATGCAGACTTCGACAGTCTACTAAAGCTGTCAGTTGCTGCAAGTTGATCTCTGTTGAATTTAAAACCTCCTGGATCCGAGTAAGATACTCCTGTAAGCAACAAGCTAGAGATTATGGCAAGGAAATGGCTTAGCAGGAGCTGATCCTGGGCTTTGTGCAAGGGCAAGGGAATCCAGAAAGTACAGGGAGAGAAAACTTGAGGAGAGTTACCTTGGAGGTGGGCTGCTCTCTGCTTGCTGACCTCATCAGTTCCATAACATCATCCTGCATTTCCACCAGAGCCTTGTGACTTCCTGACAGCTTCTACTCAACACAAAACATGCAAAGTTTCAGCAATCCAGGCCACATGAACCAACAGAAGTCCTAGGAAATAAGACTTAAATCTTGCTCCCAAATACTGAAGCATCATCTATATGAATGGCACGAGCTAAGGATGTCCCAACTGACATGAGTGAAGCTGCAATAGGGTTAAGTTTGACTTTTACCAACCTGGAAGAAGTACAGAGAGAAAAAAGAGGGGATGGGAAGAACCAAAAGAAAAAACACAAAATCCATACACACACACAAAAACCATACACACAGCTGGGGGCAGCTCCAGGACAGAGAGGAAGGAGTGAAAAAAGACCAAGCACTCATGTTCTCACCACAGAGCACAGCTGGATTTTTCTACTAAATCAGATGGCTGAGAAAGACTTAATGTTAACACTAGAAGTTGTTTGTGTTGTGGTGCAGACTTCATGTTTCATTAAAGCATCTCTGGGAATTTCACATGCAATAGCATGTCAGAGTATACTGAGCAATCAGAAATGCAACAGATGGCAACGGTGCATCATACCACAGCTTGAAGTGTTCTTACCCCACCCTTTAAAACAGAGGAAGACAAGACTTTAAAAAATCCTAAATATAAACGGTGAAGCAGCTGGTGTCTGCCAAATGGTGGGTGGTGTGGGTTCATTCTGGCCTCTGATACATAAGACAAAGTTTGGGATGGGCCCAGGTGCTGTTCCTCAGCCCCCACACAAAAGAATAATGACTCACATTTATATACTCCAGGATACAAACCCTTCAACATCCAAGGGATTTTATAGGCGTATGTGAGAATCACTCCCTCACCCACAGAAGTGTTTACATTTTGGGGGTGGAGTGTTGCCACTGTTTAATCCAAAAGAACCTGCAAGAAGAGATTCAAAGCAGGATGTAGTTCCCCACCCTGGCATTAATGGTAGGTGCTCTGTCTCTACGTTGCTGCCCTTAGAAGACTGCCATGTGAACAGGGGTACCATGAACAAAGCCATGGTCCTTACCACATCACACGTCTAAGAGGCCATCCTGGACATGAAGCTATGCAGGCAGGGATAAAGGTGGAAAAAAGCTGCTCACAGTGCAATGTCTTGCACTGGAAGTAGCTACCTAAGCTTTACCAACAGGTGGAGTGCTCTCTAAAGCAAACACCTTGCAACTTGCTGTATGTTGGCATGAAAAGCCTTTATGCAATATCCTGCAGGATGCTGAGAAGGGGTGAAGGAAGGTTCTTGCTTATACTCACCTGCTGGAAAGGGTTGGGGTATCCAGCACTACAGGTGATGTAATAGCGGAGAGTATCTACAAAGACAAAAGAAAAGAAAGTCATGCTGGATACACCGTTAGAGCTTTGCAGTGTTTTAGGACTGCCACAAGGGAGGTAGTAAGTTCTGAAAGCAATACACAAAATGAAAATGTAATATAAATAGAGTCACTTTCCTCTCTCCGTGTAGGATTACAGTGTGTGGATGGCAGTAGAGAAAGGGATGTAAGCTGCCTTTGGGGAGAAAAGAAAGATTTGTTTTCTATTTATTTATTTTTTTTAAACAGTAAAAGGCAATGGGGCTGCCCCACTTCAACAGTTTGACAAAATATGCAAAAAGTTTTATACAGATGTCAGCACTACCCACAGTATAAACACAAGGCAAAACCTCAGCCTGGGATAAATCCAACTGGATGTTTCATTTTCGCAAGTTCCAAGTGTCACAAAACCACTCTACAGTGACTGAAAGCAACCACAGACTGCTGCCTAGGGCACAGAGCAAAGACAAAGCTCAACTTTCAGCCAGTTCAGTTTACCAGCTGGGTCACTACACAGCCATAAGATATTAGCACAGGAGGGGTAGTAGCAGTAATATAAATGCATGCTGCTGTCAAAAATACCTGTAGAAGCAGACTATTAGGCCAAATGCAGTGTAAATACACATCCCTGTGCTACTACACAAAGCTGAATGTATCACTCCATAAGTGTACAAGTTCAAGTGTGTTAAGAAAAAAACAAAACCAAAGACCTCTTCACAACTGGGGGTTCTTCTATCACGTTCAGGGAGAGACTGGTTTTAGGCAGTGTCCTGTAGAAGAACATAAGAAAGCCCTCCCAATTGAAGAAAATCATAACTTTCAGTAATCTTCCCTAAAAATGGTATCACTTTAAAAGCAAGTGAGGAAATGGATGGAAAACAACAAGTTCTTGTCTTTCTGACATGTATTAGGGATGAACAAGTAAATAGCAGTCAGGTTTCTGGCGGATGTCACTTGCATGCAATTAGATTTTAATTAGAAGATTTAATTAGACTTCAACTAAAAGAGCATATGTCATTTGTTTTGCATCTTCTTTTCAATGATGCAAAAAAGTTATTTTTGGTATTGAACCAATACTGCAGACCCGATCAGTAAAAAAAGCTCTTCCTGTGTATCAAGACACCAGTAACATATTATCTGGCCAAGAGATCATTTGCTTCTGACACCCCAAAAGTTAGTCTTAATACTGAGTAGCTCTATCAGTAATCAAGTCCAGCAAGGATGCACTTGCAAACTTCCAGATAGGACTGTTAAAGTGCTCTGCTAGCAGCATCGGCCATTTCCAGGCTTGAACACACAGTTTTACTTTTCCTCATCCAGACGTGTATGAAACCTGCCTGGTGCCCTCACGAACCTTCCAGGGTACCATGCCAACTGCTGGCACACACAGGTTATCAGACTTTTCCCTGCCATTCTCAATAATGCTGTTGAGGGAGGGAGCTCTGAAGGACTTGATCATCCAAATAGCTTTAGATTATTTCTCAAACATTTACAGTTCCTCTTCAGATGAACAGGATTCTGTCAGCTCACTAAAATCAAGGGTGAAGCTGGCTCAGTAAAGACAACAAAAGCCCCAAAACACCCCTACAATCTGCACTTCCCTTCCCACCACCACCCTTCTCTCCATTCCTTTTCATCTTCTGTTTGTGACTTTCAGTAACAGGCTTCTCAGTGTCAGAAATCAGGAAAAGACACAACCACAGGCGAGTGGAGCTGCAAAGGAAGCAGACCTGTCTGCATCCCGAGTCTGCTCTGCTTCCCATAAATATTGAATGCATCTTTCGGCAAGGCAACGCACTGGGGCCCAAGTGGTACTGCACAGCCTGGCTGCTCCTGCGCACTGGCAATGCAACCTGACAGCTGTTATTTATAATTCATTACCCTACTTTGGGGCAGCTTCTGCCAGCTGCTTCATCTCCCCCCCCCACCGACTCTTTCTCTGGGATGACTTTATCTCCCCAGCCAAGCCTCTAAACAGCAATTAGCAAAATCTAGGCAGATAGGAGGGCAGCAAGAACCTCTTTGTGTGCTTCACTTTGGGCAGACCACACAAATGACTGTCCACAGCTACTGAGCCAAGGAGGGAACTGCTCCTTCCAGGCTCATAAATCACACTCAATGGTTATGGAAAAATAGATCAGAACACACCTGTGCTAAGAGAACATCATAGCAGTGGCAACCCACAGCATCGCACATGGTGACCCAAAGGAGCTGTGATCTTGTCACCCCTTTATTTTCAATAAACAGACCACTAAAAGTTTCTATTAGGCTCCCACAGTGGTATCAAGCTAACACTGCCTTTGTAGGTGCATCAAGTTGCATGACATACGGCTCATGCATAGCTCCAGAAACGTTCCTTCAGGGCTTTCTGGATCATCCCTGGTGGGCAGATTACGGATGAGAGTTCCTGATATCATCATAGCTTGCAGCTTGTAAGGCCAGGATAAAGATTGCTGGTTACAAGTGAAGCGAAAAGGAGCAGAGTGAAATAAATGCTTGCCCTGCTTCACCCTGGAAGGCAGGATCAACAAGGCTTCACTGTGGCAGTGCTGGCTTTGTGGCTGACAAGTGTGACACTTTGTACATAAAACACGCTTTCCAAAATGGCAAAGCCAGCAGGAGCAGCTTTCCCCTGCACTGAACCCAGTGTGCAAATAGCTGTGGTGCTTTAAAGCTAAAGCTACAATAGGCAGTGAAGCTGCCTCAAAGAGATCCTGTGCTGCAAAGCCTGGACATTCAAGGAGTGTGACCCCTGCCTCCATACCACCAGGATGGGAAAGAGGAAAGAGGAGGAGGCATCTTCACCAGTTTTAAACTTGGTGGAGGCCATTGTGTACAACACCAAATCTCACATTTCTGTCCAGAAAACAGCTACACTAACCCATCATCTGCACCCTGCTAACAGCTCCAGGCAGTTTGTTTTTTTCTATAATTATCTTTCCGATGCATTTTCCTCTCAAGCAAAATTCCTGAAGGTTGGATCTGATTTTCGAAGCCAGCCTTTAGGCAATGTAATTCATAGGAGAAGGGTTAGGCAGGGTCACATTTGCAGCTGCCTGTGCCTGCTGTTGCTAGCAGCAATCCTCCTGACCCACTCTTGGTGCACAGGCAGTGTGGAAGCAGAAGGCAAGGAAGGGAACTACCAAAAATGTTTTATTTTTGCAAAGTCTGTTTTTCCTAGAAAGGAAAGTAGAACTGCCTACTAAAGACAGCTTCAGCTGCTAGAACTACTTATTGCTTCTGCAACCATGGAGACTTACTATTCACTTCAAAGCTCAGCTGAGGTGCAAAAATGGCATTGCATACCCACCAGAAGGCAGCAAGAAGGTCTGTAGGGTAAAAAGCAATCAAAAAAAAAATATTCTAATTAAAGAAAAAAATACCCACACCTAGAACAGCTTTTCCCAGCCCTTCTTCATCTCTGTTTGAGCATTCTCTATGTAGCTTGCATTTAACATGTACACTCAGATGAGACTGCCTCTGTGGGTTCAATCAAAGAAACCTGAAGCATATCACCTGTGATGTCAAAGGAAGACAACCCTCTTGGCCAGATTTTCTTGCTCAGGTAACATGTTCTCCACCAGGAGTTTTGTTTCCTTAGGGCCACAGTCTGACAGCAAAGGGAGGTATCTGCATAACATTTATATTTCTCATACATGCTACTTTTGTACTGGTGAAATCAGTCATCACAAGCCTTCAACAAGGATCTCGTAGCCATCCCACATGCCCTCCACTCAAAGCTTTCTGTTAATCAGGAGTCCAACACAGCTTCTCAACACCGACACCAGCTCAGCAGAATTCTCAAGAGTGTTTCTTTGGGCAAACTCTATTCTGCAGTGCTCACTGAGTAAAAGTAACAACTATGCAATCACCACATGCCCCACGTGAGGTTTTGTCCTGACCTTTCTTCTAGAGAGGAAAGGGAGGTGGTGGCAGTGTCAGTCCTCAGGGTCATTCAGCTCTGGGCTTCTAAGATGAGAGTGAATCAGTGAGAGGCCAACTCAGAGGCTGCGTGTGACAAGAACATTTGCTGCTTGTACCTGAGCAGCAAGGTCTCAGCATCCAGCCTGATCAACTTGGCTGTACTGGAGGTAAGAGGCTCCATCATCCATCCCCTGAGGTTCACAGTTCCGTCAGATGAAGGAAGTGTCTATTCACCAAGCAGATTTCCAGTAACAGGATCTGGAGAAAGCTCCTCTTGTTGTTTAGACAGATTGCCTCTTTTTATTTAATTTTATGCAATAAGTCACCTGATAATAACATAGTATCAATGAAAAGGAATGAGACTAGAAGATGGCCTCCTGCTTTGAAAATAAACATCTTGGCTGCATCACATCTTTTTACTAGCAGCAAGAGCTGATTATACAGCCACTGTTCAACTCCACTGGCTTTATCTCAGTTAATGAATACTGGGTAAGTTGGACACATAGATCAGTCTCTTCTGCAAAACAATTTAAGTCTCTGCTTCTCCAGGAAACCTGCATTAAGGCTCTTTGCCCCCCACTCCCCTTCCTGCTTTTAACGCAGTGCGTTTTATCTACAGAACAAGGACATCTCCTCTCTAGCTAAAAACATGAGAACAATAATAATGCACTTAATCAGATGATTCTCAGCTTCATTAATTCTATTTAGATTTGCAAACAGCAATTAATAAACAAACAGGAATATTAACATACTAGTTGCCCAGTACCCAACACAATTATTTTTCTGTGAAAACTCCTATAACAACCACCAACAAAAAAGCATTGCAAATATGCAAACCTAGATGACTCAGTCCTAGTTTGAATGCCAGAGCATAGAGCTGGGAATATTACAACACATTATACTTAAAAACAACAACTAAAAGTAGATCTTACATCCTTAAAAATAAATGGCAGCAACTAGCCCAGCATGTCTAATGGTTAGGAATATGATGGGATAAAGGTTGGACTTGATGACCCTGGAGGTCCCTTCCAACCATAATGATTCTATGATTCTATTCTATGTCATACCCCAGCAATGGCCAAAAGCAGAGGCCCAGGCAAGACTGAAAACACAAGTGCCCTCTCTCAGCCCAACTTCAGCTCAAGTGATTCCTAGGGTAACTCCCAATGGATTTTTCTTCCATGGACTCCCTGAGCCCCTCCATCCACACACACCCTTCTCTTAGTCATCTCTTCTGAACTGAAAAGATGCCTGGTCAGATAAACCCTGGTGAAACCAGCTGGAGCAATACAAAGGTTTCAGCCTCATCTATCTACACTGCTGTTAATGTCAGAGAGCAGAGGCAGCAAACCAGAGTGTGAGGAGTCCATGCACTGGAACTGGAGCCTTCAACAGGGCAGCTTCTCCCGAGAGGACAGCATCGGTGCTGGCTCCCAGCCACCTGCCCTGTCTCCTTGAGTACATATGGCTCAACTGATCACAAAGCTACAGTTCACAGCCAACCACATTAAGGGCTACTAACAATTATTTCAGACTTTTACAGATGTTTCTGAGGAGGTATTATTTAGATTAAAGTGTCATTGTGTCACACTGCAGTCCTGGTGCTGTGATTGTCCTTCCTGCTCAGGTGCCCAGGATGGTCCTGACATCGGGGACCAAGAGCTATTTCTGTAGCTTCCTGATCACAAACTATGACACAGCAGTGAAAACCCACATGGGAAAGCAGAACACTCAATCATCTCCCAACCAGCTGCCTCATGCGGTGGCAGGCTCAGAAATCAGACTGATTTCCTTCTGGAAAAAAAGGAGGTGGTGGTCATGAACACTCAGTGGCTGCCTAACAGCAGGGAGCTGACACACCAGCAACCCACGGAAGGGGCCACCCTTCCAACTGAAGCCTGTGACACCTGCTCTTCCTCCTCTTCAGCATTTTGCTTAGACCCATTCACTGTTATTTATGGAGTTTAACAACTGTTATAGCTGGCGGTGCTGCCAGAACAGAGCCTGATTTCACCCGGGGGAGTTGACTGTCCCTGCCAGGGAAAGCAGGAGGAGGGACAGGAATGTCAGTCCTGCACTCACCGTTAGCCTCTAAATGAATGACAAAGATTAACAAAAAACTGCAAAAGCCAAGCAGACAAGGACAACTGAAATAGAGAAGTAGCACGAAGAGGCATTTCTTCAGTTTCCCAGAGTCAATCCAATTGTTCCAGACATGCTCCAGAGCTGATTTGGGTTACAGCACACAGCTGGCATTAGCATCAGGTATTTCCCCTTGGCCTCACTGACTTGTTTGCCTCCTTGAACAAATAGGAGGCTAGCTTGGTACCTGAAGTACATCTTCAACACTTTCAAAGCCAAGAGAGGATTTTCACCTTGGGCTGTGTTGAACACTCATTCTCTTCCCTTATTGCATTTCTTTGTTACAAAGAGACTTGCCTGGCTCTATCCTCTGCTTCCCAGGAAATCAATAAAGAAGGCATTTCAAAAATCAGCTGTAGGGCGGTGATATCAACCTGCACAAACTCTTTATAACTACATTCTGCTGCCAGACAAACATTTCTTATTGCTTCCAACCCCTGCATCCTCAGCCATAGCTACATACCTAATCTCCTGTCACTTGCACAGTAACAGGCAGCATTTGGTTATGCACATGGTCATACACTAGACCTTCCTGTACATAAGGCAAAGACTCTCTGATGACACTAAGTAAGAATCAGGTAAACCACAAGTGACTCCTTTTGCAAATCAGTGTCATTGCTTATTTTTGCTTTATCATACACATAATAATTTACATAAAGGAACTATCAGGGGAAAAATAAGGTAGGAGAAAAGAAACACTAACTTTGTTATCTAAGCAGCAAACTCACACCTGAAAAATACTATAAGTGGTACAAAGGAAAAGTATCTCTGTTGGCAGATGCCCAACTGCTTTTTTGTTAAGCCACAGTTCTGAACGCCACTTTTGCCCTCCCAAGGTCCAAACTGGAGGCACCCTTCATCTGACCAATCACTTTGGTCTAAATTAGGAGTGACAAACCCCAAATCCATCAGTGCTTCAGCTGGATGCCACTGTGATGCAGGCATATTCCTTTAAAAGGAACGGGACAAACAAAGAAGTCAAAATAATATGTGTAAAGGGAAATTCACACTTCTCTTTGTGGCTGTTTCCATTCATTTTCCCTTTTAATCAGCTTTAAAGAAACTCCTATTTATAGCCACCATTAAGAGAAATAATGATACATATTTGTTGATGACAGATATAAAAATAAGTACTCTAGATTCAGGAATACAGACCCAGGAGTAAGTTTTAAAAATGACAACTCAAACTGCACACTGCTATTGCTTCAGTCCTGCCACTTAGAGAGGAGAACAAGATTGAAAAGTGCTACATTTAAAGCAAAATAATCCAGGGACTTGTGTTCCACCTTATCAGTTATTTCCACCTAAGAGCCAGGACAGAAGAAAGATTCTGAGGGCTCTTCTGACAAAGAAAAGCATACATGTACACTTCTGACCAGGGTATAAATGCTTCTTTGGGAAGAACATTGGTTTTGCAGAGCTCCACACATATCCGTTTTCCCCACTGCATGCAAGCTCCTCTGTTCCAAACAATGCCTTAAATTCTCAGCCACTGCCATGCTCCTGTGTGACAGCTGGAGCTGCAGTACCCTGTGCCAAAGCCAGTCCCAGCACTTACCAGCACTAAGCACTGCATTCTCTTCAACCACTTTAGAGACATAAGCATCAGGGTTAATACAGAAGTCACTGGAGCCCTAGACAGATGCAAGACAAAAGGGAAAAGGAATATCAAAGAACACCAGTATCAAAGAGCAGTTGAGCCACATTGACATCAGGGAACCCTCTACTATCAGGGTGTTTCAGATGCTGAAGTCTCTCATCATCATCCCCACTAACAGAGCTTTACACCACTGCAGCAGTGCTGGAGTACCAGCTAGTGCATCACACCACGGAGAAGGGAGGACCTCTGTACTTCTCATAGATGCAAATTGGTAGGACAGCCACTTAGAACAAGATGTGCTATAAAACAGGCACAGCTTAACATTGATCTGCTGTCGGATAAACCTGCAGTAAAGGGTGAATGGGACTTGGATCAGAGCCACTTACCACAGCGACAGCCAACTCCAGACCCAGGGATCCCCAGCTGACAATTAGGGCAAACACCCCGAGCAAGCACACCCTGTGGGAGACAGACAGATGGCAGATGTAGAAGCTCTGATTTCAAGCAGGTCCTTTCACAAGATGTATTGTCTGGAGTTCAAAACAATTACCAAAAATCAAGAAATTATCAACCACTGCTAAACCAACCCATTTTATACGTCATGGACTGCAGCAACCACAAAAGTTTTATTCCCAGTAGTTCGAATTCCCACGCTACCTGGCCCTGGGGCTGCAGGGGAAGGACGAAGAGGGTGGAAGTAAAGTCTTATGCTGCTTTAGCGGGGAAGACAAAAGTACAAAGACAAAGGGGTGGCTGTAGGGAAGGCAGATTGAGAGATGGATAACTACAATCCCATAATTTCCACTATTCCCATTCTGGACTTCACTTTCCAAGTCCAAAGATATTCAAAGAAAAATATGCCCTATCAAAAAACCCCACATAAACATACTGATCCCAAACTGGACAAATTTTTTCTGCTTCTAGAATAAATGAGGTTGTCAGGTGTAAGCACTGCACAGCTTCAGAGGATGGGACAGAACACTCAGCCCTTGTTAGGACATCTGACTTTGGTCCCAAGCTGTATGCATCAGAACAGCACCTAAGCATCCCACATAGCCCCAGGAGACAGAAAGTCACCTGCAGGCAAACAGTTCAGAGCAACAGTTTAGGTGCCTACCAGAGCCATGAGTCCATCTCTGCACAGATTCACAAGTTTTGTTCTGACAGCTGGACCTCATTAGCAAGAGAGTGAGTGGGAAGGGGCCTCTATCAGGCACACAAGGCAGAGGGATGACAGAGCAGTGGTCTCAGTGACATCCAGCCAGCACACACTGGTGGAAGAAGCTTTTGCACTTCCCCAACCAGCATATTAGCTCTTCACCTCTGCTGTCAGTATGAGTGCCAGAGATATGTAGGCAAAAATCCTCCTCAATTCCCTCAGGTATGGGGATGTAGACTAATAAGCAACTCCATTTTATGTATCCCTATCTTCAAAGTAAAGGGACACTGGCTTGCTCTCTCAGGGATGCTTTTTCCTTCAGGCTTTGAAACACAAGTAGGTTCCTCCTGCCCACCACCCTCTGAAGAAAACAAAACAAAAGTCTGTTCATAACCAAGGTATCCTTTATTCAAACCTAGTGCAAGCATCTCTGTGAGGAAGAGACATGTCTCTTCTGCTACATTTGTTTCATTGAATACTAGAGCTTTAAAAAAATAAATCTATGGGCCTACATGTAAAAAACAGAATCTACCTCTCAGTTTACCAATTTATTTTAATTCTGAGTAATCCCCTTTCTGTGAATGGATCTGTGGGTCACCTTGCAGAAGTAATGGAGCTTCACCAGACTGCCCTCTGTGCAGCACTCTGGAAATAAGATGGCTAAAGACTTTATTACGCTTCTTTCCAAACGGAGGCAAAAATTATCAGCCACAGACCAGCAAGGTTCTGTGATTTTATGACATAAGGACAACACAACCCGGTGCCTTTAGCTGAGCATGGTAATCAATGCACTAAGACACATTTGTTGTTTTACTTTAAATGAAGATGACTGGGTCAGTAACTGATTGCTTGGCTCAAACACCTAAAACTGGCATTTCACCATCTTGCTTGGCTATGATACATTTGCTTCTTCATGCCATGTGCTCCCTTTGGGGAATGCCTTAATATGAACTTTTGGCTAACAGGGAATGAGATTCTAATTTAAACCCTGGGTTTACCATCTGTGCATACACTTGGACTTTTGTCTGTATAACCTGCCAGGTATGAAGTCATCTGGCAAATAATAAATCTCAATACGCATTCCAATTATTAATGGCACCACCATGTAACCAAGATAAACTCTTGGCCATGTCAGTTGTCAAACTGTCACTGTGTTTATGATATCAGTATCTTTGCCAAACATGCCAAGCTAAACCAAGCTACAAGATAGGGAGAGGAATATTTTTTCCTTGTAATGGGGCCTTCGCATGGCAGCATTTGCAGTGCTTTATAGAAATAGACATGCATTAATAATGCAGTACCATGGCAACAAGACTCCTTCTCATAACTGTACAAACCATTGCTTGTTCTCAGTTTAATATTTCTTCAGGTGTGACAGCCAAAAGGTAAACAAGAGCAGATCATGACACAAAAGGCAAGCTCCCAGGTTGTGCAGACACATGCAATGCTTATCATTGATTAACAAATGCCTTCACAACTGTACAGAATTGAAGGGAGATTTTTAAAGCCTGTAAATTTAAGGGAGGATGTTCATGTTACTGTCTCCCAGCAAACAGAGGCTACCAGTGCTACCCAGCAAAAGGCAGACAGACCAGAGGAGTTCCTCATCTTCATGCAAAAGCAATGGACACCAGTACCATTGCATTTTATAGCTCAAGAATCTTCCCATGACCACCTCATGTAGCCCTAATCCTATCCACAGAGCAACGCTCTACGAAGTCTCTCTATATTGAGAGGCTAATTTAAGCTGCTCAGTTTCAGAAGTCCTTTAAATAAACTGACAGAAGCCTAGAGGTTTGAACTAGCAGGCACTTGCACTCCGCTTGCCTTCCTTTGTGCACTGTGCCTGGGTCAGGACTTACCCTATAAGAATGGCCCTGGAGTTTCTGATGAGCCCAAAGAGCACCAGCAAACAAATCAGGACGTGGAACAGGAGCAGGCCCAGGTATCCCAGCCATCTGCAGCAAAAAAAAAATCCAATACATAGTCTGCAAAGGAAAACTGGTGTATGAAAGGCACAGAACAAGAAGCTAGCGTGACTCATGGGAAAAACACAGCCCTTCTTTTCTTCAAGTCACCACTAATGATTAATCTTCAGAGAGCTCTGGAGTCAAGACAGTTTACACAACACATCCAGCACACACAGTTTTTGAGAAATGAGACTGCTAATCTTGTTCTAGTGTAAAGTTATATGCAACTGGACACCACCAGATGAAGCAGAGGCATTGCAGCTTCTTGAACTCCCTAGACATTTGTTTGAAAGCGCTTCAGTTATTTATTCTGCATGTGTGGACAGAGGTTTTCTTTTGTGGAATACAGTTGATGCAATCTTTTATTAAATATATTTAATAAAAAGGAATGTTAGGATGGAGTGTTAACTTACAGAACTAGTGCCATTTTCTACTCTGTTTAGTTAACGATTACAATGCACTTATTAGGATGCAGCAGTAGTTATCTCTGTGGCTGTTTTTTTCAGCCAAGAGAACCTGCAGTAATATATAGAGTCTTCAGCTCAGCTACCCAGAACAGGCACATCATTGTTGCAAAACAGACCAAAACAGATGCTACGACCACTACACTACAGCATGCTAACACACCTGTACCAGTCATAGAGGTCAATCTGTATTGCCAGCTCCTCCAGAGACAGCTCTTCATTCTTCCAGAAGGGAATCTCAGTTGTTTGCCTGACCAGCTCATCCAAGAGACCTTGCAGTTTCTGGATAATGTGCAGGTAGTCTGTCTGCTTTGTGAACATCTCCTCCAGGACAAGCAGATTTGGCTCCGCTGTTTGGTTCAGGGCCACTGCAGTATCTAGCACCTATAGTATGGTAAACAAAAAGGGGGAAAAAAAGAATAAAAAGAAAAATAATTGAAGGACATGAAGTCAAGGAAGCAAATGATGATTCATCCTTACTAGCGAGTTACAGGCAGCTTCCAGGTTACCCATCCCCTGTCTTAAGAGGCTCAGACTGCTTAACCTTCAAAAGCAACTTATAAGCATCTAGAAAGCAGATTGTTTGCAAGTAGTCCCACGATGACATCTCAGCTGAGTCCTTAACACATTTTGCAGCCATCAAGGTTGCAGAATGATACCACGAAATCAGAGGTAGCACAGCAACAACTCATTGTATTAAAACAATACATTTTACTAAGAAACTTGTGGGCTTTGGCCTGCCTCCTCCTCTGGGTGGAAGACAGCTGATCAGAAGCTGTTTTTAAACCTAGCAAAGAGAAGATTTCATTTAACAAGCTGTGCTTCCTCTGATATTTTTAGAAGAGCTGAAGAAAGCACCGCTCCATTAACGGAAATTTTAGCACATCTCTAAGCCTAGAGACTAACAAAAAAATATGAAGAGATACAGGCACAGCCAAATACAAGCAAAGAGCTCCTAAGCAAGTCTGCTCATTCCCACACTCCCCATTTGCCAGTGTGTCTCCCCCAGTGCTCACCCTGTCCTGGACACCAGCCACGGTGCGGTTTGCATGGCGCAGCGAGTACGTCAGCCGGTGGATGCCATCACTTGTCTCTCCATTCCCATAGAAGCCAACAGCAATCCCAGCACTGCAGAGGGAGAAAGCAGAGCAATGAAAGGTAGAATTAAAGCTAAAAGGCAAGCTATATGTAATGCAAGGCTTACCACTACGGCACCCTTTATAGTCACATCAGCATGTTACACAGAAAGGGAAGCCTCCCAAAGGGCAGCTGGGGTAGTCATGCTCCTCAGCAACCACTAGAAAAATTCACCTGTAAAAGTTGGTCCATGCTTTCCACATAGCCACCAATTCTCTGTATAGGATCCATATGATGAACAGGAGAACACCATTCCTTCTCAATATGCACGTTTCGTTTATGATACAATAATGAAAATCTGTGAGGGAACCGTTAGGGAGTTCAGACCTATCCATGGGCAAGCAGAAATCCAGCCAGCCAAGCGGCCCTTCGGTGGCTCCTGGAAGAGCTCCCATTGCTATATCAGGAGACACATGCCTTCTCTGGACACAAAATACAGATTATTTTGTTACATTTTTTTAAAAGCAGGACCCAAAGGGCTTGCATCGACCACTTGCCCATGGTGGTGGTTCCTCTAGATACATTTTCCATGCCCTCTTCTCTACACTGTGAAGTATCTATGAACATCATCTCTCTTGATTTAGCTTCCCATTAGAAGCATTTGTGTTGCACTGATTTAGAGAACTGGGAAGGAAGGCTTAATAACTTACTGGGACAAAAGACATTTATTTTTAAAGCAAGAGAATGTCAAGCTTGCAGACACAATTCAACTCCAGCTGCTTAGCAAATTACCACCTATCAGCTGATTTGCCATAACTGTCCACACATATCAGTCTGCCCCAATTACGAAGTAAACCATATTAGCTCAAGCCTCACTTAGAGAAGGAAGATCCTGTAAATGAGCAGCAACCAGAAGATTATCTCACGCAAGTCAGTGATACCTATTCTATTAAGACATCGCTGCAGGAACTCAGTTTCTCTTCCCAAGCCCATTTTTCCTAATCATAGAGGTGGAAAGAATTTGTGAAGGGGTCATACAACTAAACTCATGGCAAACAAACATTAGCAAGACACAAATTTCCTATCCTTGTGCCAGATTTAGCTTCAAAGAACTCAGGATCTTTCCTAGGAAGGTTCTCAAGACACCATGGTTGTGTTTGTGGTAGTGGAAAGCAAGGGGGTGGTGGTTTTGTTGTAAATCTAAAGTTGTTCTGGATGAAACATTTAGTTCCTTCACAACAACTTTATGCTTCGGTTATAGCACTGCCCTCACAGAATTGGTATGAAGGAGGAACAGAAGAGGAAGGAAACAAGCCAAACAACAGCTTTCAGAACAAGCAAATGTAGTGCCTTTGTCTGACAGGAAGGGTCACTAAGGGATGTTCAGCACCACCACCACCCAGTTGGGAAAGGAACCCCAGCAGGCAGGTTAGAGTGGGCTTTGTCTAGATAACAGACCCTGGCACAGATTTGCTCTGGCACACACATCAATCTGCAATCCAAACGACTGTTTCTGCTCTTGCTTCTCTCCTGGGAGAAGACAGCATCCATCCTTCCTTTCCCGGGCTCACCCACTTCAGAAAGAGTAAGAGGACAATATAGTTCACCTCGTTGCATTTCTACTTTCTCCTCATACATACAATAAATGGAAGCAAAGATCACACACTGAAAGTGGATCCACTATGAAAATCTGTGTCAGCTTCATGCTTTTTCCAACAATTGAATCTCCATAAATTATAGAGAGCTTGGCTCATAAAAGCCTCAGTCTTCCAGGGACAGGAGGCAGCCTACACCATACCCAGAAAGAGAGGCAGCAGGTATGGAATTCTTAATATTTAGTGTTAATACAAGAAATCAGCCTCTTTCTTCAAAAATGCCATTCCTCAAACATTTTCCTAATGCAAATGATGCTGATAATTAACGAGAGAAAAACCCTCTGCATTCCTCTCTGGTTGCAGCTATTATCAGAGCTTGGTAACACATGCCAAGGATGCACGGGGGTGGAGGGGATAAGAGACACACACAGCCCTCCCCCTGAAGTAGAGACATTACATATCCAGAGCTGTGTCCAGGATAAGGCAGCTCAGCATCACATCACAGCAATTACAAACCTCTGGCTTGAGTTTTCCCATCTTATCAGAGCAGACAGATTCAGACAGACCCTTTCACTCTCCTGAGCAGCAGAAAACTTTAACAGTTGTTTCTACTGTAGACACCAAATACATTTCAGAACATTCTTGACATTGAACATACAGATCTGACCCCTTTAATTGGTAAGCAATTTTTATTCAGCCTGTTACAGCTACTAGAAGCCTATTCTTCCAGCAAAGGCTTGGTAAGTGCCCAAAACCTGCTGCTTGGCTCTTAGTATTCCCAGCACAGTAGCACTGTTTTGGTGGAAAAGACTCAGAAACAGCACTTTGAAGCAGCAGCAGTCATCTTAAAGATGCAGCACTGCTAAGTACATTAGCCAGTTTACTCCAAGGTACTATTTATGAAGTGCTAGTAACTACAGGCAAGTGTCTTGAGATGCTTTACACTATCCAAAGGCAGAACTGTCCCAGCAGCCATCCATGGGCTTTCTGTCCAACCCAGTACGAACCACAGCTTCGACTGCCCTTAACCCTCTAGGCAGAGTCACTACTCCTGAAGGACAACATTAGAGCAACAGGATTTGGGATAAAAGCCATTTAATTCAACTAACAAATTCCTCTAGACATGAGTATCACACACTCACTGGAAACCACACATAAAGCATTCATTAGTCCATTACTGCCCAGCAAAAGTCAGCTCTGCATTCACACCCTGTGCAAGCAAGGGCCACTTACACAGCCGCTCCTTCTCCTAGGAGTAAGCTGCACAGCTGTGTGGCAGTTCCCCTTTCTATCATGCTACAGAAGGAAGGAAACCATCCCTGAAGCCCAGAAGCCCAGGCTGGGGCAGCTGCTCAGCCCCACGCTGTGACCGAGGAGGGGGCAGAGCTGACGGGCAGGCAGTGGGGGAACTGCACTGTTGCTGTTTAGTTTTCCGTTTGCATTTGGCTTCATCTCAGTCCAACTGTTGTTTCAAATCCCTGCCTACACACGCTGGTATAACTTGCTATTGTTTAAAGCAGATTTAAGGATTTGCACTAGTTTTTAACTACCTTTTATTTGATTAAAGGGAACCAGAGGGGCTCCTTTTAAGCACATTCTTTTTAAGTAAAAATAGATCAACTCGTCTTAACCCAACAGCATGAGTCCTTGAGGTCAGAACAAATCACATGGCTTCTTGCACAAACCCCGGGAGGCTCTGCAGCCTAAGATATAGCAGATCCATCTTCCAGTACAGGATGACAAAATCCTCACCCAACGGGGAAACCTGCTTTTCTGTCACGCAGCGTGGATACAAGAACAGCATTCCTGAATGACACAGCCTTGTTCCACCCTAGCACCCTCTGGAAGATACTCCAACACATTTTCAATGCTTCCATAGGAAAGTCATCTCCACTTCTGCTGTTCTTGCTTCTGTCACACTCCCCTCCCCAGTGTACACACACCTCTCCTCCTGAATCCACCCCACCCCATCCTCAATTCCTCCTCTCAAACTCTCAGTCTCCTGTCCCTTCCATTACCCCACCTCTCTCCTGCCTTCCTTCTCACTCATATTTTTGAGTTTTCAGAAAATAAATCTTAAAAACAAATCTATCAAGCTCTTAAATGCCATTTACAAAGTTGCTCCTGCTGTTCAATACTGCACTTGAAAAGCTGCTTTGCTGTCAGACATTTTGGTAAGTTTTAGGGGACCCACTTAATGCTGAGTCAAGAAAACACTGCACTCCTGAGCTTAACACCA
The DNA here is from genome assembly GCA_013398125.1 of Aegotheles bennettii. Classification (NCBI taxonomy): domain Eukaryota; kingdom Metazoa; phylum Chordata; class Aves; order Caprimulgiformes; family Aegothelidae; genus Aegotheles; species Aegotheles bennettii. Next base: position 73,088 of record VZRW01007570.1, on the reverse strand, counting down.
TCATCGCTGGTGCCCACCCACAGAAACACCCTGGAGAGAGGCAGTATGGTACCGCAGATCTTCACAGTTGTATGACATGAGACAGAAGAGCAGCACATCATAATTCCTGTGCATTCCTACAGATACAGCAGTAGGTTTGGAAGTGCTGCAGGTTGTGTATGCACACTCCAGTATCACTTTTCAGCAAGACTCAAGAAATCCAAGTCTGGAGAACAGCTTTCCTGTTGTTTGTATGCGAGAGTCACACGGGCTCAGGACATCCCTTGATAAAGAATCAGAAAAGAAAAATCAAGTGTAATTCTGAATTAGCTTGCAATGCAACCTGCAAAAAATGTTTTGTGTGTTGCACGAGGCTTACATGAACAACAGAGCCCTAATCTGATACAGAGAGCATACACGTGCCTTCTGGTGGAGAGATCTCCTGCTCCAATACCCACACACACGGTGAAAACCTCTCTGGGGACCCAGGCACCAGTCTGAAAAGATGAACACTACCCATTCACATCACATCCTTAGAAATGAATAATCTAACTACACCAAGTCACCTTTAATTACAGGAACTTCATAAGGAGAGCCCTTTTTAGACTTCATGTTCTCGGGAGGAATGTTAATTTGTCTGTCTAATTACCACCTTGCACTTTCACACCAAGGGAAAGCGCTAACTGGCACTTGAGAAAGCAAGTTTTCACCATCTATTTGTACCCAGTTCTTTCAGGTATCCTCTCCACAAAGCTTCCTACCCACCTTCAGAGCTGAGGTCCCTTCTGGGTGAGTTAGGGTCACCTCACTGGTGGGGGAGATGATTTGTAAGACAACTCCCCATACACAGAACCAGATCAAAACTGGTAAGGACTAGAAATGAACTAAGCATTCAGGAATAATCTAGGCAAATCACTCCTGCAGCTTTGTGGCTAGAGCAACTAGGAAGACTCACTAGAAAGCCATTTTGTTGGAGAGCTCCTGGTAACCAGTTACGCCTTCCTGCTGGCTCAGCATTCTCCCTTTTGCTCAGCAGGAAATATCGAGTCATTAGGAAACAGTGATCCACAGCACTCAGCAGCATTCACAGTACAAACAGCCCTCTGGGATTAAGTACTACCTAGATAAGCATGTAGTAGGCACAGTGGGACTTAACCAGAGTTAAATAGTTCTCAGCTAGGAAGACAATAGTCCACTTCAGAGCACTCAGACAGACCAGACCAGCTGCTCTTTGCAATCTCTTGATGCTTCAGCCTCCATACTGCTTCTCTCCCCTTGCACATGGTGCTACAAACTGTCTCCCAGGTCAGCTTACTGTCAGTCAGACATCCAGAGCCTTACTGCCCATCACTCTAAATGGAACAGCATCTGCCAGTCTGGCACTCCTGTTGTGTGTAACACACAGCTAGGACAGGATATATCCAGTGGACTAATCTTGAACTGCTGGTATCTAACTGGACTTCCTCCTAGCACAGATTAGATTCCTTGCTTGTTGGAAGCTGCATCTGCATTCTCAGCCAGATGCCGAGCACAGAGCACCAAGAGGCACCAGTTCGAGTGCACTATCACATCCAGCAACTCTTAAGAGGAGCAGAAAACAGACCTCAGCTTTGCAGGAGAGTGGAAGCAGTCAGACAGTACCTTCACTCCCCATGGATGGCACCAACCTGCTATTGCTCAAGCACACTGACTTCAGAGTGGAAATTAAAAACTTAATTAAAAAAAGTCAAGACAAATATTTATCCAACGTCACTGTTGATTCAGGTAGAATCTTAGTTTTAAGGATATTCCTGCATTTAATACTTGCAAAAACAAATTGTACACCGAGGATGAGAACCACCAGTTCAGATTTTGAGGAAGCCTAAGCAGTTTTCCAGCTTGCAGAACTGACTGGGAGTTGCATCAAGTTTACCAGAATTTATATGCCGACCTTCCAACTTTAAATTGTCTCACACACACTCTGGGAGATGTGCAGAACACCTCCTTCTCACCCTTTCTACAATTAAAAACAAACACAACTACCACGCTCTGCAGCAGCTGTCTTGGACACACTTGCTGCATAATAACAGCTCACAAGAGCCTGTAGCAGCAGCACAACTATAAATAGCATCAGCTAGAGCTTCTGTAAGAAAGGGTTAGGACCACAGCACTTTCAGTGGATTGGAATGGATGCAACTGGAACTCTAGAGATCAGTAAAAAGAAAGGTGAATGAGCCTGAGCTTTCTTTTTTGCAAGTTGTTCTCTGGTTTGCCTTTCCATTCCAGGCACCCATTTACAGTCAGCAAAGTGTGGAAAAGCTCTCTGCAAAGACAGCAATATTGGCTGGTGCCTAATGCTCCTCCTCAGCACTGAGCCCCTGCCTCTACAGGCAAATCCATCCACAGCTGCTGAACTCACAACACAACGTCTGCTCTGCAGCATTTGTTCAGTACTTCAGGGGTTTTCTGTTCTCTTAAGCATGTGCCTCGAAAGAGCAAATACACAGATGCATTAGTAGCACAATCCAGCCTTTGAACAGCTAAGCCTGGCCTTCAAGGAACATGCCCCCAAAAAGATCACATCCCAGATCCACCACCCATCAGCAGGTTGATACAAAGAGTGAGTCACAAGACACTGCAGAACTCAATCTTCTTGTTACCTCCTTTCTGAACAGGGGACTGCTCTCAGACCTGCCAGCCCTGCAGAGGGGCAACTAAGATCACCTTGGGGAAGGGGAGATGATGCTTGGAATTGATAATAAACACAGTGCTCAATCTCAGAGCACGTGTCCATAGAGCTCAGAGTACTCATCCTGTCCAAGTCAAAACAAACTAAGTCCAAGGATCCCTCTAAAAATTTGCAAACGTGTCCCTGCTTTCAGATGCCCAATCATGAACTTTCTAGGAAATGGGATCCTCATCTGTCCTGACTAAAAAAACCAAACCACCCCCTCCCCCCAAAAACCCCAAACCACAAACCAGAAAACAAACAAAATGTAAATTACCTCCTTTTAACTTCTTCTGCACACGTTCTCCACTAATTAATTTTTCTTGTTTTTCAGCAACTCTTTTCACCTCACCTCCAAAAGCTCTGTTGCTCGTTAGTACAGATAATGAAATGCAGCAGTGTCTTACACAGGCTGCAAAACCTCAACATCCACTCCAGTCAAATACTTCCAAGTCCAAAAGAATCATCTGTGCCTCTTTCTTCCTAATCTACTCTCCCACACAGTCATTCTTTTTGGACACCATGTTCTAAGAAATCTCCACCTAGACCTGATAAATATTTCAACTGTATCCATCCTGTTTAAGTGATAAACTCCCGAGGGCACAGTGCCCTTGATTTATCTCTTGCAAAGGATCAAAGAGCAGGACATTAGCTATTCCTTTTCACATTGCTCAAACCATTAGGCGATTCAGCAAGTGGTAGAAAGGAAGAAAATATATTCCGGATATTGAAGATCTACATATAGCAAGTGGAAAGAGGGATTACTGGCCAACATTGACTAATTACAGACAAAGGATATACCCCCCCAATGAACAGGGAAGGTCCCTCTCGGGCATCAGCTGTACCTGCACACCAGGGTTGCGATGATGACACACCATGCTGTACAGCAGCAGTCAGCATTGAGATGTTCTTCACTCTTCCGATGGCGGCAACACAGCCAGAAGGAGTAGAACAGGAGAAAGAGCAGGTCCAGAGCAAGGCAGGAGAGAGCGATGCCACCCAACAGCAACAGGGCCTGCAGAGAACAGAGATGGGTGTCACATCAGACCATGGCACAGCCATAGCAGGGGAGGTGAATGAGGGCCCAGATGTTTGAGGGCTCTGCAATAGGACAGGGCTGAAGGCAGACCTTGAAAATAAGCTGGTTTGGGTTTTTTGTTCATTTTTAAAACTACAAACAGGTGATTTTTAGCCCCCTTTTCTCCCCTCTCTGCATCTCACCCTATGAAACCACATCCTGTACCTAAGCAGTAAACAGCTGAGCCATTTTGTCTGTCCCAATCTGCAAGCAGCCTAAGTGAATCAGGGAGGGTTCCCTCTTTACTCCTCTTTACTCCTGATCAGAGGTCAGCAGATTGAAAGAAAAAAAAACAAACAGTTCAGCCAGCTGCCTCTATCTGTACAATTCTTTAATCTTCATGAATAAATATGCAGGCTTATTCATTAGAAATTCAAGTGCATGAGTGGGTTTGAAAGGGGGTGGAATTTATTATACATGCATGAGATTGATTTTAAAAAAAATAATCCCCATGCAATGCTCCTGGTGCAAGGTAGACCTAGAATAAATGCTAAAGCCCTCTATAAACCATCCACATATATAGGTACAACAAACGTGGATGCTACAGACACACTAGCTTGAAACCTTCACAAGCTGAGTTATTGTTACCCCCTATTCCTAGTCAGATGTTCCTGGGAGGAAGAGGGAAGCAATAAGTGTTTAATTCCATTCCAATTTCTTTTTATTCAAAATTCTGGCCAAAATCCAAAAATGCAAAACAATTTTTGTTAAATGAAATTAAAAACTTAAAAACTCCATTCTGACACCAAATCCAGCCACACTTTCCCATGTGAATGAATGAAATATTTTACTCATAAGCTTTTTTTGGAATGGCCCTTGGTAGTGGTAACAAATGCCAATTTATTAGAAATTACTTAAATACCTGGAAAGGGCCTAGGTCACCTACTGCTGCCCCAATATTGGGAAGGCAGACACAGATCTGTATCAGCAAACCTAAAACAAAGGTCTGGGTTTGGTTTTTTCCTCAGTATCTCTTTTCCTCCCCATGCAGAAGTTCCTTAAAGAACATTTAGACGCTTCCTCCTGATTGGAACAGTAACTTCCTCCTGGTCAAAGAACTGAAACAAAGGACGCTGCAATTAGTAAAGTTCTCAACAAAACCAGTGACTTGTTTCTAACAGGGTCTGGTAGGAACTTGCTTTTTCTTCCCCTTCTTTTCCCCTGGTCAGCTCCATAGGTAATCCCTGCTGAGTTATTATTCTGGCAAACTATACAAGCCACACGAGGTACTTCCCAGCCAAGCAAACGTGAGTGTGTGCAGCCTGTAGGGTCCATCACCACACAGAATGAGATCCACACCAGTTAAACCCAGATGCTGCACCCCACATCCCCACGTAGCCATGTGCCGCTGGCTTTCCCAGCCTTAGGAAACCCCACATCCCCATGAAGCCGTGTGCCACTGGCTTTCCCAGCCTTAGGAAACCCCACATCCCCACGTAGCC
>VZRW01007570.1:29656-67164 GCA_013398125.1 Aegotheles bennettii | reverse complement strand
ACTGCTGGAGAGACAAAGCCAGCTGAAAACATCTTCCCAGAGACTCTTTATAATAATAATAAAAATTAATATTTATTATTTAATATAAGAAGATAAGAAAAATATTAATAAGATTATAGGTATTAATCTTTTCTTATTACAAGAAAAGATTAATAAGAAAAAATAATAAAAATAATAAAAAAATACATTGCAGCTCCAGATGAAGGGAACAGCCCTCATTAAAAGGAAAAAAAGGAAATACTAAAAAGAGGAAAAAAAATAATTAAAGGCTGCCACGCAGCAAGCAACCTGAAGTTCTCGACACTTAATACATGCTTTAATTTATGCATCTGGCCAAAAGGACTTGGCTGGCCACTACAGCACAATCTGTGTTTCATTTTCCAGAGAATATTTGTTTTCCATTAATGGATATGTGCCATGACAACAAGTGAAATCATCCAGCAGAGCAGTTATTAATCTTTCTGACTGATGAGTCAGTTTAGGACCCAGAGACTGGCTGGCAGTAAAAGCCTGGTTGCAACCGAAGATCTGCCTGTGCCTGCTCGTCAGGATTAAATGACAGTATTTAAAAAAGAGGGGGTTGAGGCTGGATAAACCCTCTGACACTCTATCCTGCACCAGTAAATCTGGGACTCGGTTATCCAAGGCCACGTTATTCCGACTAAATGTAAAATTATGCACTGGGCCTTTTGCCACAAAAGAGCATCAATTCATCTTCGAACATTTGCTGAGCTATCAGAACCTTTATAGCAAATGATGCATGAACTACCCTTACAGGAAAATGGAGACAACTTGGAGGAGCAACATTTTACCGCTGTGCTGACACTAATGGCAGAAGTGGAGACAGAGCAGTCCCTGAAAATGAGTGTAAATCCAAGTGGTATCAGCCAGACTGGCAGGAGACGGAGCTGCAGCGTTAGGAAGCACTTTCAAAATAAAAGTTAATAGCAGTACACAGGGAAGTCACCACGAGCAGCATTGCTAGCTTGGAAAGGCACCATGAAACCCAAATACACTCGGTCTTGTGCAGGGATGGTGCTCGACAGCATGCTGCAGTGTTAACAGCTTTCTCAGCTCCAGCAGGCTTGCCAGTGTCCATGGTATTTCCCCTCTCAATGGGAGTAAGAAGCCAAAAAAGGAGTAGAAACATCTAGGTGCTCATGCACGGAGAGGGGCAGCACCACGATAAGAAACACAGGGCACAGCAAAAATATCCCCTGCAAAAATACCCAGGAAGCTGGTTAGCTCTGCCATGTGCTAGGAGCTGATACTACACCTAAGGACATGAACGTAGATCAGCCTTCAGTTAGCACAATCCTTGGTCTCCAAGACCGTGCCTCATCTTACTTTAGCTCAATTAAAGCAGTGTACAGCCTTGTCTACTGGATGAAAAAAATCTCCATACAAAATAGGTGCTTTCAGCTTGCAAGTTCCAAACTGTGATCCACACCATGAGTTACCTGAGTATATCTGTGGACTGTGGCCCTGGAAGGCTGAAACTGCACATAAGGGACACACACTCCATCCTATCCTACAGACATGGTCACAAAGAGAAGCAATCTACGTAAGAACATGAGAATAGGGATATACAAGATACATTTGAGTATATTTCCTTAGAAGAGAAAGCCTAAAAAAAGCCATGCTGTATTCTAACACAGGAGGCAAACACTGGGCTGCACTCACTTTGTCACTGTGAGAGTGCCAAAGCACTGGAAGAGGCTGCCCAGAGAGGTTGTGGAGTCTCCTTGGCTGGAGACATTCAAACCCTGCCTGGATGCGTTCCTGTGTGATGGGCTCTAGGTGACCCTGCTCTGGCAGGGGGGTTGGACTGGATGAGCTTTCAAGGGCCCTTCCAACCCCTAGGATTCTGTGATTCTGTAAGTGTTAAGGTTTAGCACTGCCTTAAGCACTGTTTGCTCACCACTTGGCTGCACAGAGGAGTGTTAGCTTAGGGACCCTTCCTCACACCACCACGTTCTCTCTGCCATGAAGGTTACTTGGCACAAGAAGTCCTTGGAGGCAGAACAGATTCAGAAAGTTAATTCTGAATGCAGATGGGCTCAAAATAATCCCCGTGTTTATTAAGTACAAGTTTTACCAATTTCAACCTATCCAACTTCCAATTACCACGTTCTTTAGAACTTAACTGCGCTAACAGCAGCGTGGCATAGTGAGCAGCTCTTCACATGGAATAGGTGACAGCTATTTCTGGATTGCACTGCTTTTTTACTACTCGTTAGAAAGTCCACTAAAATCTCATTAAGAAACTTGAGATCCACTAAAACCTTGAGAGCACAGCTGAAGCCTTCAGGTGGTTGCTGACAAGCATGCAGTTTCACCTTTAATCTTCTATCAATAATTTCAAAGTTATTCCATCTTGAAACTTCATAATCTCAACCCACAGGACAAAATAGCTACAGCTTTTGAGCATCTCAACAACACAGCTGTCTTAATCATTGCCAGATTGAGAACTGTTTATAGCTTTACCTTAAAGTTAGCTTTTGCCAAAAGAAAGCTTTCCACTGAATCTGCAACTAATGTTCCTTCTGGATTTCCATGCAGCGACTTGAGATTGTGATAATAAAACAGAGAGAAGAGGTTAAAGGAGTGTGGGAAGAGAAAAACGTTCACTCAGAAGAACAAATGAAGCAAACTGGGCTGCTGCCAAAGAAGCACTCATCTCTATTTATTCCATGAAGGACGGAAGTCTTCTTAGCAAGAAAAGAAACTGCTGGGGGATAGTGGCATGCCTACATTACTTCCTACACCATTTGTTTTGCAGACTTTGGGACATCTCTAAGCAGCTTACGTACTCGTAGATAATAAGTAACTATGTCCTACCAAACTGATTTTTTTTCCTAATGCTGGCAACATGAGGAACACACTCTGACCCCCTCATCAACTTGTTCTGAACAGGCTGTGTGTTCAGAGACTTGATTTTCCTTTCTGAAAAATGCTGTATGTGGTGTTTGTCGAGATACTTAAGTATCTCAGGATGTCATTCATCCCACAGCCTCTGCAGAAGGATGCAGGCTTCGGTAGGGAATGCAGCCAACCATGCACTGGCAAACGTGATGTGGGGGGAGGATGTGGAAACCACTGCTGATCTCAGCACTAAACCATCCATATCTCCTCTGCCTCGGGGACAGGCCTTCCCAGGCCAATTACTGTACTCAACACAGTAGAAGAGCAAGGCTGGGCAGGAAACGTGCTGGGGAAGAGGCTTTTCCCACGGTACTGAGATGTATTCTCCTTCATGAGGGATCCCTCAGCAGCATAGAAGAGCACCATGGAAACAGGGCAGGTTCCACCTTCTCATCTCCTTATACAGACATCTCCTAGAGAAAGCATGCTGTAAGGGAGTGCAGTAGATTACATATATACATATATAGGGCAAGCCCACACTAGAGCAAGTAATATAGGCCAGCACTTTGCCTTTAGCTTTTTTTGCCTATTGGCTTTCCTTTCTGCAAAAGAGAAAATGCCAAGGATTATGTCATGTTTGGTTTTGGGCTTTGTTTTCTTTTTGTTGTGTTTTTAACTTAAGTCAATACAGCAGAGATATCATAATAAAACATAACTACAGTTGAAACATCTAGCATGACTAGATAGCTCAAATCTATTTAATCTAGTTGGTTAAATAAACGAGCAAGCTTCCTCAGTGCTGAGAAGCTGTCTACACAGGCAAGGGCATTCCACAGTTCATTGGTATTACAGCTGCAAACTAAAGCCACTTTAATTAAAAATGAGTGTTCACACAAGGGTTTAATGTAGTTTAACTACAACAGCCTTAATTCAATGTAGTTTAATTCACTTTAGTGTATTTAAAGTGGTTTAACTAACCTGCTTTGAATTTATTCCTCCACTTAATTCAGATTAATTTCTCCAGTGTCCTTGTACAGGCAACGACTGAGAAGAAGGCCAAGTTGATTAAAGATTCATCATTTCATTCATCCTAACATCCTGATCCCTTATTTCATAATCAAAGGATTTCACCACTGCCTTTATATTTGGTCCAGTTCACAGAAGTCACCAGTGAAGAGGCCAAAAAGACCTGACCTCGCTGGTACTTGGTTTATTGCAGTAACTGACACACAATACAACCATCGCAGAGTTTTGAGAGCTGTGGTTGAACAATACATAGTGTGGGCAGACCTGCACACCTCAACTTTCACAGGTTACACAGAGGCAGGCACCAAAATTCATCAGAGCATCTCATATCACAAACCGAAGAGAGATGGAAAACACCAAGTAGAAAGGATTTGCTTAACAATTGGGTTGGATTTATTTTTTCTGCCCACGAATGCAGATCTAAGCCGTGCTAATCAGCAGTGAACACTGGAGTCCTATTGGGTTGAAGTCAAATTGCAATCCATTTATTCCCTTAGCTGTTACCAACTCAGCAATCTCCATCTTACACAGCAAGGAAACATTCCCAGAGGAAAGGGGGTCCTCTAAATTGGATGTTCTTATCCCTCGTTTCACCATAATGCTGGCTGAAAGCCTCCGAGCACTACAGCGATGAAAAGAATGAGACACTCTCACCAAATTCAGTTTCCACTGACAGGTCTCCACAGACTAAACCTTTATTAAATGAGGCTTAGCTCAGAACTGGCAGCTTGTCAAATGAGCATTCTCACTGAAAAGGCGGATTTCCTTTCTGGGGATTCTGCAAATTCCCTCGCAGGGCTCTAATAAAAAAAAAAACCACTACGGATGCATCAGTGTTCGTGCAGGTCTTTGCCCCACATCCCAGACCAGCAGAACGTGTGAGGAATCCTCTTGGGAACAGGCGTTCAGCTTTAGAAGTTTACTCCTTCCTAGTATTCCCAGTTGGACAAAGTTAAGATGATTAGTTAACTTTGTTTAAAGACAAGAATCAGATAAATGCTTGGAATATCGAGGCAAAGGGCACCGAAATGACAGCTGGAAGAATCCAATGGGTGTCCTGCACGGTTTGTGTCCACACTCAGCTCACCCATGGCAGATCTGTACAGCTCCACCAGACGTTCCTTTCCCACAACAGATTAGCTCACACATTCCTGCCCGACAGCAGCTCCCCTTCTCGAGATCTTTTAGAAGCAGCTTTATTTCCTTGGTCAGAAAGCCGTATCATCCATTAAAGTCTTAAAATCCAAGTCTCCTCACAAGGTAATTTTCCAGCCAACTGGATAATGGAAAGAAACCCCATGCTATAAAGGAAGTATGAATTTAATACTCCTACAACTCGGGCATAAGCAAGCACTGCCTGCGTTACCTGGCTGAAGCCCAGCTGCTCTATAAATTCCCATGCCAAGACAATTCCCCAAGCCCAGCTCTGCAGCAGGAGCTCAGCTCTGCTCCTGCTGGCCTGGAACTCCCCGGAGGCAAGACACAGCACTGCCAAGCTGCCTTTGGCATGCAGGCAGGGAGCAGGGCACACTTGCACAGCCCAGCACGTGAGTCAGGCAGCACTGGTGTATTAAAGCAAAGAAAAAAAAAAAAAAGGCAGGAAATGCTTAGGCCTGAAGCCCAGTGACTTAATCCAATTTCCATCATTTTTCCCTTCCCCCTCCTGCAACGTGGGCTCTGAGACAATGCACTTCATTTAGAGGGGAAAAAAGCCCTCTCTCCTAAGTGTCTATCCTTACACACGATCAAGTAAAGCATTTTTTTTAATCTATCCACGCTGACCATGCATGCTCTGGAGTGGACACCAACCTCCAGGATTCTCTTTCCAGACTCCATCTGTAGGGAGCCTGTGCTTTACTACAGCTCTCTTTAGCTGTTGCTGTTTCTTATCTGATGTTTGAAACCCAAGCATTCACACTTCTGTGAATTTCAAGAGTTCTCTACAAAGATAGGATCTTCCAGTAGAAATGATTACATGCATCATCTGTAATTTTCCTGATCCTCTGTAGGACCTAAACCTTGTCCTTTCCAGGACTGGATAGGTAATGACACAGCACTGGTTAGGATTAAACACTGTATTTAAGTTCACAGCAGCATTCTTGATCTTCTTAACCATCTCTTCTTAAACCAGCCAATCATATCAGAAGCAATCAGCCACTACAGAGTTTGTAGACACTGAGCTGAACCCTCAGCTCTGATGTCCACAGCAGGAAAGGTCTGGCAGGAAGGTCACTGCAAGCTGCACACACCATGCAGTAACATCTCAGCAAGGCAGCTATCAGTCTGCTGTGAGAGAGGTTCCAAACAGAAATACTGTGTGAAAGAGGATAAACAAGGCATTGGGAAAGGGGGCAGGAGAGGTGGAAATGAGCAGAGCCATCCCTAAGTGGAACAGAAAACAAAACCTTGTCCCAGTTGTGGAAACTGCCCAGAGGAACATCAACCCATCAACATGGTTAGCCCATCCCACCACCAGGGACAGCAGTGTTTCCGTAAGCATGGCTGCTGGAGGTAATGTGGTTCTGCTCACTTCTGCCATTGTTTTGAACTTGCTGGATTGTCTTCAGCCATTCAATATCACATTCCATGTATCACTTAAGAAGTTTTGCCAGCCACAGTAGATTTGTTCAAATTTCTTTGACACAAACACAATCACAGACGTCCAGCACAAGCATTCTCCCTCTCACTCTACTTTTCTGGAATCTTCTCCATGCAGCTCGTGACTTTGCAGACACATCCAAGCAGCTGAGAGGAACACAGTTTGAGTAGGGCTGCTTCCTGCCTGCCCCAAGTGATAAAAAACCCACACCGAGTTTCCAGATTTGTCTCCAGAAAGTTCCACATGAAAGAAGTTAATTTTAAGGGGAGATATTTTTAACTACCTCACTTGGTCTGCAGCGATTCTGGAAGACCATGGCAAGCTGCCTTTCACAGGCTTCCACTGCAGGACCATGCATGGCCCCTCATTCCCTTCACAACATCGCTGCAACCTTCCACCACCAAGTGGTTTTGTGGGACTGCAGCCAGGATTTGGAAGGCTCGCTGGTCGGCTCGAAGAGGCAGGGAAGCTCATTCGCTTTGGGGAGAAGTGCAACAACAGGACTAATAGAAGAAGGAAGAAAATTTACCTTCATTATTTGCACACAGTGCTCGGGAACCTCATCCAATGTCTACTCAGACCTACCAAGGAGATGATTCAGGGTAGAGCAATGATTTATGGCAAGACCCATAACTGTTCTGCAAAGAACATTAAACACCCTTTTTAAACTCAGCTATACCTGGAAACAAGGAATTGGTACTTCTTGCAGTCAGAGGATTATGAAAGTGTCCTGACTGTACCACAGGAACACAGAAAGTAAGAAGAAACCCAAAAGAGATTAAAAAATTTAAGACTGATGTAGAAAACATGATCATCGCTGCGCCAATGGAGTTGTGTCTTTGAATCACTTGCAGAACAATGTCTTGTCCAGAAAATTCTCAATGGCAGCATCTCTGCAGGAACCATTTTAATCCCATTTATGCCCAAGGAGTTTTCATGCCGTGCATATGCTGCTGCACACCATAAACTCAAGCATAAAGTTTGCTGCCTTGAACCACAAAAATGATGCGGAAAAATTTGATAGCCCAAACTGTAATGGAAACTCCAACATCAAATTGTTACTGATGTTACACTTGAAAGGCAACTTAAGGTGCCTGCTAACATTTATACAACTTCTTTCATATCATTAACACCATGAAGAGGTCTTTTTCTAGACAGCACCTATCAAGAAAATGTTTAAGCCACAGTAAGAAGCTGTAGAATACACTTTGGCATTTGGAGGCACCCAAGTTTGTTTTGGTTTTTTTCTTTAAAAAAAGAGGAAAAGCAATACTTTCTGTCTAAGATAACAAATCCACCACAAATAGCTTCATAAACTGCTTCTGTTACCACTGAATCGACAGGAAGGTACGTTGCTGTAACTGGGCTTCTGCACTTACACATCAATGATGGGAATGAGCTAGACTGGTGCTTCTCAGGTGTCTTTAACATGGACACCCATGTTCAGTTTGTGCTCAGTTTGCAGCCTGAAGTCAATTTTCAGAATCAAAAGTGAGAAGTTTGGTACAACACAAAAAAACCCCAGAAAAAATAAAAATGGGGCACAGCATTTTCATTGATATTTACTCAATTCAGCTCACTGGCACTCGTCTGCACAACTGAAGCAGGCCAAATGGTTATTTACACAGCAAAAACCTAGTGTAGTCCATAATACACTAAGCCTACTACAGGGTGAGAGAAATAGTGCTCTCACATTAGCAAATTACACTGATCTGTCTGTCCTGATGGTTGACCTCTGGGAGGGCATAAAGAGCAAAATCAAAGGCAAACTGCCCTGTATCTTTAAAAAGTCATAGCCCATTGTGCTACAGCTAGCAACCATATGACATCTTCCTTAAAGTAATTTGTACTTGAAGTCAGCCTTAATGCAGTAAGTCAGATGTGGAAAGGCCACAAAGAACTGGAAGGGGGCAATATCCCACAGGGATATCTTCTCTGAGCTGGGCAAGGAGGAACACAGACCTCTGACCTATCTATTGACCGTGGACCTGAACCGACCTCCTTGCACAAACAAAGCAAACATGCCATTTAACTGTCAGAGACAAACAAGTGCCATGCTTCTCACCATAAATTCACTCCAGACTTCCTCTGTGAAGACTACTACAGTTGATGTTAAAAAAAGGAAAAAAATAAGGTAAAAAAAAAAGAGGAAATCTCTTCCTTCAACTTCCAACCGTGCCTCATTTCCCTCCCCAAAAGATTCATTCATGTGCAGGAAACATTTCCATATCGAGTCTTCCTTGGTTTTATTTTGTGTTTTTTTGAGGGTTCCCCCCCCTCCTTTTCTTTAAAGAAAAAAAAAAGCTCTTAAAAAAAATAAATCAGGGACAAAGACACCCAGTAATGACTATTGAGAACCTTCAAACCCAGGAAAGAAATACCATAGAGAGATTAACAGAGGAAGGAGATCAAAAAACTATCCAAGCTAGCCAAGACCCACCACAGTCACAGCTGGAGCCTGTGTTTCTGCACCACTGACAAGACTGGGAGTGTCATTAACCACTTCTCCTCTCAGCACTGCAGCCTGTGCAAGGGAAGCTACAGAGCTAAGAAAGGCCTCATGCAGGCTCCTCGCCAAACGCCAAGAAGGGATTAGGGCCTCCGGCAGCTCTGCTGAGGGAAATACAATTTGAATAGAGATGCTTTCTTTATGGCTTTCCCCATTAAGTGGTGCAGAGCTGCAGATGGCCCTCTCAGCAACCAGGGTGAAGGCAGATGCTGCCCCCTCAAGAGCAGCATTCTGGCAAGCGGTCACAGCCTCACCCCTCCACTTGTGGTGCCCGGCAGTCATGCTGGTAACAAGGGGAGCACACGCTTTCTGAATTCACCTCCTGCGTGCCACTCCTGAGAGCAGGGAAACAGCAAACAGCAGATGTGCATGTAGATTAAAAAAACCATTGCAGTTACAAGTCAAATATGGTGCCACAACACACATCCAGAGGGCAGCCCACCTTGCTGCTGCAGGTCTGAGCAGCTCTTCTCACCGCTTCTCCATTTCCCCACGGCGCTGGGGGAAGAGGTGAAACTGTCCTCCTTTCAACTAAGCAAAGCTATTCAGCTCTCTTAGGGCTTGCCTGCCTGCAAAGCTGAAAGCTGTCATGGACCACTGGCCTAAAAAAAAAAACCCACTAAAGTACTGGGTTTATATCATCTATTTAGGGACATATATACCTCACTTTTAGCCTCCTTTACCACCAAGTTTTGGGAATATGTAGGACATGGGGCTATTTTGCTGTAATAGCACTTGTGTCAGTTAAGAGAAATGTGCTTGCCCTACTGTGTCCTAACAGGATTTGTCTTTAGGTGCTCTGCTTTCCCACAACAGATGCATCATTTCCACCAGAAATCAATGCACTTTATAGGTAAACTAATATGCATACATCTCTTCAGAGATCCTCCTGTCCTGGCTCGTGAGAACAGTGCTGGTAGGATTCCTCGAGCTCCTGTGGAGGCATTCATTCATTCATCAGTTCTTCTGGACTGCATCTTGAGACTGATTTTACAGGAAAGTTCTCTGAGCTCTCTTAGAGGTTCTGCCCACGCTGATGTCATGGCTATATTTAAAGAAGGAATCCCACTGAAGTGGTTTAGAATGTGCTCTGGCAGGACAGTGTAGACAGAGCTAAATCCTATTAGGCTACTTAAGTTGCTTTCCCCCTCTAAAGTCATCTGTCAGATGCTGGCCCTACACATAGCAGCCAACCATCAAACTAGAGTATCAAGAGTCATGCTTAAAACACCAAAGAAAACAAAAAAAATTCAATCATCACACATATAAGGAAGATAACCTGGGGCAGTGTGCTGCTCCAGTAACCTCCTGGGATCCCAGAAGGTGGAGGAGGCTGGTGATAAGCTTTTCATTGCAGTTTGGTTGTAACCCCTTTGCACACCACTGGACTTTATTAGTTCAAGATAAAATGACTGTTTCTTTACATGTTACTCTTGGCACAAAGTCAATAGATTTTGAAAGGACTATATGGGAATATGAATGTAAGGCATATTTTTTACATAAAGGTCACACTAATTGGGGTGGGGGTAACTGGGAAAACAGCATTGTTCAGCCTTAACTCAGCATCCCATGGAGAAGAGGGAAAGCAGCATTCAGTCATCTGGTCTCCTTTCCCAGTAAAGAGGCCATCTGAAAATTGGCATCACAGAGTCCTGAAAGATTAATTCCCATAAATGTTAAATGTGCACATTTAAAGTTCCAGTTTTATAGTGTTCACTCCACTAAGTCAACATGTTACTGCAATGAGATTTCAGAGACAAACCTCAATTTCACAAATCCCATAAAACAGAAAACAATAGGCTGGAAAAGACCTCTGGAGGTCACTGTAGTCCAACCTGCTGCTAAAAGTAGGGCTAATTTAATAGAAGAGGTTGCTAAGAGCCTTGCCCAGGCACGTTTCAAGTGTTTCCAAGACTAGAGTTTCCCAAGGTTCCCTTAGTCCCTGCTCCAGCAATACAAAGAAAAGTATCTGTAAGTGATTGCACCCAAGTGTCATTTCCCATTGCAACTTCAGGTTGTTGTCACTTGTCCTGTTGCTGGGCACCTCTGAGAAGAATCTGATGCTGTCTTCTCTACATCCCTCCTTCAGGTACGTGAAGGATACTCCTGGAACTGTCCTTTTGCCTTCTGTTCTCCAGGCTGAAAGGTCCCCAAGTCTCCTCACCTCTCTTCATAGGTCAGGCTCTAACCATCTCAGTGGCCTTCCCTTAGGCACGCTCCAGTGAGTCAAACATCTCTCCTGCACTGGGGGCCCCAAATCATTATGCAGTTATACAGCATTTAAGCTGGCACACATAACTGGAGGAGAGCCCAGGCATGCGAAATGGCTGATGACCCCATTTTAGGGCTCTTTTCAGCAAAGCACAAGCCTTCAGAGCTCAGGTTTGCCTCCAGCTGCACGACCTACCCCTCCTGACACGGTCACGAAGCACCAAAAGGTGTCAGATCTCCCCCAGCACTGAACAGCAGGGACAGTCACTCTGTGGGCGTGAGAAATGCAGTGAGTACCATTTGAGACTGAGCAGGAGACTCAGCAGCATGGATGTTATTCCTCAAAACAACAAAATGAGACAGCCGAGGGGGAAGGAAAGGAGAGGTAGGAAAAAAAACCAAGGCAGCAATAGAGAAGTTACATGCTTCAGACTGAAAACAAGGTACCTCAGGAGTTATTCGGTGAGCCCAACTGCACGGATGCTCGTGCTTCCCATTGGCTGCTGCCTTCCAGAGCTGCACAGCAACCAGCCCGGGAGGTGGGAGGCTGCCAGCACGCATGAGAGCTCCCTGCTCAACCCCTCCTCCGCATCCCCACAGCCCAGCCTGCCAAGCACTGATACTGCTCCAGCTCTCCAGCTCATCGCAGTATTGATCACTCTTCCCCTAACCAGAGGTCAATCAGGGAGAGACAGCCAAAGGAGGCAGGATCACACTTAAACCAGTGACAGTGTCAATGCAGAGCAGTCACACCAGGCTGTATCAACAAAAGTAGGATAGAAAAAAAAACTCATGTTCTACCTCGGTCCATGGCTCAGGTTTTCCTTGGCAAGCAGGACGATGGTACTGCAGAGATAAGGATGGGGAGGAGGGGCAGGGATAAGATGTGCAGTTGTGCTCAGGTCTGATGCAGGTCAGAAGAGTGTTGACACCCAGAGGGTACTGATACTTCTCAAAGGCAGCACTCCACAGCACGAGTGCTGCTCTTGTAGGTGTTTCACTTCATTGATTTAGGAAAGTAAGGGAGGAAATGGTCACAACAGAGAAAACTACCCAGTCTCGGCTTTCCTCTGGAAAGGGGCTCCAATCCCAGGGTATTGGACCACACCAACATTTACAGAAGAAGATCAGAGCTTCTCACAGCAGGACAAGCAGGAGAGAGTACAGAAACTGGCATAATGTGGAAAAGCAACTGATCCAGCTGTTGGGCTTACCACCACCACAGCCACAAACCAGATCACGAAGTGTGCTATGGATGTGGAGGAGGAAAACTAGTTCTAATGTCCAAACACGTCATCTCACAGCAGGAGAGCTTGTTACAGCTTTCCTCTAGCACAACCACCTAAACCAAAACAGTGTTAGATGGGAGCAAAAATTAAACTCTAAGACACACACACACACAAAAAGGTTGCAGTTGGACAAAACTTAAATGCAATGGTTTGCAGGCTCCGCCACAAGAAAGGGCTGGAATTCTTTCTGCCCAGACCCAACATCATTATCTTCTAGAAGTACTTAGAGCCAAGCAAAGGAGACTCTGGACTCCTCTGCCTCACTTCCCAGCAGGAGAAGCTCATCTTCTGAGCAGACATTACTGATCAGGTGCATCCTTGCAGACAGTGCCTGGTCACACAGTGCTGACTCTCAGCTTGGAAAAGCAGAGCTAATGGAAGGAAGATGGCTGAAAACTGAACAGCAAAACAAACAGCCCAACTTCCATCATTTTTCAAAGAAAGCAAATTGAAGTCCTCTGTTGTTACATTCCCAAGTTGGCTGCTGAAAACAAAACCGAAGACCATGGCAAGGTCTTAGGGCAGCACAGTGAAAGTACAAAGAGTGTGACAAGTTAATGCTGGCTACTACCGAAGCCCGTACAAGATCCCAGGTAAGATACAAGTATGTGGGCAGGGAAAGATGACAATTTTGGGACAGGGAGAAGGTATTTTAGAACATATGCATATAAACTCCTCTAGCTTTTTTCAATGGTCCAGCTGCTACAAACCTCAGGAGTCCATCACATACAACACCTTCACCTCTTCACTGGCAAAGAAAAGCATGTTAGAGGGTGGAAAAGCATTAACATCTCTCCCTTTTGCCATCACACAAGTGTAATCACAGTAATTGTTTATGCAGCCTGTAGCAGCTACCTGCTTCCCAGTATTTATAAACCAAAGCCAAACCACTGCAGAAACGATGGCGTTCTGTGGCACTGCCTTCCCCAGACTGCTGCCCCTCAGCTCAGCGAACTGCACTGAAGCAAAGGAGAAGCACTAGCAGGAACTCAAAATAGATAAGCTTGGCTCCTGACAACCAAACTCTGCACTGAAATGGGAGGCCCTGAAGCAATCTGTGCTGCCAGCTCTGTTGTGGATAGAGGAAGGAGTGGATTTAAGATGTTGAAGACAAAACCAGATTCCCCGCACGCACACACAGACGTGTTGATTTCTGCCATGATCATCTCAAATGGAGAAAAAATCCAAGAAACCCAGCACCTTCCCCATGCACTTTCTTGTCAGAAAGAAGCAGTAGATCCTGCCAGCATACCCACTACAAAAACATTTTTTAAAGTTTAGGGAGTGAGAGTACAAATTCACCTGAAGATCTGTCACATCTTTTGTCAGTTCCCTTGAGTTACGCACAGCAAAACTGGTCGTGGAGACATGGAACAAGCAGACAGCTAAAGATTAGATTCCTTCATTATTTGGCAGTAGCCAAGAAGGTTCATAATCATTTATACGGGCATCGTTCTCAAGCTCATAAATTACTGTTATTTCTGCATCACCTTGCTTTTACTTCAACAAAAAGGAGGTAAAAAGCACAGTTGTAACAAATGAGATCTCCCCAGTATTGACAAACTGCTATTCCCATTAACAGCTGCTGCTATATATGAACGTGGCAGAGATTTATTCATTTTTTCTTTCTCTTCTCCAGCATTGCTACTGAACATTTAGCAACAGAAATAAAAGAAGAACATCAGCATGCAGAGGCTGTGACAGTTCAGGGCTGCAATGGGTAGGCTGGCTCTCACTGGGCTCAAGCAATCACTCAACGTGCTGCGGTCCCGGAGCTGCAGACAATGCCACACTCCAGTAAAACAGAGGCAGCAAGAGACTGAAAGAGTAGACAGCGTGGCTGCTCCTAAAACTTGTTCTTTACCCCATCTGCAAGGGAAAGATACCAAGGTTTTCCTCCCATTTTACAAAAAGGCTATCCCTGTGTCCTCAAATGAGAGTCTAATTCTGATATCCACTACCCAAACATCAGGACGTGTTGTTTAAGTACACAATCCAGAGGTCATCATCTACCCAGTCTGAGCCACCAGAGCAATGAAGCACAGCAAACACAACCCCACCCTAACAAGCAAGGCTATTTTTACTGCTGCGCTTGAGGATCAAAGCTTTTCCCTGAAAAGCTATGATCCCAGGGGCCAAGACCACTTTGGTTAACAGCTAAGGGAAGAAGAAAAACCTCCACTTTCAGGATACTTAAGACTCAAGCAAACCCCAAGTTCAGCATAACAAGCACCACACAAGGTGTGTGTTGAACTGGTGCCATTGCCAGTACAGCAGCAAGAATGCCCTATTAAAACCTGTAACTCAATCAAGAAATTCTAATATTCATAATTGAACTTAAAAGCACTACCCTCTGGGATACAAGCAAATTTCCCCTCAAAGACTGCTCACTTCATTGACAGTCATGTTGTTTTTCATAATCTTGTCCACAAATTCAATCAAGCTCCAGATAAAATCTAATCAAGTTGGACAAGCTGGATTGCAAGGGCTGTCTTTTCAAGTCCTTAAACAGGAGGTCAGCTCAAAACAAGCATCTGATGTCCCAGGACTTGGGGCAGGCTTATTTCATGTAGTTCATTGCTGTAGGCACCAAAGATGATCTTAGCTCCCCAATATTTTTAATATTCACTCTAATGGAGCATTTGATCTATAGGCAAGCTCGGTCTGGTCTTCTGTCCTTTTTGCTCATATCCTTAGTGATTTCTTCAGGCTCAAAAATGGCTCTCCTAGGTGCAGGACAGACCTGTGGCTCACAGAACTCCATTACTATAATCATTCTTCAACTTAGGTTTGTCCTTCTGGAAAACACAACCATCCCTGAGAACTAGCTGGGAGATAGCAACCATCCTAAAGCAAATATAAAAGCACCCATAGATTGCCAGGGCAAAGCATTTTCATTCAGGAAGACCTCATCATTCACATTTAAAACATGTTCATCACTTTAATCTGTTCTTCAGAGACACCCTTTTTCTTTTCTTCTCCCTGAAAAGAAACTTTAAGCCATAGCCAAGAGTTAAATCCTTTGGCTACTCCCTAGCAAACGGGCATCAGGGAAAAAATACTCCCAGAACAACTGAAAAAGAGAGGAACCCCTTTTATATTTATCCACTTCAGATTAAAGCATTCAGAAGGATTAACATACCTTACAATCTTTAAAAAATAAAGCAACTCACTTGAATATTGATCTGTATGCTGATATTGTAAGAAATAAAACTATTCAAGAGGTTCTGAAGTTCTAAAGTTACCTTAAAATTTCATCCATGGAACCCAGGAATAACAGCATAACCTTTAAATACCATACATGACTCATGTGACATTGCAAACCAATGTGACTGGGGTTAAAGCACGTCCAGCCATATCCCATGTGTGGCTATCACCCAACTGCTCTTCTCCTGTTCACCAATCATATAGAAATCTTTATTCAGTTCTGATGCAGATTCAAGACAACTCTCTCTATGAAAGTGGTGTTAGGGGGAGAAAAAGTTTTGTAACCGTATTAGTCACATTTTACTGCAACTAAAATCTTACAAGGAGAAAACCACTTTTTCTCAGCATAATACTTCCATAGATAACAAGACAGTGAATGTTCCCACTAGCCAAATTCCAAACATTTCAAAAGTGATTATTTCCAAGCTACTGAACAGATAAACAGAACTAACAAGTTTCCAGCCAGCAAGCCACTCCCCATCTTCCTCTTGTGCAGCGCGTGTAGCTCAGGTCATTTCCCATCTGGATTCCAGCAGGAAGAGCTATTTCAACCAGAGCACAGAAATAAGATGCCCAGAAGCCCAGACTCACTGGCTTTGCACTGCATTAAAAAAGCACTTGGAAAAAAGGCTACTGATTAAAAGGAAGGGTGCTGTTATCTCCAACACACCAAATGTCTGAAAGGATGTTCCCTCCCAGACACTTCAATGTATGAAGTTCAGCTCCCTTCCTCTTCTTTTTTTTTTGTTAAATAAAGTCTTTATAAAACAAAAGAAACTATTTGTTCATTTGACTGTTTATCCAGCCAGCTTCAAAATTAAAATATTCCTGCCTGTCTCCACTCCAGCTTGGTCCCTGGTGAATATATCTCCAATGTTTTACATATCAATATTTCTTCCTAGAAACTAAGCTCTAGGGAGAATGAAGAAGTGAAGAAGCTGGAGCATATTTATCAGGCTTGACACTTTCTATCGGTATGCAGCACTAGAAAACAATTTCCCTGATAAATGGATGGGCCCAAACTAGTCACACAGCCCTGTATCTTGCTTTCAACCTCATTAGTCTTTTAAAGAGGAACAGCTCTGCAAAGGGCTTCAAAGTGCAGACAGACTTGCAACAGAGAAACTTGCAGGGAAGGTGGAGACCATGGCTATATTATAGACTCGCAGCTGGGGCCCAGTGAAGACCATCACTGGTGTTAGTGCTTGTCCAGTTGTAAAGTGGCATTACACCACTACCTGAAACACCCAATGTCAACAAAATACAGCCATGTGGCATTTCACAGGTCATGTCCAAAGCTTTAACACACTTTGGTGAGGAGGAGATACACACACATTGCCCAATGAGAGTATCATATCCCAAATAACCTACTGCTGTAGGAGTGAAAAATTGATTGACTGCTCATGTGGCAACAAACAGCAGAAGACTGTTAAAGTGATGGGAGTGTGGTCTTCAGGGCAGAGAGAAATAAAGGAAGAATAAAGCTCTGAAAAGGACGGGTGATGCTAGCACTTCAACAGGAATATTCCCTGCTCAGCTACAATTCTGCAGGTCACAAAGTAACCAGAATTAAAATGCTATTGCAGACCCCTTTTGCTAGTGGGGCAGTGGTTTGGTCCATCAGCTTGCAGCATTGTTTCCGACTCCAACCAGAGAGAAGCCATAAAGGGCAGGAAACAGCTAATCTATAAACCAAACCCAGAAGTGTGTTTTTTCCGTGATGGTTTAAAAAGGCAATAGTTTAGAAAAACCTATGGGGTCACATGAAGACAGAAGTCAGCCAGGAACTTTTCATTTGGCTGCTGGATTCTGCTTATTGATTCAACACCCCAAAATATTCCAAAAGGGAGATTCAACAGAGTCTTCTGTGTTCTACACTTTCCCACCCAACTCTCTTAGTGCTGAAGCACTACCAAGCACAGGTAGGTACTTTGTTCCTGGCTCACACTTTGTTCTTGCCCCAGGTTTATGCCAGACCAGGGTTACAACAACTCATCCAACCAGAAAGTCTTTTGTGCCTGTATCAGCTGCTCAGTCTGGTTCACTGGGCAGCCATCAAAATACCCCAGCCTCTAGTTAGCAGGACTGCTTTTTCTTGCACCAGGGCTAGTTACACTATAACTTGAACCAGACATACCTCTGTGCTGGTGTTGAAACCTGTTTTCAGCCAGGTCAGTTCCTCAATTTAATAATCACTGAGCAGCTCCAGGGTGCAAAGTGTCCCCACTGCCCACTTGGACCATGACCTCAGGAGCCACAATCAGAAGGGTATGATTCAAGGGTCTGAAGCTGCAAACTTCATTAGGGATGGAAGAATCACATCAATTTTAGGATTCCCCATCCAGGCCCTCAGATTCAGGTTCCATTTGCACAAACAAAGGCACAGTGTTGAAGCCACAGGTTTGCACTATTTCTCCACTGAGGTCTTGCCTGAGGAGGCCTAGCACAGACAAACACCCATGTTCACAGCCCAAATCTAGCTTTAAATCATGCTCAGGATGTTAAATACAGTACTATCACTTTTTTCTCTTGTACAGAAATAGTGTCCAGCAAGGAACACAAATGTATTTATTCCAAATGGGTGCTGGGAGCACTTTCACCAGCACACACAGGTCTCAGCAGTGCTACAGCAGCACCATTCCACAGGAGCTCGGGAGCAAAAACAGCCTTTGATGCCATTAAAAAAAAAAAAATAACCTGGCTTTCCAAGGCTGCAGCTCAGTGTTGAATTTGCACACAAGACTTCTATAGAGAAAGCTAACGTGGAGACTGAGTGCACTGCTACAGATAACACCAGAAAGCACAAGTTAGACCTTGCTCCACGTAAACCACACCTCCCTCTAAACACAGCATTCACCTCCACCTCCTTTGGAGGCCTGTGCTTTCAGGTACTTCAATAATTCAGTACATACTACCTTGGACTTTCAGGTGGTTTAAGAATTGACTGTAGCAGCACGCTCCACCCTTGTTGTGTGCAGTGCAGCCACCATTAGGTGCATTCAAACCGAGCACAACCTCAGCACCCATCTTCAGCCATGGGCTGGGGTTACCTGTGAACAGCACATTATAACTTTATTCTGTGGGTTATGCAAGAACGATTTCCAGCACGTATTTCAAGATCAGTCATGGTCTGCCTAGCAGAAGCAATTCGTGGATGTTTAAAAAGGGATCTGCCACGCTGCACAAAAACGGACTCATTCTGCAAACATCCAGATACAAGTACAAACCACGTGAAGCTTGGACTGCAGAACTGCAGTATTTCCTGGGGCTTCAGGGTACAGACAGGTAAACCTAAAGGCAATTTCTTTGTTTGGACTTCTACAATATAAAGGTGGCTTTTTTGTTGTTTTTAAACAAGTTCAAAACTTCTGTCCAACTTGTAAGGAAGGTGACAATCAGCAAGTTCTCTTTCGGATCCTTTGAGCATACCTAAGCATGTTGCAAAAAAAAGGGTTAACAAAACCCAAAACCACACAGGATTTGAGAACTCCCTGTTTTCCTGGGTTACTAGAAATAAGTCTTTCCAAAACACAGCACGAGGAAGGAAACCTTTTGCAATGTTTCACAATTCTGAGAACGAAGAGGGACCTCTTCTAACACCAACCCCCCTGGTCTGGGTGCTGCAGGCTTGGACACCATCAAACCTTTCCGCAATTTACAGATGCAGAAGAGGAAGTGGTGATGCTTCAGGCAGCCAAAGCTTTCCTAATAAGCCTGGGATTGAAAAAAATGTGCAAGACAGCAGATTTCTAAGTCATAATTTTAGCAGAGAACACTGCTCTTATCAGCATTGCTTCAAGCTACCCCTGTTACACTAATCCAGTAACCTGCAAATTCTGCAGCGCCCTTGATAGAGAGGGCCATTGTGAAAAAATAAGTCCTTTAGCATTTGTTTTCATAGCAGCTACATCTGGGAAAGAAATTACTGCAAAGCATCTACCTCTCGGCAGAGCACTACTTGGATCAGTTTTAGAGGCAAAAATGCAAACACCATATGCTCTGCTGAAGCTTTGGCTTCTTAGAGCTTCGTAGGTCCATGTTTTGTCAGTCCATGCCACCCCAGCCCAGCCTGCTGTGCTAACTGAACCATGCGTGTGTCACTTGGACACAGCCACAGAGCATGCTTCATCACTTGGGACTGCTGTTCCAAAGCTGGGCCTGGAGTACCAGTGCTAGCACCAAGATAACAGCAAACACCTCCCCTGTTGTTATTGTCACACCTCAGCCACCTGCTGACAAGCACAGAGAGGCAAGATCATCCTGACATACCTTCATCTGGCAACGCTGTTCCTTTAGAACCATTCACTGCTATTGATGCAGAGGTGCACTAAATGTCAACTTTTGTCTAGGAAAAAAAAGTGATCCCCATAAGCTAAAAGCAAAATTCACGCCTTTTGTAAAGGCACCGACTGCAAATTGGTTTCCCCACTTGCAATCAGCTCACCCTTTGCAATCTTTCACCTTGTATTTCATTGGGAAATCTAAGGCACGTTGGACACTTGCTGTTGATATGGAGATTTTCCCAGTTTTCCACTCACTAAAGGACTATTCAAGCATCGCATCCTCCCACCAATGACGGTCTCATTAGTCAGCAGCCCTCTGACTTTGACCTTGAAAACCTTAAACACAATGAAGCCTTCCTTCAGATAGCAGCAGCAGCACTACTCAACTGAGAACAAAATTATAAAGAAGTAGAAGGGGGAAGTACATTTTCTTTCACATGCTAAATTGGCTGATACTTCCCCCCTCCCATTGTAATCTTGAGCTATGCTTCCTACCAACCCTTTCTTCTTTTGTCTCTAGCTGGGCATACTGTAATCACTGTCTGTGCTGTGTATTTCCTCGTCTTCTCAATGCTACCTTTAGATTAATAACAGTGCTTTCTACCCATGAAGAATCACAAGCCAGAAGCACTACAGCTGAAGAGCTTAACAGGTCAAGCCCAAGGTGTTAAACCTCAAGGGAAAGACTTCTCCACAGAAAGCAGCTGCTGTGAACCCACTCCCATCCCAGCACCCAAGTCTGGCATATGAGTAGGAGCAGCCCTTCGAGCAGGATGCAACCAGCGGTCACACCAGCACCAGCTGAAGAACCAGGCTGCAGTGCTCCCTGCTCATCAGGTCCTCATGTGGCTGTGTGATGGACTTGAACTTCTAACCACAAACCAGGCTCTTCCTCCAAAGCCTCCACAACTGCTGACTGGCAGAAGAATGGCAGATTTTAGATTGCGATGTCTTTCAGAAAGAAAACCCAGGAGCACAGACTCTTCACTCTGCTGTTTTGCTTTTAACCTCACACGTGGGGTTAGAAACACAGCCCCCTGACATTCAAATGGGAAGTTCAAGGAGGGATCCAGCAAAGGAAGATGAAATCCAATGGACAACAGCCAGCTGCCTCATCCACTTATGATTACGCACTCATGTACTGCTGCACTTTGAAGCCACACAGAACCAGGATAGATTTCTGGCCCAAAAACTCTTGGAAAAGATGATTTAATCCAGCCTCCCGTACAACATCCAGGCCACAGCCGTTGACAGCCAAGTAGTGGGCCATTCCTGCTATGAACCATCCTTGTGGTCCCTCTGACCTTTGGCTTGGCAAGCCATCCAACACACACCTTGAGGTGCTTTACAATGACTTCAGTATGTTTGCAACATCACCAAGGTTGGCCACTTCCACTAAACAAGAACAGCAGCATTTACCAGTTCTCCAGGGAGTGCTTACAGAAACTTTTTAAAAAAGTGGACTATTTAGGAACAGCTGTTAGGGCTGCCACCAGATCAGTGTTCTCAAGTTAGAAGTTCCCCAATGCTATGCATGAAATACATGATCTCACCATTTCTGGCTGTTGTGGTTCCTGAAATCTGATTTTCATCAGATCTACCCCAGGAACTGGTGCTTAGTTACTTATTTGTTATCTGTCAACCATTTGCCACTTTGTTTATTTTTAATTCAGTGTCTTTCAGTTCATCACTGCAGTTGGATGGACTTCCAGCCAGCTATCTCGACTGGCAAATCACATTCCTTAGCTTTATAACAACCTTCAGTGTTAATACCTACATTTACATTCGTAGTTAACTTTGAATTTGAAAACAGCTCTTTTGAAACACCAAGTACCTTGTTGTCTCTGTGCAGATCAGCAACTTGCCTGTTTGGAAGGTTAGCACAAAGCGGGATTCACCAGTGTTTAAGCAGAGATCCTCCAGGCTGTTTATGAACTCTCCCATGAAAGATAGCACAGAAGGGAGCCAGGTGGATCTTTTTGCATTTCAGTAGCTTTATACAGATTTTTAAGCCAGGTTACACCAGACATTCAACTTGCACTTAAAATATCTCAAACTTAAAATCCACCCTTCCCTACACAGAATTTTTCTTTCTACTCTTTACAGATAGGTATTTTAAGTCTCATTTGTGAACTTATTTTCAGAGAGCTTCCTAATCAGGAACAAAGAGAAGCAAAAACTATAAGCTTCAGTGTAGGACTCTGTATCTCTGACTCATTCTCTAATCAGGTGAGGCTGGCAAACCTCACTAACTACAGGACCAGCACAAAAAAAGACATCCATTGCAGAGTCTCTGAATTTAAAAAGGAGACCCATGCCCTCCTTAGCTCCAACACCTCTTTTGTTTCACCACTAGTGATCACGATTCCCTTGCCACAAACTCAGCTCAGCTCACTAAAAACACCATCAACAAGAAAAGTAATTTGGGCAACAATACAGAATTAGATCCACTCCAACCAACCACATTAGATTAATGGGGAACTTTATCTGACTCCCATCCTTAACAGAGAACTGGATATTTGACAAGAGACTTCACAGCACTTCAGGGCTGGCAGCAGTTGCCTGGAATTCTTCACCCTTTTAGCAGGTGTTAAGCTTCTGGGAAAGAGCCAAGCAGTACTTTTGGACTCACTGAAGCAATCAAACCATTCGTTACACCACCTAAACACTGCAAAAAGTGAGAGCAATTCACTAGGAAGAAGTTTTGAGCAGTCCCAAGATAAGATACCCTGAAGCCACAAAGCAAATATCTGCAATAACTCTCATGTGGTCATGTTGCTTTTTATTGAATGAAAGCAAGTGGTGCATAAACTGCAGAACAAAGCATCTGCTCAAACACTCTTACAAAGCATTCAGTAACTGTTCTCACTTAACTCTATGCAGCATAAAACCCACCACGATACCTCTGAAAGTAACTGCATGCAAGTAAAGTAGCTCTCTTTCTTTTATGAGTCTGCAGAAGAATGTCACAAGACACCATTAGTCTTTGTGGCAGAAGGAGCTAAAGAGAGAAGCTTTTGATTTTGATGGTTCTCCCCATCATCTTTAACAATAAAACAGCAAGCTCAAGTTTTCATTTAAAAGAGAAAGCAAGCTTGAATGTATTGAGAAAGCATTTCAATTTAGCTCTATAGACAGCAGCATTGGGAAAAACTGCAGTACTTTGTAGCAGACAAACCTTACCCTCTCCAGACTGGAGGGTAAAGGTGCTCTTGACAGAGGACTGGAAAGAAGGAAGGTGGGAAGAGAGATGGCTGAATATGACCCTGGTGCCTTCAGGGTTTTAATCACATTAGCTGAGACAAGGCAGCCTGCCACACTCACACCTTGAGAGCAGCAACAGGCTCTCTCTAGGGCTACCTTGGATTACTAATCCAACACAAATTCACCTTCTTAAGGCCTTGTTGTGTTAGTTGTAAGGACACACCTCATGCCACACACATGTATGTGTGTCCTCCTCCCCTCTTGTCACTGACAGCCCCATGCACCACGCAAATAGGGATGCTGCTCTCTGCACATACATCACTGCATTAACCCTACACTTTGTTCCACATTAATGAGGGTATTTACATGGGGGGATACTTCCTTCCTCAATTCTTTGTGCCCTCCATCCTTGCTAGGCACCATAATCCTGCTTACGACATGCTGGTTGCTATGGAAGTGATTATATTGTCACTAGATTATACCTTCAGATGGAAAATGTGAAAGTGAAGGAACATGAGCAGGTTTTTGCATACATTTACAGACATGATAGGGCAATCCCATATGTAATGACTAGGAGCTTTAACAGCAGCTTCTGGATGCACAATATGACCACGGGACATCAAGTTTTCATTTGGTTTTCTCCTAAAAACCAGATTTTTCATTTTCCTGTCACTGGCTCCCACTATTTAATTTCAGACAGTGTCCTACAGCTGAACAGTACCATTCCAGCCACTTTCCCAGGACCCTGAAAAGTTTTTCTACACTCAAAACACTATCTTCTCAGTCCAAGAAGGAGGGTGAAAGAAGTGACAAGATCATCTAACCAAGCTCCACAACTCCAACTGCTCTTTTGGTGATTACTGTCTTTTATAGGGCAAGGATTCAGAGAGCAGAAGTGAGAGATACAGACTGTCTCAGATCTGACATGCTTGGTGAGATGCATGACTAACCCAGCCTGAGCTAGCAGAATGTGTAACCCCACGTGCCTGGAATGTGTAACCCCACTCAGAAGCCCATTTACCAGGGGCACAAGCATAGGGAGTTATCTGGGTGCTGCCTGGAAGTTACACACAGGACTGCTAAGAGTGCAGAATACCCTAAAGATCCATTCCTTGGAAGCAGCTGGGAATCAAACAGGACACTTTCCTACCTACTGAGACCCCACTCAGCAGCACTGGAGATCTTTAAAGCCAAGATCATAGAAGGAGTCAGCACCCCAATTGCAGTACTGATGCCCACATGCAGTGGCTAGCACCATTTCCCCAGCTGCTGGTTTGTATGCACACGTGTACACCAGCCTCTGAGCTCCTCCTGGCAGTTAGCACAGTTGCAGCCACCAGGACACTTCTCTAGATCCGGTGATACAGAAATACTCTAGCAGAACCATTACACAATTCAAACCACAGCTGCACCAAGAACAAGATTCTTATCCCAGTATAGTTATGTGTGTTTTGACTGCAAGAATATATAGGTTGTAGTTAACATCAAACGTTGCACCATGAAGTACTTTCTTACTCCGCACCATCCTGCGCCATGGATTACTTCCAGCATTGTTTAATGCTTCAGTTCCATTTCACATGTGTCCTGCTCTAACAGAAAAAATATTCCTCACTGAGAATAAAGCCAAGGACTACACTGTCATTTCCAGCAGCTGTCAATCCCATTTACAGTCAGCCTATATCCATAGCAGATGCGAGAGGCTGCACACTGACCAAGGTCCATCACCAATTGTGATAATCATTCAAGGCCTATCCTTGAAACTGGTTCTTTCTTAGGAACATTGTATTCATTTATTGCATCAAATAATCCAGATCACTCTTACCAAAGCCAGCACCAGTAAACCAAAGCTAATAATTTAGTGCTGAAGTCCTGTCCATAGGTTATACCTGCAGAACTACATTTCATCTGCTGGATACGCCACTGCTGTGGTACAAGAGGCACATCTCCTCCCAGGCCAAAGTGTAGGTGGCATCAGAAGATGATTCAGATCTACCCACCAAACAAACTGGGATCTGCAGTCCTCTTCATCGCTAGGAACACATACAAGAGTTGGGTCAAACACAGACAGAAGATGCAATAGCTAGCAAATGTATTTAGGAGCAGTAATAAGACAAGCAGCAGTCTCTCAGAGCAACATTTCATTGAGGACAAAATTACCATCAATGAAATACTGTAGCAGCCAACTGAGTTTGAAGAGCTGCAACAAAATCCACACAGACACCAAAAAGGTTGAAAGGGCACTGGAGCCAGACACACTTGTGACCCAGCCAGCAGTTTCCTCAGTAAGAATTTCAGACTTAAGATACAAGCACACAGACAAGAAGAATTAACACGCCAAGGAGGACTGAGGGTAATAAGATCCCCAATACCTTCTCATCATCATCTGTTGGGAGAGGAGATTCACAGATTGTCCCTTCCTCCTTCTCCCATAACCTCCACACCGCCCGAGGCGAAGGCTAAGCTGCACTAATAAAAACAGCAGAGCTAGCATAAACTGTCCAACCTTGTTATTTACACCTCAGCAGAATGCTCCCAGCATCTACCATCACTCACAGGGATTCTCCAGGAGCTGCCTGCTAACTCACAGGCATTGGAAGCACGTCCCAGAGCAGTTTGTCCACGTGGAGTATTTGTCAACAGCACTGGACATACTTTATATTCATCACCTTTAGTTTACCCTCTAATATTAAAGCATTTAAAATGTTTTTGAAGAGCTTGGGTTTGAAAAGATTTTAACTTGCAGCAGGTCAAGCTGAAAAAGCTCCAAAAACAACCCCTGCAGTGATCAGGAGGTTCACTGTTAGAGCACTCAACCTGCCCCAGAACAGGCTTCGAGACCAGCCAAGAACTTTACCAGGATCTCTACCTGGTTGTACTTATGAGAATGAAAGGCTACTTTAACCTTTTAAATTTGTTGCTCCCACTAATTTATCTATTCAAGTCGATTCAAAATTGGTCATCTAACCTATAAGAATTTTGGATATGTGCATACATAAGGAACAGTAAGTGATTGGGAATGAAGCCCTGTCCCACCCAAGCTTTATGCACTACTCAGTCTTGTAAGTTGATAGTAGCTCAGACTGCATGGGGAAAGGACAAGAAGGACAAACAGAAGACCTTGGTCACATTCTGAAATGCTAAAAGGGCACAGAGGAAGCATTGTACAGTGCTTTTAAAATAGCACTCAGTCGAAGTAAAGACTTCTGTTCAGCTTACAGAAGTGTCAAGCAAATCATTCCATCCTCACTGGATGTGCTATCTGTGCTTTCCACTAAATCCAGACAGAAAAAGACCCAAAACACAGCTGATCCATTTTTTCCTACCACCTACTACAGCTGAAACGGTTTCCCTCTTAAGGCAGCATGAACATTAATACTTGCCAGTGACTAGAAGCACCTCTAATCTAGTCTGGTGCAACAGCTCCCATTTACTCAAGTCCAAGGCATCCAGACTAACCTTACTCAAGTCCAAACCCTAAGAAAAAAAAAAAACAGGCAAGCCCATCTTATTAATTATACTTGTCTAGGTCCAGTGACAGCCAGCTCTCTCTTCTCTCTAGCCTTTCCCTGTGTCTGTGCCTTTTGGTATTGTTTGCACTTGACAGCCTGTCAGTCCAAAGCTAAACGGAGATCATGTGTTCAGGGTCTAGCACTGCATTCACAGTGATCATAACTGCAAGTAGAATTGCAATAGGGTAGAAATAATGAGTCCTTTCAGCCTTCCCCCTAGTTCTCCTTCTCAAAAATAAAAAAAACCCAAAAGTATTTCAAAGATACCAGAAGTAGAACAAACTTCTCACAGAGGACCCGAGTCATCTGTTGCCGGAGGTCACCCACACAAGTTAGTTCTGAAAATCACCTTCCTTCATATTGCAGAAACAAGAAGAGATTATAAAATAACAGAAGTTTACTATTGATGTTTCTTCCCCAGAAGACAAAAAAAAAATAATATAAATAGTGACCTGGTACTTTTTGTTGTAAAACACTTGGCCATTCCCCAACTTCCAAACAGCAGAACGGGCACTGCTTGCAAAGCCCACACTGCTCCTGTTACACTCTTATCCCCAAACTAAAATTCCCCCAGGTGCTAAAGTTTTAGGGAAAGATGTTTGTGTAACTTTTCATTAGACTCTCCTTCCTCTTTTCTCTCCTTGAAAGTTACATTGTTACACCTCCCAAAGAAAGTAAAAATATTTATAAGCAGGACAACTCCGCCCTTTCCTCTGAGTTCAACAGGGTGAGGTGAGATCCAGCCAGAGGTCACCCAGGACACACTCCCAGCTACTTCATTTCTAGGTGCTTCCACGTTCCTCACCGAAAACCAAACCAAGTAAGAGCTCGCTGTATCTGCATTTGCCAAAAATCCTTGATTTCTGCAATTGATGCAGTACAGCTTGCTACAGCTGCAAGTGTTCCTAGGCTCTGATAATTATAAGCCCATGGCTGGGTGTCTAATTAAAGGAGGAATGAATTAATGAGTTTTACCAAAGGCTTTTGAGTCACCATTATAATTCTCACCCTTAATCGGCAGCAGGACACTCAAAGGACAGCGTGAGCAGGATCAAGAGCAGAGAGGGGGGATAAACCACTCCCAGCTGATGCTTCCTCCATCACGTTCCTCTCCGACATGTCACTGTCACTCAGACCCCAACAGCCAGATCAAGCCCAGCAGGAAAACGCCTGGGCCTTTTGGACAGCTGAATACAAAAACACTTCCTGAAGCTGCCACAAAGCACACACCAGCCTTTGAATGCTGAGAAGTGGCGAGGTGCTGGGCGAGAGGCTCTGCAGAGCGCTGACTCCACCGCTTTCATTCAGTCCCAGCCCCCACCCAGCGCCAACAATTACAGTTCAGTCTCAGGCTCCCAAGGAGGCAGAAATTGAAAACACGTTTTCATTGAAGCACAGCTTGAATTTCATGAATTCCATTACTCTCAACTTTCTCAGCATTTCCTGGAGTGAATACTGTAAAACAAGGGAGAAAGGGGGCTTGGGGGGGGGCATGCAAGGTGGCAATCATATGCCACCCCTCTGACCATGCCAGTCCGGGAAGAGATGACAGAGGCACTCACAGGGAGGAAGCAACATAAAAACAGCACTGTTCCTAAACAGAATAAAATAAGCATGTGCTAAATGTAAATTTAGGGAGGAAGGAAAGTAACAAACTGCCAGAGGCCTCAGAACAATAACACTGCCCATTACAACCAGTGTTTAAATAGCAGGGCTACAGGCACAGCCCCGATGCAAAGCTTTACAACTCCAGCAATGCAACACGAAGCAGCTCTTTGGTAGGCTGAAGTAGTCTTAGCTACTACAGCAAGTATCAAAATGCCCAGTTTATCAGCCACAGGAACCTGAGCACGCTGTTAAACTGCAAGAAAGCTCATCCCAAGAGAACAGCGTGAGGTGCAGTGAGGTCAGGCTCTGCTCACAGCATCCAGAAACCTGCAAGCCAACACCAAAGAGATCACAACCATCAGAGAAAACGGGTGGCATCGAGCAATGGGTCACTTTTTCCACACATACAGTTGTCAGCCAATGAACTCTGGGATTATTCAAGTTTGCCAATGACCACCCCACGGGTAGCTTTGGTACCATTACCAATACGCTTCACCGACACCCTCTGTGCCCCCCCAGCTTTGGGCCTTATCTTAAGGAGCATTACATCATCTGCTGCACTGAGTCCCCCTTGTAACAGACACCATTATGCAACTGAAGTGCCTCCATTTGGATTTTGGCGTTATTTTGAATCTCACTGTTGAATAGAAGGCTTGTTTAAATTCCCTGCATGAACAGCAGCATTTTACAGACTGAAAAGGGTGCCCATGCACAGACACCAACACTGGCATAACAACACATCTGAATGTGTTATACATTTGTGAAACATCCATTCTCCACATTCCCGTTTCCCCTTGTCCAGGAATAAGCCTGGCATTGTTAGGACTGATTAGCAATATCTTTCATCCCTAATTTCACACTACAAAGGACTTTCATGCATATGCACGTGTGGCACCATTCTGAGATGGATCAGCCAGAAAAAGCATTTAGCACTGACCGAGGAAATCACAATCTGAGGGTGCAGCTCCAGTCTTAAGTGCGGGTGAAGAGTGTCAGCTCTCTCCCCTGGCTGGTTTCAGTGCTGCTCTATTGACCAAAAAAATGCTAATTTGTTAAAATAATAACTTAAAAGAAGTCTGGCATACATTACATCTGCTGAAATAAGCAACCTGATAACCATGTGAAAGCACATATTATAAACGTTCCCCTCATATCTCAGTGCTTAGAGAAGGGGATCGGTACAAGCATTGTGACTGAGTTACACCCACTGCTGTGGCCATGCAGTGCATGCTAACCTACTTTTTTATTATTTTGCACGAGAATAGCCCTGCAGCCTTAAGAATATAAATGACTACTTTGCAAGAACATGCACATTTGTGGCTTACCAAACCCTAAAGCTTAGAATTGTAAGATCAGACTCAAAAACTACAAGTGGCTCATTACCCAGAAATTAAAACTAAAGTTTGAAATTAAAGCCTTTGCAGCATGAAAGTGCAGAACATTTTGCTCTTTTTTAGTTTATCTGATATAAAAAAAAAGAAATAGCATCAGTGTGGCACTGTCACAGAGTGACTACTCACTAGATACCTGCAGACCCTTTCACCATGCAGTAGAAGTTTTTTCTGGTTTGCAGATAAACATAACCAGTTCCTAGTTTCTCAGCACTGCAACACAACCAACAGCCTCAGCTGCTCCTTGAAGTGGAGGCAAGAGATGGATTTCTAACAGTGATGTCTTTTTTTTTTCTTTTTTTAGACTGTTAATCCTGGGGATGCACTCACATAAAAGTCCTGCATGAACTTGATCCTCCTTGATTTTAGCTCACCTGTCTTGTTAATCATCATTATCAGCTAAAACAAAGGACTGGTAGGATGACATGCACATAAAAGTACAGGCAGACTAGACTCTCTGAGCAGCATTACTGGGTTTTGTTTTTGTTATTATTATTAGAGACAGCTTTCCAGCATACATCAGTATGTCCCTGAGTATTCTGAGTTGTACAGAAAGTAATCCTGATACATTCCAAAGTAACTCAAGTCTCATCTGAATCTTGGAGCAAATAAATTCCCAGACATTGCGTCCCTTCCCCCAGCTATGGGAATTATATTCAGCTGAAAACAAGCCAAACTCTCCTATCCACTCCAGGGGAATGGGAAATCTCAATGTAACTGGTGGAAAGCTTACTACTAAAAAATAAAACAGAAAGAAGAGGAGAAATGAC
The DNA here is from genome assembly GCA_013398125.1 of Aegotheles bennettii. Classification (NCBI taxonomy): domain Eukaryota; kingdom Metazoa; phylum Chordata; class Aves; order Caprimulgiformes; family Aegothelidae; genus Aegotheles; species Aegotheles bennettii. The sequence goes on along the minus strand of VZRW01007570.1, from coordinate 36,693 downwards.
AATCATTAAGAGCTTAGTTGCAAATGAGATGCTGACTCCCCTCCATCTCAAGAAAATTAAGAGTGAGCACCATCTTACTCAGTGCTTGCTTGCAGCCACCCAAGTGTATTCACTTGACATCAAAGATCATAGAAGAATGACTTCAGGAGCAGCATTAACAATCACTGCTTAGTCTTCGGCATACTCATCCTTACAGGTACAGAAGGATCCCCAGAAAGGAGTCACACAGGGCTGATTGCCAAGCTCTGCCACAACACACTCTTACCACATCAACACAAACAGCATGAACCATCGATTCTGGACTTCACCCTTTCCATCAGTAGGTGTGCTGGTGGGGAGAAGGGGTGGGGGAGAAGAGGTTTCAAGTTAGCCTTACCCTGAAAGAAAAAGGTGAAAAAGAGAAAGAAGGAAAAAAAAAAAGAGAAATTCCAAGAGACTGGAGGGTGCTCGTCCCTCCAACTGTCTGTTTTGAAGACACATATGTCAAGAAACCTGATGTGACAAAGGCCCATAGCTTTTGTCTAGCACATTCTCAATAGACAGATTTTTGTTTACAGGTTCAAACCCAAATCTAATCCCAAAATACAAGTAAGAGATCAAGACGACTTCTGGCACAGCTCCTTAATCCATATTCAAAACCCTGGGATTAAGTCAGAGGCAAGCACCTGACTTCTCACCCTTAATCTCCAGAGTCATGACTAATGGGGAGGGTAATTCTGGGTGAGAATTTCTCACTTTCCCTAATAATGAAAAATAAGGAGCCCTAAGAATCCACCTCTGCTTGAAGCACTGCTTGTTTTATTAGATCAACATTTAAACAAAGGCTTTTTGTTAACCTGAAAAGTGTAGATTTTCAGGCATTAAGAACTGAGGGGGAAAAAAAAAAGGAAGAGATGGCAAGACTGAAGTGACTTTGATTTAGTCCTTTCTCCAGAATGTTAATGAACAGACTTTGCAGCTGGACACCAAGATAAGCTTCCTAAGTAGCTATACAATTTTGGTGGCAAACTGAAGGTTAGAGACCCCCATCTGCATTTTCAGTTCCTGTTTGGACTTCCTCTTTCCAAAGCAAATACAAAATATTAAATTCCTGAATGTCAGCTTCCCCAAACCAATAAACACTTGTGTGCATATAGGTAAGTGCAATATATAGGCAGTGCTCAGAGGAGGTGGATGAATTGCCTAAGATTTACTTTGTAAGTATTTAAATCCAGACCAGGAGACATCAGTAGTTACACGCATGAAGAAAAAAAAATGAGGATTTTCAAGGGGACAAATGTTGTTTTGGTGCTCAGTGGCTGGCCACCATCTGACCAGACTAATGCTTTTAACTCTGGTTCTACTCTTCCAGCTAAGGCCAGCACGATGCCTTCAGAGCACTACATGCTGGCAGAGATCTCCTAAGACTGGGAAGCTCACCAGTCCTGGCAAAAGCACCTTCTCTGTGCGGGATTAATACTTTCAGGATTCTCCCCAGATGAAGCAAGCATGGTTTACATCTTTGCACACTCACTTGCATCTCCTTTGCTCCTCCCTCCACAACGTTTCACATTTCTCCAAGTCACCTTTTACCCCTCTGTGTGTACTTTGGTCTGCTAAACCCATACATTCAGAGCAGTTACTTTTTTTTGACTAGAGTAAGGTAATCCACAACCAGGGTTTCCAGAAACTGTCAGTTCTCAGGAGACCATCTGAAAACGTAGCAGCACAGCATGGGTCAGCAGAAAAGTAAGGCTGCAGACAGAAAGCTGGCAAAGGTTGACTTTTTTCCTGTCTGTATACCATATGCTGCTGCATGACTGGATGTATGGTCAACAGGAACCATTGTATGTCTACCTTTAGTAAAAATAATCCATCAAAAATTCTACATTTTTGGTTATTCATTATGCTGCAGTGCCCTAGTAAAGGCTCTTCCAGATCAAACACAGAATAGAGGAGTCAGACTACAGCACTAATTTGCTGGTAAGGGGTATTACTGCATGGTTACTCATGCAACTGAGACTGATGAGTAAAGGGAAGAGGGGATTTACCATCAGTTCTTAAAAACCTAAAAGTCAATTCAATTCAATTAGAAAACATTGGATTCTACTAACCAGGGTCACCTAACCTTTCTGGAAATACGAGCAAACTAGTGCTGCAGCAGGGTAGCTGATCAGACCTTGGAAATAGTCCATCTACTCTTGAAAGAAACCTTCAGTCTAACCTCTTTAAGAAAGGCACATTACCCTCTGACTTTGAGCCAACTAGACAAAAACACGTCATCCAACTTGACTAATACATATGTTTCCAATTTACAGAAAGACTCTTGGTTTCAGAAATGAAATAAGACGCCAGTACAGTAGAGGAAGTTCTAAAACAATCTCTCTAATCCAAGTTTTTTTGCAGTTTAGGCTCCATCATGTTTCTCCAGCCAAGAAACACTTCCAAAGACGACATTAGCTGTTATGTGTGGGGAAACAGCCTCACCGAGCCAGAAAGTACCTGACAGAATTAATTCCTTGCTGAACCTTTGCCTACAAGTTCAAACACACATGCCTTGGATTACAGTCTGCGAGCCAAGAAAAGGAAGCATCGCTGGGCTTACACAGCACCTTTCACTGCTGGATCCCCCCTCAACACACATACATTAGCAGGAAAAGAATATTACAGCACAAAAGCACTGACAGATGTATGAAAGGAAACTCCTGGGTGACAATACTAAAGGGACCATCTCAAAAGCAAGGACTAGAGTATACCCCTGTCCTTATCAATGCTTCCTTTAGCATGGTCCTGCATCTTAATTGGTGTGAATCAATCATCCAGTCTTCTTCTAAAGCACACACGGTTGCCATTGCACCTATGATCTGTGCATTTGCAGTTCTGGCTCTCGCAGAAAAAGCACGAGAGTGGTGCGAGGGAAGAGTTTCAACAATGCTGAAGAACTTTGCTTTCGTCTACTCTGATTCATGCGTAACACAGGTGTTTAAATTCAGGTCAACATTGCCGTTTCGCAGCAATTAAGAAAAAATCAGAAATCTGAGTCAAGGTACTGTGTAGCTTAGGTTTTACAGCCTCTTTTCTTCTTCAGTGTTCATAGCACACTTGTCAGCACACAGTGAGACTTAAGAACTACAATAAAGTGTTGTAGCCTCCTTTTCTGTCAGTACCAAAGACACCCTGTCTCAAGCAGATATCCCATTACCTGTTGTTGTGCTGTATTAAAAAGCTATTCAGCTCTTTTGCTTCTTTCCAGCATGTAATCTCCACGCTACCTCAAGGCTCTTAACCAACTCTACCCTGAGAAATAGTGAATTCAATACCATGCAACTAACTAAATCACAAATAGAAGTGCCTACATTACTAAATAGATTAAGCCAGTGGCAGCAGCAGTCTCAGAACCGTCTTACTGCTCTGATTAACTGAATTGGAATGTAAATGGACGGTCTTGGTAAGACCATCACCATTTGTTCAGCAGCAAAAGCCATGAAGAACAGGGCTGGCATTACCATGGTGCTCTCAGAATGAACACAAGCTTTGCTCCATTTTTACATTCCCTTCACTCCAGAGTTTGTGACTCACTACACAATGAAAAGGCTTTGCAGAGCACTGCAGTATGAGTCAGATGAGAATAGAGCCAGAACAAAACTGTTCATATCGAGATATCTTCAATGCCAATGACTCATGGGAGGATTAGGAAAAGAACTGGTCTGATAAGATCCTCTATGTGGACGACTCTATGGAGCAAGTCCTGCAAGCAGCACACGAAGGCAGCTGACAGGACTCACCAGCATGCCAAACCCCAGGAGAAGAAGGATCATTCTACATTGAAGCTCTCCTCCATTCCCCCAGAAAAAGGAAACAACTGGTTGTGCTGCTGTCCACAGCTTGTCATGATGGAAGCAAAGCATCCGAAGGACATAAGTATACACATACATTTTTAAACAATCTAGTCCAGAGGGGAAGGATCTGTTCTGCTCCTCCACACTCGCACACACTGTTCTAACCTAATGCAACAAGATACACTGTGGGAGAAGATAAGAAGTAAGTAATACCAAGAGAGAGCATTTTCAAGACCTACTCAGGTGAAGTTGGTACGCACCCATGCCCTGCAGCTGCATTGATCTCAGCTCTTGGCAACAACATTGCCATAAGTATTTTTCAAGCTCTCAGACAAAAGGAGGAAGCCCCTGTAGGTTGGTACACAATGGCCACAGCTGCCTTGAGACAGGCCGGTGCAGTGGGTGTCCCTCCTGCTCAGACAAAAGGGACTACATGGGACAAAACAGCATAACTAGCCATTAGATCTATGTCCTTCTACATGTTCCCCATCATCCCAGGTCTCAAAAGATACAACAAAGATCTAGACTTCAAAGCCCAGCAGTATTGCTTATCTACAAGCTGTGTGTGCTTCAGAGAGGTTTCGGGAGACAATAGCTTGTCTGCTGCTTCAGTGGAATAGTGGCTTGTGCATTACAGTAATCCTTGCTAGGTAGAGGTGGAAAGCCTGTTAAATCAGCAGCCTCCTCACCTGCGGGAGCACGTGGCACTGTAACAAGTAACATGACAACATCCAAATCCAAGCCACTGTATTTCACTTTTGGTTGAAGTGGGATGTTCAGCTGATGCCCAAGTTCAAAGCCTATCATCAAATCCTGAGTACAAAAAGAAGTAGGTCTTTACTAAGAGGTTACTGAAGAAAACAGCTTTATAAAGAAAGCAATGTTTTCTCTTGGCTATAGGTTGGGAAATCTTTTCTAGAGAAGCAATGAGGAATCAGAAAGGATATGTTGCTTCCTTCCTCATAACAAATCAGAATGAGAACCAACACTGAGCCCTGCTGTATGCCTGTTTATGATAACAGTCTAGCTACCTAATGACTTGAAGTCATGGAAATTCAAAGCAGTTTTAGTTTACTAAAGGTAATCCTCCCTTACTACAGCTAGGGACACCCCACCCTTTCCCATTCCCATAAACTCCCAGCTAGCATCCCCCACTGACCTCTCTTCAGCCACTGGAGAACTCAAATGGAGTGTGCAGTTTAACAGTTTATACTTAAGAATCGGGGTATCAATCACTAATGGAACAGAAAAAAAATACACAAAGTTTGTGCCAATGAGATCTACGAAGAAAAATATGCAGAATTTAAATTTAAAAATGGGCTCTCTTCTTTTCAGGATGCATATGATTTTGACAGCTAAACCAAAAGGTTCGTAAAGAAATGGGAAGATTATGCCAGCACAGGCTGCAAACAGAGCAAAGGATGCAAAATTCATAACAAAGCTACTAGAAAAAGCCAGAATTCAAACCTAAAGGCCTTTGGAACAATTTAAAGCATGAGAGAGCATTTAGCATTACAGTTCCCACTCCAGGATTAAGTTTCCCTGTTTCACTGCATTAGAATTAATCTGCATGGCTACGAACTCCAGCGTCAACTTGCAGAGCCACAGCAGCTCCGTTACATAACCAGTGACACTGATAACACAGGCTGTGATACTGGAGCCCGCTCGCTATCCCCCACCCACCCTTGCAGAAACCAGCACAGCTCCTGCTGCTCAAATCATTCTCTTGATGACAGACGCTCCAGTAATCCCAGCATTCAGGTTTGCATTCAATGTTTCCTTGCGAGCTGATGTTAAGACTTAAAAGGCCAATCTACTGCTGGGCAAGGAGTCCTTAATATCATCAAGGGAAGGGAGGCAGCTACACAGGAGGAGAGCAGCAGAAGGCTCTAAGTCAGAATATGATTAATGTAGAAAAATTACTGACAAGCGAACACAAGCCCAGAGTGTTGTGAGGAACGCTTTTAAGCAAAAAACCAGTACATCTGTCGACTATTCAGAGGTCAATGAGTGCTTGTTTCATGATAACACCCTTCCAAGAACATCTTTCTGTGAACTCTTAACTTCCGATCTTCAGCATCTTGCATCCTGTGTCTCAAAGGCAGCCACCCCCCGAGGTCACGGCAGCACGGGGAAGCTGCTGTGCAGTGTTACAGCTGTGTGTGGCCATCTTGAACCCTGCTAAGCCAGGGGAACTACAACAAATTAACAAATTGAAGCCCCAGATAGGACATTTCGGTCAGAAACCTGTTTTGTTTACTGGTTTAAAGATGTTTCTTTGTATCTACCCGTTGCTCTTGAAAGGCATCTCTCAGATTTTGCTGTAGCTTCAGCCCACGGATGCGTTCATCTGTTTAAAACAAACAAGCAAACCACACTGCTTTCTGAAGTATTTCTAAGACCTTTTACTTCTAGGATAAAGGAGAACCGTTCAGGTGCCCCAGCCTTTCTGCCTGTGTGCATGATAGGAGGCTGCGCATACAGGACCCTGCAAGAGTGTTCAGCAAAGCAAAATGGTGTTTCCCAAACCAGAGACCGTGGCAAACGGAGGCAGCGGAGTCACTGCAGCTCTGTTCCAAGATGACAGCAGAGAACACAGATGTCAGAGCACACAGATTCACTCCACAATCATTTTAATTACGTGCCCAGCCAGCGAAGCGCGGGATGCAGGCTGAGCAGCATTAAAAGAGAAGAAGAGCAGCAGCACACAAGTGTTCCCGAGCATCTTCCCGTGTGCGCGATGCCAACGCCGCTCTCCTGCATGAAGTCATCTGTTTTCCAGCGGGCAGGCAGCCGGGGTTGGAAAAGCACTGCTGGCCTCAGCAGGGCTGGCAGCCTGGGCGAGGAGCACAGGGATGGCAGCGGTGCGGGGTTGTGACCTGACCGGGGGCACAGCTGGGCCAGTGCCTTCACCCGGGCATCGCTGCGTGCGGCAGCGCAGGGACCCGGAGAGGGCACCTGGCCAGGGCCACCTCCTGCACCCCCTGCCAGGGGCTCACATCGCCTCCTCCCCAGCAGGACCTGGGCTCCCAGCCTCTGGAGGCAGCTCCGGGCTCCTGCTGCCCCCGCCGGAGGGTGACGGCCTCCTGCCCCCATCCCCCCCCAGGCCAGCGAGACCCCGCACCCCGGCCCGCCCCGACCCCGCAGGGAGGCAGCCCCTCGCCTGCCCCCCGTGGGACGGACACACAGCACACGAACAGCGGACACACGGCACCCACA
>VZRW01007570.1:0-29244 GCA_013398125.1 Aegotheles bennettii | reverse complement strand
CCCCGCCCGCCGCGGCCCCTCCGGGACCCCCGGCCCGGCTCGGTCGCCTTTGGTGCCCCCCGGGGGTCGCAGCCGCGCTTGGCCGCCCCTCGCGCTGTGCGATGGCGCCTGGGCGCTGCAGAGGGTGCACATTCCATACCCGGCACCAAACACCGTCCCCTTCCCTCCACAAGGATCCTATGGCTCCAAAATGATTCTTTGAAAATAACCCCAGAGTGGACCCAACCGCTCAGCCCCTTCCCTGGGTGCCGCTGAGGGGAGCGCCGTTCCCAGGCCTTGGATGCAGAATGCTTGTCCCCATGGCACTGGCTCCCTGTTTGCTTCCCCAGCCTGTCTCAGCTTTCCCAAAAGTCAGGGGAACTTCTAGAAGCACCACGGTGTCCAACTGTGTGATTTTCAGGCGTGCCCAACCTTCACCCCTTCCAGAGAGACATGAACCGCTCTGCTTTGGCTTCCACTATGCTCTCTCCAGACCCTCACCCAAGTCCATGTTGCTTCATTAACTTCAGACTTGGACCTGGCAGCTTGTTTTGACGACTCAGTAAACCAGAGCTGTGAATCTCACACCTCAGTGTAAGCACTGACAGCACCTTGCTCCGTAACCCCCTGGAGTTGTGCATGGCATAACCACATGGCTCATGTTCCCTAAAGAGCCACCCAGAACCAACCTTCCCAAGGATTATTGCTCTGTCCCAATGGGAAAGGCTTTTCATTGCTTTCCAAAGAGAACTTAACCAAACTATTTTCAGTCTTCAAGGTAAAAAATAAGAGAGTGCCTTCTCAGGAGGATGTGTCAGAAACCTTCAGGTACATAAATACTCTGGGTAACCTTAGAATAGCAAAGTAAAATAGAAAAGATAACAACAGTAAGCAGCAGCAATCCCAAATTCATTCACTTCATTACAAAGATTGTACTGTTCCTATTACAACGGAAATGTATAAAAATATTTGCTGCTTTCTTTTAAAAGGAATAGATTAAATGATTTAATGCTTGCTTTAACTATGTAGTGTGGTCCAGCACTAATGCAGGAGCTCCTGAACTTGGCCAGTCTATTCAGATCACCTCCTGGGCCTTTGCTTTCTCCATATGCTCATACAAACCAAGGTCTCCCCAAGCTCTGCACCCACTGGTTGGACAAGCTGAAAGCAACACGTTTTAAATATCACTCAAAACAACTTGGAGGTGGAAGGGGAAAAAGGACCATCCAGCCTTCTAGCAGACTCCAAGCAAATGTCTTACAGGCTTGAGACACCCTCATCTAATTAGTGCTGTTTAGAACTAGAAATGGTTATTGTCCATGGAAACTCTAAAAATACTGGAGTGCTGTGTATCCCCTTGGAAAAAAAAGGGCAACACCAGCCACTTTTTTCTTCTAAATGGTGGCACATCCGTAGATATTATAGACATCCCTTTTGCCAGTCTGATTTTATTACTTTCCCCACATGCAGCTAGGACTTTACACTGTCCTCACTGATGCATTTTATAAATAAGGAGAGCAAAAATGCTAAAGTGTGCTATTTAACACATTAGGACCAAATAAACCTATTTCTGCTGCTGTTCTGAAATACAATGTCAACATTAATAGCTTTTGACTAGGACAGGATTTTCATAGGAGTGTTATCAGCGTAGCTAAAAAGAAATCTTATCATTCACGAATAGCATTGACACACGTCAGAGAGTTCACAGCCACGCAGTATGTGAACAAGTACAAGATATACAAGAGTACAAGATACAAGACCTCAACTCCCTTCAGCCTTCTCCAAGAAAAGTTCTTATTTTTCTGCATGAGGACAGCAGAACAACACCCAGTTTAGTTTTCTTACTTTTTTTCCCCGTGCCACAACAAGAAAGAAATTATTTTAAAGCCCCATGATCTTGCATATTTCACCTCCAGTTCAAACAACCCAAAGACAAAGAGCTGAGAGACCTCTCTGGGGGCAAGAGAGCTCTCTGTGTAAGCCACTTGTGCCACAAAGTTTATGCAATTCGGCACTGAAACGCTCGAGGCTGGAATCTGCCCTGCAGATGTTACTGCTGCCACGGGCCCCTGGATAGACAGAAAAACCCAACCAGGCTGCAAGTCCAAGGACCTCTGTCAGCAGAATGATGGACATGGAATAGAAGCAGATGCAGCAAGTGCCCTGAACTGAGCTCTTGTTTGACAGCGTTGATGTAAATCAAACCAAACAAGACATTTTAGAACAAATGACAGAAAAAGCACCCTATTAAATGAGGGTGTAAGCACTGGGGGATCAGGGTGGCAGCTTGAGGTGCCATATGGGGACGGGGGGTAAGTGGGGAAGGGAGCAGGCTCAGCAGTGCTGGTGTGGGTGCCTCTCTCACAGCCATTTGCTGTGGAGACAACTGGATTAAATTATAGCAGAATGAGGATTTGGGATTACAGAGAACCAGAGGCATCAACAGTTTTATTTTCTCCCCCGCAATCATTATGAAAATTAAGAGTACAATGAATTCAGCAAACTAGGAGTAAGAGACAAACTGCAGGATCTAGCACTAGCTGTACTTTCCATAGCAGAGCACTTCAGCCTGTTGTACCACGTTAGGAAACAGTGTTTGCATTTCTTAGATGTCTAGCACCTCTCATTTGATCCTATTCAGGTAATTCTTGATTACATGACAACAAGACAGTTATCAAGGCTCTCATGTTTGGATTATGGCAGCCTTTTTCCCTCACCACACAAAAAGGTGCTCTCTGTTTTGCCGAAGCAAAATGAACAGACAAGCTGCTGCTGTGACATCCCAGGAATAAAAACTAACAGTAAATCACCCTTGCATGGAAAGCGGTTCTACAATCAACCAAAGCAAACTGCAAATGTCAGCTTGTTAGCTGGTAATCCTGCTGAAAAGTAACCCTAAGAGCCATGTTAGCATTCACTAACTTGCTTTGACAGTGGCTTTGCTAAAGAATCACTGGACAGAACAGGCGAATGAGAGATGTTCTGAAATAAAGACAATGAAGATAAAAATTCTAGTTTAAACCTCCAAAATAAGGCAGCCAGTGCTGTCCCCTTGAGACCATCAGGCAGTCCACAAAAGTACTCCTAGAAATTTTTCACTCTTCACAAGCTTCTTTCTGACTCCAGACATCCCCACTGCTGACGTGACACTTGCAATGAGAGCACCTGTTAGAAGAGCAATCCCATAGCCCTGGCTTTTTTTATTCACTATGAGATGAAATAATTCAGCTTTTAATATACTGTGAAGAGAGAAGTCTTCCCCAGACTGTCAGGTCTAATATGCATTATGAAAGGTTTTAGCCAACAATACAGATTTTAAAAAAAAAAAAAAAAGGCAAGATTGAACTCCAAGTGGCAGCAGATGGATGAGCTACCCTCTGGAGACTTGAGACTAAATTATGGACAGTCAGAGGGAGGTCAGCAAGGCAACCTTGTCTCAGCACTCAGCTGCCACTGTTAGGCAGCACCTCTGCTGCTCCATAAACTCTGCCCTTACATCAAGCCATGCCTCCTTCCCACCGAGCTAGGATGTGCCTCTATGGAGATTACCCTTCCTCTCCTCCCAGGACTTCCTCTGTATTGTAATGTGAAAAGTCAAAGGACATAAAGCCAGGGCTGCTCTCCAGCCTCCCCAGATTTTGCTGCTCTCTTCCACAACAGCTCCGTCCTCAGCATCCGCTCTTCCCAGCAAAGACACATTGCCAGGGGCTCTTCCCAGTTGACTTCTCCTCCCAACTGAAAGAATTTCCCCTGAAATACGTTCGGGTCTTCATTGCTTTCCTCTGAAGTCCTCCTAGGGAGTTTTGGATTTAAACCAAGAAGAGCCACAACCAGGGCCAGCATAAAAAGCTTTAAGCAAACCCAAAGAAATCGTAAGAAAAGGTTAATTCTGTAATTTCCAGTCCTGAGGCAACACTCTCTCTCTTATGTTCTACCAGTCTTTTTATACATGGTGAATTCCAGGGAAATGGGTGGAAAATGTGGAAATCCTATTTCTAAAGCACCTGCCCGCTCCTTTCCTTTCCCCTGAGAGCAACACACAGAACATTCTATTATTTAGTTAATTGCAAAGAAACAATTACAAAGGAACTTGGCAAATTCTCTCTAATCACAGCGAGACCCACTGCAGTTCAGAAAGTTCAGCAAATTAGCAAATAAGTGAATATAAAAAGGAAAGAAAAACACAGCTCAAATTGCACTTTGTTCGTTTGTTTTGTCACTCATAGGTTCTGTTTAATTATTTAAGATATTCCTTTATAACATTCTACTACATTTTGTATAATAATGAAGGTTTACTAGCATAGAAATGCAATACATGGCTATTAAATATCTGCTGAGAGGAGGAAGAAAACTGCCAATCCTGTGTGTAAATTATAGAGAGCCTGTTCAGGAAAAAATTCCAGGTTAGATAAATAGAAGGTTCTGCCACAATTTGTGTAAGATACAAATAAAGATTATTGCTAGATAATGCCAATGCTAAGTAATGTTTGTGCAGAACCAACTCGTTGTGTTGTAACTTGTACTACAGGCATTCATAGTCAACCCAGTTTATTAAAAGCTATTCTGATTTTCTATGCATATAAATAGAGGCCATTTAAGCATAGCCCTTTCTTTTTTTTACAGCAGCACTGTAATCAGATGATAGATTTTACAGTATTTCACTGCTAAATTCGTATTATAAGAAAGACTTTCAAGTTCTGTTACATTACTGAAGCAGAGCTGATGGACTGAGGAGGGGCAGAGGAGCGAGATGCAGGGGGGGTATTATTTGGCTGACAGTGAAGGAGGTAAGACAGCCCTTTATAACAGGCACGATGTCCCTCCTGGTTCTTCCCAGACCATTTTGAGCATCAAGATTTTACGACACATCTGTTCACACTACCAAGAATAGAAGCCCTAAAGGGGTTTATGTGCTACCCAACGCAAAGTGTCTTCGAGGCATGCTGGCAAAAAACCTACCGAATAGTAGGGGAGCTGTTGCAGTCTGAGCAACATCTTGAAAGTTTTGTTTCCAGTGAGGGGAACAACATGAACACATTCCTGGAGATCAGAAATGATGTACGAATACATATGCTGTCAGATTTGGAAAAAGATATTAGGAGAGCCAGACAGCAGAAGAGGCAAGAGGAGCAGGGTATAACTTAATCAGCAGACTACAACAGAGTGTAGTTAATAAGAACATAGCAACACTCACAGTTCAAGGCTATTCCTCTGAGCACAGCAAGCACAGAATGAGTGCTAAAGGCTACATATCAGAAAAAGCCAATGTGCCCTACACACATCTGAAAACAGGGCAAACATTCAGAAACTGATGTCAGTGCTTGTCTCTACTAGGCAAAAAACAACATCAGTAAATGTCAGAAGGAAACATCAGGGGGACTGGTACAGACCACCAACCATGCCTGAAAATCCTCCCCTAGTAACCTAGAGTCTAACATGGATATTTTGCTCTTTGCAAGTCTTAATGATGCCCACAGAATAAATTAAACTTTTTTTGCCCTTAGAGGTTCATGTGGGGAAAGCAATTAGTTAGCTGACAAACCTACCATAAACAGATGCTGCAAAGCTTGCAAGAGTCAAGGGCATTGTGACCTCAGATGAAGCCAAAGTATGGTTTAATACAACCAGTGTGAACACTTAATTGCTTTCAACTGAATTTAAGAGTGGTCTGCTCCAAGAAATCATATAAAAACTTTTCCATTCATGCTGCGTGGCTTACCTCCAGTGTTCAAGATTTAAAATTGAAGTTTCTGCTAAGAAATCCAGAGCATATGTCAGTGGAGCAGAGGAAAGTGAAATTGAGATAATATATTCATCAAACACAGATTGTTTGTTTTAGTCTTGTACTCTTACAGCTGTTTTAGTACTTCAACAAGGACTCTGAGTGCTTGATGGGAAGATGACTACAGGATTCCCACGTCTTCACAGCAGTTAGCAGGGTCTTCTGTCTTTATAAAGCAGCATAAGGCTTGTTTTCCTGGGAGTCCCTGAAGGCTTTTGCAGTGGACCTGGGAAGGAATGCATACATCCTAGTTCCCTCCACTAGCACCTCACAAACAGTAGCAATAACCAAGGTAAGGAGATACACTATAAGTAAGCAGGACAGTCTTTGTTACCCTGTAGACTCCTGTTCTCTTCCCTGCTGACAGCAGACCAGTTTCACCCAGTCCTCTGCATGCCTACAGCACTACCAAACCCTAGCACAGGGAGAGCTCTGTGGCCATAGTGAGTTCAAATACTGGTTATCCGTTCTGCATGCCCCCTACAAAAGGTTTCTGAGAAGCATCCATCAATAATGCATTTAGGCACAAACAGTCACCACAATGAACCTTTTGAATCTTTTATTTGAATTTCAGTCGTTTGGTAACTGGTCAGCATGACTGTTGTGACCAACAAGCAGTGGCACAACAATAGATGAAAAAGCATAAATGGAACTTGCTGTACTCTGCACATAACCAGGTGTGTTTGAGGCAATGGCATGGCTTTTAGTTATAGAACTATTTGACTGTGCTGAACACAGCACCAGAGGCCACAACTGAAAGCAAAAGCTCATCATCCCTTCCAGTTCCACTAGGCTGTGGTCAAGAGCACTGTTCTTTCCTGATGGGACAATCTTGAATCTGTACTGAAGATGAAATTTCACACCCTACACATTTAAGACTTATCTCATTACTATCAGCTCAGGCAAACAGTCAGAGGTAAAAGGTCAACCTAGATGCAAAGTGAAAAGGATAGGGCACAACAGAGGCCAGAGAAGCAATGCAAATACAGCAACTGCAGCAGGAATGCATAAAGAATTAACTTACAAACTTTATTTGAAAGTTAAACAATTAGGAGAAAACATTGTAATTGTTTATGCTTTTAAAAGATCCCAAAATAAATAAGACTTACACAATTCTAAATATTAAAAAAAAAGCCATAAAAATTAATGGTGGTCTCATATGCCAAGATTAATCCTTTTCCATTTTGACTATATTAAAAGTTGCCTGTGCAGGGATTATTTTTGTAGCTGTGCAGAAAACAATACAGTGTTTAGGTCTTGATGCCTCCGTAAAAATTTACAGGCATAGCCACTTAAGGGCAAAATGAGATCAAGAGAGATAACATCCCATGAAAGTCAGATCTCTACATTCACACACGAGCTCTAACTAAACACTACTGTAAATTGCAAAAGGTTTTAGGTAGGCAACCTTATCCCATTTCAGTAGAATGGGAAGTGTGTTGCCAGATTGCATAGGTTACAGTGGAGTTTCATTTTAATTCAAGACCTTGACGCCCCCACAAGGTTACCAGTGCTTTCTACAGAAGAAGTGTTTTTCAGAAACTGAGTATGTTTGTATTGGGCCACATCGATTTTTACTGTCCTTAGCTCCCCGTTATGGAAAACCACCATTTATTCAAAAATGATCTTTTCCTTCATTGTTCCACACTTCTTCCCATATTTACAGGTGCTGCCATTCAGATAGACAACCACAGAGTGAAACCTAGTGTTGGTTACTACTCCTTCCAACACATTCCATTACAGTATATAATGAAACAACATTAAAGGCTACTTATATTGTGGAGGTTTCTCTTTCTACTGTACCACATCAAACTTTTGTTGAGGTGCAGTGAGCATGCAGTCATCTTCCAAACTGAGATATGAATTTGAAGCCAGGCTCAAGTTAAATATCATATCTTTGATAGCTAGGAGATAGGGGACTCCAATTTAGGAAGCTCTAGACACATTTTCTTTCATCCCAGAAAATGTTTGCTCCTTTTCACCCTGATTTCTGTCTGTGCCTTTGGGTCACACCAAGATACTATCTCCCCTGTATCCCAAAACCTGTCTATTGACAGCACTACTGCCAGACATGTGCTCCATTAAAAGTCTTTCTGCTCTGGATCTACTTCCTAATATTTTCATCTTGGTTATTATAGCACAGTAAAGTAAAAGAATGTCATCTTCATTATATTTGCTGTCCAAGTATCTCCCTGTAGGGTAACAGCTAGGTAGGTATTTTATATCAGTCTTGGTCCTGACACACGACTGTTCTCCCCTTAATGTGTCAGAGTCCTCGGCTACAGTTACTCTCTCTGGAGGTATCCATGACAGAGTCACAGTTACAGACCTGAAATACTATACATAAGCAACTCAGTATAGCTCTGCTTCTATTTAGCAAAACGACTCTTTTTCATAACAACATGACTTCCAGAAAAAGAGAGGAAAAGGTCTCAGCTTCTGCCAAGAGTATTCTCTCTTTTTTCTTTTTTTTATATATTTTTTTAATATTTTCTGCAGATGACAGTCATGTGACCAAAGCACCAGTAGGAAAAATTTACCCAATGGGAGAGTAAATGACATTTTTCAGACTGCTTTGGGCATGGAGAGCTCCCAAAACTGCCTTTGGAAATAGCACAGGCAGCATTTCCACTGATGGGATTAAATGAAATCAGCTGCATTGTGCTGCAGCCATCCAGTTTCCTCTTTGGCTGCAAGTATTGGCATGAACTGTGATAAGTTTCAGATAGTGCTTCATCGAAATCAAAGAACTGAGACAGCTCTGACTTATTAGCATTCTGTGAAAGAGTGGCAACTGATTTTTAATTTAAAAAAGCAGTGGGAAAAGGTGATAAAAATCTTATATTTAAAAGCCTGCTTTCTGTTTACAGGAGTCTTTATTACTCCTTGACGACAAAGAAACCATTAGGGTCTCCACAAAAACTTCACTGTATTCGTAAAATTAAATTCTCCTTCCAGTAAATATAATATAATTTATCTCATTCACCTTAAAAAACCCCACGGACATTGTAATGCTTATTGGCATGACAGTAGGAACTATAAAGATCCTCCTTCTGGTCAAGAAAGGATACAGCCTGCAGAAGAGGTCTGGAAAGACCCCTCTGACCATATTCTCCACAGTCCATGTCTGGTCCTTCCACAGACAACAATATTGTCAAATAGTGTTATTTCTGGATGTAGTCTTGATTTCTATTGTAATCCAATGTACCATTTCTGTTCCTAAACCAAACTGCACAGGTTAGGTTTTTTATATTATGCTTGTGCCAACCCATATCCCTCAGAACTGAGCAGACAGTGCCCATGTTTTCCAGCAGGCAGCCTCGTAGCTTTACCTAATGACAGAAGATGGCTGTATATCATGATCCCTCTCCCACCCTGTGACTGGGCTGTGCACTCACAGTATATCTATCTATTTATATATCTATAACGTGGTGCACAAGGAAAGGTAGTACTGAGAAGAGAGATCAACAGCAGCAAATCAACATTAGACTTAAAACCCCTTAGTGCTCAGCATATGAGCAATCGAGTTAGGTGAAAGGGTCAGTGAGGTGACATAAGCTAAAACAGGACCTAAAAGCAACGTACATACATCAAATGTTTTCACATATTAGAGATGACCCTGCATAATCCACTCATATTTGTCATACGTAAGCAGAAAAAGCAGTCACAAGGGTATCCTTCACAGAACACTCCTGCTATTGCACACCTTCTCTGACAAGTATAAAAAATTGATTACATGATCAGATGTTTCAAATACAAAATAGTCCTCGACGTGTCATAGTAAGCACACTTGGAAAAAGAAATAAATAAGAAAACCCTGCTAATACAGTAGGCCTAGAATAGCCCTATGACAAAGAAATGGCTTTCTAAAAGCCTTTACAAGGTCCACACAAGACTGTAAATATGCAGTATAAAAATATGAAAAAAAAAATTAAAATATAACACAATGAAATTTTTAAATAGAGAGGACCTGGTAACAAACACAAGCTGTTCCTCTTTATGTACACAGGCTTGGAACCACATCATTAGTCACTTTCCAATCAAATTAATTATTGTAAATTGACCTGAAACAAAACTTTGACTGAAACAGCTAAAGGCTTTATTGCTTTCATTTAAATTTAGCAATTGAATTTATAATCCTCATTGTGAGACAAAATATTGAAGTGGGTTTTTTTAGTTTTCAAATCCAAACCCTCTCTGTGTACCAGGAGGAGAAGGTTAACAGTCAGTGGCTTTTAGCCATAAAGTCTGCAGAGATGACCTATCAAAAAATCACTCATTTATGGCTGAAATAATGACAGTCATTAAAAAGGGGTTGATATTCCCCCTTTCTTCATCTTTCATGTGCTTTATCTTGGAAGAAACAGTTTTGTGAATTGAATAATTCAAGATCACCAGAGCCTGCTACCAAAACTTAGAAGTGGGTGTAGTTTTTCTTCATCTGCAACAACGGAGAGACAATGACAATATTATCTGAATCATCTGAGTGAGCTTCATCCACAGACAGAGGGAGTGGAGACTGCGACTGCTTCTCAGAGGACCTGGCTGAAATAATTACAAAGGAAACAAGGTCATCAATAAAAAACATTGACAAAAACAAGCCCTTGTGGGAAATGTAATATTCTCTGAGCCATTAAGTTTCCTGAATTACCTACAGTTATGAATAACTCTGGTCTATCTTCTTCTGCATATAACTATTCCTGTTCCTCTTTAATGAAAGAGCATGCATGGCAAGCGTTAAGTTGACATACTGACCATGCATGATTTGTCTCCTTGTCTTTAAATCTTTGCAAGCGGTTACACACCACAAAGTAAATCAATTTGATACTGAAGCCACCTCAGGTCATAAAAATAAATATTTATTAGATGGTCAGAAAAGGAAAAATTGACCCAAGCAAGCTTAACCTAAGCAGAAAGGTCATAATGAGAACTTCAGTCAGGTAGAAAAAATGGAAATCAGGGGGGAAAAAAAGGATGGAAGCTCTCAGTGACTGTCTTTCCTCCTTGTAACTGTGAAATACCAAAATATTGTTCAGATGCTGTACTACCTTACTTAATGACAATAAAAATGGTGACCACACCATGACACACTGAGATTTTGACACTGGAAGGGAAGGGAAAATGGAAGGNAAGGGAAGGGAAAATGGAAGGGAAGGGAAAATGGAAGGGAAGGGAAAATGGAAGGGAAGGGAAAATGGAAGGGAAGGGAAAATGGAAGGGAAGGGAAAATGGAAGGGAAGGGAAAATGGAAGGGAAGGGAAAATGGAAGGGAAGGGAAAATGGAAGGGAAGGGAAAATGGAAGGGAAGGGAAGGGAAAATGGAGGTATTACTTGTGGAGAAGAACAGACATGCCATGGGTCTCATAGTTGAGTAAGATGTTCCTGGCACAGAAAAAAACCCTCCTGATATGGAAGAGGAGGCACACACAGCAACTGGAATGTGGAATAAAGAAAGGGGACCACAACCAACCCAGAAACAGAAAAAGAATGACAGACAGAGAGCCTGTGAATGGAAAAGAGGAATGCAGAGAGGCCACTGCATTGACCTCATCCTACAGAAGCAAAGAAACACAAGACTTTCAAGTTATGTGAAATAATTCTCTGCATCAGCCAACAAATACTGTAAGAGTTTTTCAGGAAGATTTATGAGCCAGTAATACTGGTGATAAGGATGAGCAAAGAGAACCTCCAGAAGCAGGAATGTTAACTAGAAGATGCAACTCCAATAATACACAGATATTATACATGAAATAGCTTATTGTTGACCAGATCACTCTTGATTATACCCTGCTCTTGATGTCTGAGATTTTCTTGTCCTCATCTTCAGTTTAATACACTTCACAGTGACAACTGTTGATGGGAGATTTCTGCATAGAGGTGGCATTTACACCAGAATGCTCTCCAACTGGTCCATAAAATTCTAAAATATCCCACTCTGGACAGAACCAACCATTTTCAGTTTGTTATTAACTCCTTTGAAGCTGCATGTCTAAGGCTGTCTTATCTACATCATTGTTTTGCCTTTCCTACTCAGTACTTATAACACCCTCTGAAAAGCCTCTATGGCTTTAACTCCATCTTCTCATGAGCAGCAGTGAAAAATTCAAGAAGGAAACCAAATGGTGTAAGAGCCATAAAAAAGACAGACATCTTCCCAGTTTGTATTATAGTCATACGACTTGGCAAGGTTTTCCAGGACTTCATTTTTCCCCTTACTGCAGCAACTGAAGGAAGACTGCTGAAAAAAACGTGACTAAGTACACATGGCTGACTAGGATGGTTCTTTTTACCAGATGTCTGTCCCCTTCAGAAACTAAGCCAGGATGGTAAAAACGTTCTCAGCTTGTCTATGGCTTCAGGCCCAAAACGTAGTGGAAAGTACCATACTACAGCTACAGGGGGGGGGATGGACTGAAAAGGAAGTAGAGAGGCAATACAGGGGAACACCATGTTCCATGAATAATTACCACTGACCCCAGAGAGTCCCCTTCCAAACCACAGCTGTGACAGAGAGGCAAAGCACTGTGGGGAAGCTGGTACTGATACTATTAAAGCTTTTATTTTTTATGTAAGGGACTGCACTTGCCAGTAAGAGCAACATGTCTTCAAATAAAAGAAGATACACATATGGAGCACAAGTCTGCACGTGCACGTGTGTGTGCATGTGCAGATGTTCTCTATAAAATTGTGTGTGCACCCACTCAAACCCCATATACTTTTGAACACAGAGGGAAATGAGATTACCAGGAAGAGGCGACATGAAGATTGAAGGAGGTCTCTGGAGCATTGCTGAGACCAGTTTCTTTTCTGTAATGGAAACTGAAGAATCTGCTTTCTCACTTGGTGCACTGGACACAGAGGGCCTGCAAAAAGACACACTGCAGAGCATGAGGCACAGAACAGGAACTGCAGTCTGTCTCCAGAGGGTATGCAGGAAAGTTTCTTGTGTTGCTAGCCTCCAAGAGACAAAAGCTTATCACCTGCAGACACGAACTCAGAGACTAAAGTGAGGTGACAGCTATGTAACTCTCCTTGTAGCCATGGCAGCCAAAATTAAAGACTTTCAGAGCAGCAAACCCTGGAGAGAAAGGAAGTATTTTTCAAGATTGAGTCACTGTGTTCTTCCAGAGTTAAGCCACTAGACTGTATGAAAAATGGTATTTTAGCTCTTCCCTGTTCTTCCTCCACATAACTCTTCACTTTTACATGTCAGGGCTTCAGATTTACTTTTATTAAGTGAGTGTACTAGCAATCAGTTTGGTAGCAACTGTAATGTTTTCTTTTTCTTTTACAAACAGTAATTATTTTACTTTGCTTTTTCTCATTGCTATGGAAGAGAACATCCAACAGGATATGGGAAGTCTACTGCTGCAACAAGAAACCCCTTTAGTTGCATACCTTTTGCATTTTCTCACAAGCAAGCTCTCCCTTGTCTGTTGGAACACTGGCCTTGTTCTCCTCCTCTGCCAAGGAACCCGTGCTAAAATTCTATAAAATATGACCTCTTTCCTGTAATAAAAACAATTTTGCTACTGCATGTTGCAGAAATACCAATTTTTCACCTACCTCTCCTCGAGCAGTGCTGTACGTGCTAAGTGAGCCCTGAAAATGGACTGGATGAATGTCACAATCTCATTGTTTTCCTCACAATCAGAAGACAAGCTCAAGGAGTTTGACACAGGAGGCATGAAGGAGATCTGCAAAGCAATCAGATTAAAGAAAACTGACCTTATACAGATTGTACAGAAGCTTGACAGAAGCTTTCACAATTTTACTCCTGATTGTGAAAGTGGTACTACAGCAAATATTCCCATCTTTTGGTTTGCTGTCTTTAAGGATAAATCAGCAGGAAATGCAAATTTGATCACCATGCAAGCTTAGAATCATCTGTATTTAATTAATGAAAGAGCAGACACCTGCAAGGGAAGTTCATTTATTTTCCAGAAAGGAAACCGTTTGAAGTCAAAGGAGGTCATGATGGATATATCTTCTGCTTGTATCATGCAAAAGTATTCAGTCCCATTACATTGGGCCAGTTTACTGAAGTACAAGTGCATGTAAAATGTAACCAAATGGACAGCCTGGGTGGAGAATTACAAATTAACTTTAGCCTGCTAAAGGTCCAAAGGATGTTCAGAAATTAAATGTTTAATTGGTAAGGAAATGTTTTCATATTCAGAACTGCGATATCTGGAGCAAGTCTGATGTGGCAGAGGGCAGTACAAGTCTTTGGTTGAGCATGCCACACATGAGACTCCTTTGCTTTTTAATCCAATCAAAGACACTTTCCAATTCTTACTTCTGAACTTCAGTGACAAAGGGTTGTCTGTTACTACAATGATTCAGTGAACACTTGTGAGCAAATGCAGTTCACAATAGCACTCCAAATAAAAGAGTTAAAGGGTATGTTAACAGCTGATGGGAGAACCAGGAAAAAAAGAAGGCCTAGTTACAGCCCATAATGCAGAGAAGTTACAGCTTTATTTCTAAGAAAAACTGCAAACAAAAGAAGATGGAAAGGAAGGTGAGGGCACGAGCTCATTATCTTTCTGCAATTACAGTGGTGCTGCCAACCAGTGCATTAAAACAACATCACTGGGTGATTCAGAGAATTAAGTCTGGAAGTACTGTAAACTAAACATAATGGGATGCCACTGGCCCCAACAATTACCTCCTCATGAGATTTTGCGTCATGCCTCCTGTTACTCAGTAAAAGTTTCTGCCGAGCTAAATGTCCTCTGAAAGCTGCCTGAAGTGTAACGATTGCCTAGCGTAGAAAGAAATAAGTAGATGTTAGTTCCTTTGACAGATGGCAGCTATAAATTAAAACAAGAGTCCAGAGGAAAGAGGCACACAGGGAAAATAACTTATGCCTGTGCAATAGAAACTCTTTGAATCCTTGACATTTTCTTGTATTTAAGGGATACATGAACATCCCTAGTACTTCACAGGTATTCTGCTGCAATCCAGAGAATCCTTGGCCTGTGACAACCCACAGACATACATCTCTATGGTTTAAATTCAGCCTGGGAGGTGTTCATGATTGATCTTATCGAATGCAGTTAAGTTCTGGATGCTAACACTAGCATTTTCAGAAGCATTCATCTTGCAGAAGGTACCAAGAACAGAAAATTTGAGACCAAAAGGGGAACAACAAAATCAGGATGTCAGAAGACAGATCATGAGCCAGCCTGAAGAATAAACATGATATTGATACAACAGTTCATATAACAATAAAACCTCTTTTTTATTTTGAAAGTTAATTGTTTGTGCTTTGAAACAAATTAAATCTGTTTTACTGGTTTTTTTGGGTGTCATAAACACACTCACCTCATCCAGAGCAATCTCCTTTTTCTGAAATGAAATATGCCAAAGTTAATACCACAAATATATAGAAGTTTTATCTAATAAAGCTTTTCCATATTTTCCCCAACAATTAAAATACACAGAAATACCTGTCCCACCTCCCCCTGAAAACTCAAACAAGAAAGTTAAGGAAAAAACCCCAAGCTTTTAATCTTTGAAGGATGTGTGGATAATTCTTTTGTCTTTAGTTTCCTAAGAAGCACCTGGTTGAGTGTAACTCAATACACAAAACTTCTTGTATAGTTTGGAGGATTTCTGCAAGGGGAATTAACAAAGCAGCAACAGCAGCAGCGCTGCTTCAAATATTGCTACGCTTCCTTAGTTCTGTGCTCACCCAAACTCTTCCATTCAGAAACAGGCAGCAGGTTACCGTAGATGCTACAGCAAGTGCAAGATTCAGAGGGGAATGTCCTCACTGCTCCCTGAGGAGAGAATCTCACCTCCTTTCTGTACATCTTCCATTGTCTCTGGATGATTTTGGCTGCTTGTTCCTTCATCTGATCTCTGTCTTTAACCGTGCAGATTGGTGAAGACTGCAAAGGAGAATCTAACTTACTACACCAAAGACACAAGTTGGAATTCTATGGAGGGAAACAGGTTACAAATGACTCAGAAAAATCAGCACCGGAGTTGTTAAATATTCATCCTGCCTGCAGGGTGGAAGGAAGTTAAAGAGGAAACTCTTAGTTCTGAATAATGTTCGTGTTCAAACTCATCATCTAGATGACTGTTAACAGCAAAACACATTCCTGTCCCCATTTTAGCTGTTAGCAGAGCATGGGAATGGGAAGGTTTTCATTTACACGTACTCCTATTTTTCTACGCATTGCTAAAGCAATAGGATTTCCAACAGTGGAACCTGCTGCTTTGTTGATCAGAAATGGTTTGCATGTTACTGACAGATGGAGAACAAATAACAGGATACCTAATTTTGCAATTTGTCTTCAGGAAAGACTAGTATTCATTAACTGGAGAGCTCTCTAATGTCTCATCCTGGCAACTGTGGCCCCATAATCGTCTGTTTAAGCTTACTGATGAGTTAGCCATCATATGACACCAACAAGACAGAGAGCTTGTGTAAATTGGCATAACTCTACTCTTCTGTCTTGAAGAGATTAACTAGAGGAAAAAGAAACAAACCAAGAACAAAATAAGATTTTGTTCCAGTTATTTCTTCTGAGGTGTGGTTTCATATTCCACCTCTCACTATCTGATCCTTTTGATCCCTAATTATCCCATATTAATTGCCATACCTCACTTGCCAAGCAAAAGTTAACTGCAATTGAAAAAAAAAATAAATTAATTTGCTGGTGTAAAATTCTAAGTAGAGGAACGAGAGATTTTATAGACTCTGAAAAAGACCTTTCAATTCTGTGAAAGGGATTTATTTATAACCTAGAAAAAGATGAGTTACAGGCTTAAGTTTAGCAAGTGGATCATGTTATATTAAAAATGGCAACCTACTATTAAAATGAAAAATTGGTAGGAACTTAGTGATAATTACAAATAATGGGAACATTCCAATAAATGGATGGTTACTGGCCAAGAATATATATAGTCTGCAGAGGAAAAAAGAAATTGTTTTTTGGCTGTTTTTAAAGACTCAAGTTATTTGGTATTCAAAACATCATCTAGCATCCATCAGAATTGCACAATATATAAAAAACCAGCACCCTCTTAAGCTAGTGGACATTTTTATTCATATTTTTTACTACCTGTATTTCAGGGTCTATTAATTTTAAGTACAAATGACCAAAATCCCCAGTAATAATTTTCAACTGTTTTTTAGCAAAATGGGATTAACCTGACCACACGGCATCTGAAAGCATGTCTGTCAGTGCCCATTCATCTCTACTGGTCGGTAACAACGTTTGGCAGAGGAATGGAAGATTGCAAAAATACCAACTTCAGTCATATTTAAAAAAATGGCATGTAGTGATAGAACAAGGGGGAACGGTTTCAAACTGAGAGAGGGTAGATTTAGGTTGGACATTAGGAAGAAATTGGTTTTTGTGAGGGTGGTGAGACACTGGTCCAGGTTGCCCAGAGAAGCCGTGGCTGCCCCTCCCTGGCAGTGTTCAAGGCCAGGTTGGATGGGGCTTGAAGCAACCTGGTGTGGTGGGAGGTGTCCCTGCCCATAGCAGGGGGTGGCACTGGGTGATTTTTAAGGTCCCTTCCAACCCAAACTGCTCTGTGATTCTATGAAACAACTTATCAACTATGGGAATTAACCATCATTCAGCATCTCTGTGCCAAGATGCCTCTCTGAAAAGACACAACTAAGCAGCGATTTAGACAATCTGCTCTATTTGCAATATATTAGTTAGATGCAAGGGAAAAAAAAACAACCCACAAACAAAAACACGTGTCTGTACCTTATTAAGCTTTTCCATAGTATCTTCTGCCATTTGTTTCTTCTCTTCCTCCAATTTTGACTCCAATTTCCCTACTTTCTGTGTCAGGTTCTGGATTTCCTTGCTGTGGTTGGAAAAGCAAACATATTTATAGCTGGATTTTCTCCATTGTTTCTGCTTTGAAAATACTGAATCTATTTAATAATATTTATCAAATTTTGTTTTTCTTAAAGGTCAAAGGGGGAAATGGCTCAGGATAACATGATACATATTCTTATAGCAACAGACACATAACATCAATTCTCAAGCTGTGATAGCATGGCATTACCTTAGAATTAAAAAGTCCCAAGGTTACAATGGTACCCTTGTTACTATTAATATTGCATCCAGATCTGATACAGTTTCATATTTGTCAAAGTCCTTTCTTACAAAGCAATAATGAAATAACTTTTTTTTGCCACCCTTGTACAGGATTATCATCAACAATTACACAAAATACATGAAGTAAATGGAATGACATATTGGCAATGGGATAGAAGCATAGGCTAAGATACTACAGTTTTTTCTTAGAAAGTGAAAAAAATGTTTCTTAGCCCAATATGGCAGCTTTCTTTTTCCATTTATCTTATTGTTATTATAATTTAATTCTTATTTTACTATACTTCTTAGTTTTTCACTTCCTCTAAAACCACTCTACACCATTCTTTCTGTAGTAACTCCCTTCCATAACAGTTCTGTTTAAATAAATGCCCAGCTTCCTGCAGTTCAGATAAACTCCTATGGATTTTGAGGTGAATTGTACTTAAACAGATTTTTTTTTTTGGTTCTGAAAGGTTCTAATACAGAATATGATACCTTAAAGCCTGCTCTTCTGTATGCTTTTCTTCCATCTTGCTCTGCCACTTCTGCAGCTCCAGCTCCACTTCAGCCTTAGCTTGCAGTAACTGCCTGATATCTAATCTATAAAGGTATAGGGAAATCTAAGCAATACTTAAAGACCTTCATACTTCAACAAAGTAGTTATTTTTTGTTTAAACGTCTAAATAAAATAGGTTCTCTCAATTTTGTAAAGTAACTGTTTAATTTTGCCTTTTTAAATGGAGTGCAAGCATACATTGTTCAGAACCAAAAGGCCTCTCCCTCTTGCATTTTTGTTCAGAGGTGAGTTGATGCAGGAAGCACGGTGTCTTATCACCACCACACAGTTGTGTGCACATCTCCACTCACGGTCAGATTAACCTGCCTGCCCTTATGCACTGACACACCAAACGAGTCCAGGCAATACAAATTGCAAATCAATTGCTTACTGGGGAGAAAAGAAGTCACAGTGTGTCATATGGCAGAAGGCAGGCTTAAATGGAGAAGGAGGTGGATCAGGACAAAACATGTTGAAACAACAACAGTGTGGCTGGCAAAAAAAAAGCCTTGAAAAATCTGCAAGAAACAAGCAGAAATTCTCATTTTCCATCCCCTAACTTATTTTTTCTGCAATATAATTTTATAATTCTAGTTGGACTTAACGAAGCTTTCCAAATAAAATCTGAAGAGACCCTCAAAATTTGTTTCCTTGCTGAAAATACGAAGGGCTTATTACATTGTTTCATAACATGTCAGGAAAAAAATAAATAATTCACACCTACAAAAGAACAACATCTCAGACAAGAGTCACGCTTACTCTTTATTGAGTAGGAGATTTTGAAGTGCCTTCCTATCACTCTTCAGCTTCTTCACGAGCCCTTTGAGGCGATGACATTCCTCAACATGGTCTATCTGTTGACAGGCTGCATGACCCAGGTCTGCAGAAGGCGAAGGTG
The DNA here is from genome assembly GCA_013398125.1 of Aegotheles bennettii. Taxonomy (NCBI): domain Eukaryota; kingdom Metazoa; phylum Chordata; class Aves; order Caprimulgiformes; family Aegothelidae; genus Aegotheles; species Aegotheles bennettii. The sequence continues at coordinate 9,949 of VZRW01007570.1, read as the reverse complement.
ACACAGCAAGTACCTGTGATGACTCACTACCTGCTGAAGACACCCTGGTGTTCTCCATGGCACATACTTCCTAAACAGGATAAATTTACAGAAAAAACACAAAAGAATAAAAAAATGATCTTATTTAGGCCATGAGAAAAGATCAAGTGAAAGTGAATTCTAAGAAGTGCATCTATATGTAACAAGTATGAGAGAAGAAATAAAGGAGGAAGGGCACATGGTACAGACATCAGTTTACATGTATGAGCCAGCATGCACGAGGCTGATACATTGAAGAACTACATGCCATGATCACAAGCCAGTGGTTCTGCATTTTCTGCTCAAAGACAGGTAAGATGGCCACATGATTATGATCACTTACTTTTTCTAGTTCCGAAATCCGCCTCACCAGCCTCTGTCTGCTCCACTCGCTATAATCTAAATCCAAAACCAAAGCTTTAAACATTAAACTATCTCAGTGAGTCAACATTGTTTTTGCTTTTTGAAACTTCTGTCCATATAGAAAGACCATCTGAAGACCTGTGAACGCAATTTTAAATGTGCAGCAATGAAAAAATGAGAATGGTCTTAAAATCTCTGATTTCTACACAGCTCAGAAATCAATATAAACCATTCACATTCATCAGTTTCCAACAACTGAAGAACAGTTTTTCAGTGAAACTTTAAATCTTCACGTGATTCCAGTCCAGAATTCTCAGGGATAATAATAAAAGAAACTCACGTCTGACTGGAGCAGCACAGCCAGAATTAAGAGAGAGACTCCTGTAAGAAACTTATCACTCCAAGCTTTGCCTCTCCTGAATCTCCACCTTTGTAATAACTCCCTTATTTCTACCATTGTAGGGTCCTCTCAAATGCATCTTTCAAATGTACCTAAATCCCTTGCCCCATGTTCACCAACTTTCCAGGACGTACTTTTTGTTTTATCAGAAGGAGAGGAACTGCTCAGTACATGATCTAGATCTTCTTTTAGCCTCTGATTCTCATTCTGCAATTCCTTGATGTTCCTGGATAATCTCAGGACAGCAGCATTCAGTGCCTTTAGTCGTTTTTGGGTGTCTCTGCCCTCTGTACTTGGAAACAGGGTCAAAAAAGAAAGTTAACTTAAAAGCGGAGAACAAATGAGCAGCACTAAAAAGAGTGGAACAGCCTCACTATTCAAGTTAGCTGGGTAAGTTAACTGTCTCAGCTCCTGCCCAATAACATTTCTCAACATTTTTTTACTTGAGTTACTGATTTTTAGAAAAAAAACCATGCAAAGACCATATTGTTCAACACTTTCACAACTGTTTTAATTTGTGCCAAAGAAAGAAGATACTTGGAAACCTTGAAAGTTCACTTATTACTTTTACTTCCTCCCTCACTGTTTCATTAACACATAAACAAGGCTGCTTGTATGAGCTTTACTTATTTGGTTTTCTATTTGTTTTGTTAAACAACCTCATAATGCTTTACCAGCGCTCTATGGACGACCAATTTAAAAACACTTATCTTCAGCCAATTGGGAGACTCCTCCAAAAATCTCTTCAGCACAGAAAGCTAACCTGCATGCTCCGAGATGCTTTCTTTCACTTAACCAACAGATTGAGATTGGGAGAGAGAAAGAGGGCTATACATAGATGGAATAACTCCCAAACAAATACAACAAACAAGTGTATTTCCATATAACTGTGAATGCTGCTGTAATGTAAAAGAAACTATTCCTGTGAAAGCAAACCCCAGAGAAATTTCTTCCTTCATTTAAGCTTCACATATTTCAGTGTTAACACTGAAAAAAAGGAGCTAAATGCCATTTACTTCAGCCAGAAATAATGTAGACAAGCATCATGGAAGAAACACTCTCTTACAACTCTTTCTATGTGCCACAGTCCTGACCTTCAACATCATTTATTATTTCAGTACTCAGCCGCTCAAGTAGAGACTGACAGTCATGTAATGGAGAGAGACTACCCTGACCACTACTTTTTGAAGCTATGAATAAATGAGGACAAGAAAGAGACCTGATGACTCATTTTCACCTGTAAATAAATTAGGTGTGATGGCTTACAGCCTCGAGAGGATAGTTACTGCATGCCTGAGCCAAAAGAGATATTTTTTTAAAACAGTGACAAAACAAATTGCAGTTTTCAATCCACAAGAGAGCAAGTTAGGAAAACACAAGTAGTATACATAATGACTCATAAAGAGTTCTCATGTTTCTATCAATCTAAGTAATTGCATCCAAAATTTAAGATAGTTGCCTATACTTAATATTAGGAGGGCAAGCATATTTTGAAGCAATGTAGTAAAAAATTTTCCTACCCTGCAAGACTCTAATACCTTCTTCTCAGCTTGAATAACATTCACTTGCACAGATGCTTCTACTTTGCTCTCTTACTGGAGCTTTGTCTTTTGCCTTTGTGATTTGATTTTTATTTCCTCTATAGACCATCTACCCTCAGCACCATGTATACACTTGCACACTCACACAAGCTTCTCTGACAGTGTCTTACTAGTGTCACTCATGCATATGTCACAAAAGCTACCCTGACCTGCAGATCTGCCCCTCTGCACCACAGGAATATAATGTTTACTCTTTGCAGCATACACCCCAAATACCATATAATGTTTACTCTTTGCAGCATACACCCTAAAGCGAGATGCAGAACTGACTCAAGACAAAATATTAAACATCTAATGAGTTTGTTTCAATCACCAGTGATGTCGGAATTGGTGTGATTATGGGGGAGGATGGATTTTGTTTAACAGAGATAAATTTCCAGAGCTTTCATGTGCTGTTAAAATAGCTCTCGTATTTTTTCCACATCCACAAAATGATCTACCTACAGGAAAAAAAAGTCTGACTAAGACATGTGCCAAGGCCAGGAAGCCAACTAAACCAGTACCAAAAGGTAAATCCAGCAATCTAAATGACAAAATAAACTGTTCCCATGTAGTTGTTTTCCATCAGTTATAGTATATGAGTGATATATCAAACATGGACATGCAAACATTTGCCTCAAAAGAATTAAACATACTTTTTCCTCATAGTCTCAGATTTTGCCAGGAGGAGTTGGAGACGATGAACCTGTGAAATATGAAATATAGATTTCATAAGGAGCTAGCTGTGGAAGCTGACATTGCTAATGCAATACATCTGTCTGTTAGGTGAATATCAGAACAAGACTCTGGGTAGTAACAGAGACAAGGATACCACCGAAAATCAGGCTACTGTTACATCAGCTTTCATCTAGATACTTGTGGATGTACACTGGTTTCTTTATTTCCACTTTTTGGTTAACACATTGAACTTCTTGAAGAAAAAAAGGTTTTTCACTACATATATTTGGAGCTACGAGAATACTTATGAAAATTAGGTTTCAATGACAGGGGCAGCTAAGCTGTAAGAAAGCTATCTAAAACATTCCACTTAGACTGAACAACTGAACCACTCCCTCTCCTGTATGCACGCTGAAGGACCCGTCAGACATACCTCTTCATAGTAGGTTTCCATAGCTATCCTCATTTCTTCCAAATTAGTGGTCTTCATATCAGCTTGGAATTTGCTGAAAATAGAGCAATACAAAAAGCAATTCAGTAAGACCAGCAAAAATGCTGCAATACCTGTTGGTTTACAATTTCTGGGTTTACAGAATTTGAGTTTACAATTGTTAATATGTTCTCAGAGTTCATTAAGACATCTGAAGGAACAGAAGAATACAGATGAAAAATAGCATGGATTTCAAATTCCCTTTATTATCTCATCCAATATAAGCCTCTACCCTCCCAAAGTCATACTTAATAGTGTTGTCTTTCTCCTTGCACTGTTGTTCTAGCTTGAGAATCTTCTGCTTTAATCCACTAACCACCTACAAAAGAATAAAGAGCTTGTGAGTCCCAGAATAATCCCTCTCTTCACAGAAGTTCCATTTCTCCATAACCTTGCCCTGTCTTTATAAATTGTACCTAACCAGATACACTTATTCCTACATACTTCGGTACTTAGTAAAACATCTGTATGTCTGCTACCCTGTGACAAAGAGAACACTAACGAAATCAGATCCCTAATTTGTATCCGTGGTAACATTACCAGCTTAACAGTATTTATATACAATCATTGAGCAACTCTGTCCATTACCCCGCTAAATTCAAAGTGGCAAATAATAGGGAGAATGCTCCCTAAAGAGATTCAAGCCAATGATAAAGGCAGCTCTCTAAAATAATGTTAATTTCTTTGTTACTGGTTTCTTACCTGACAACAGAAATAATGCTTATTCTTTCTTATTCCATTTTATTATTTTAATCGGTAGTGTTTCAGCTTGGCAAGAGGGAAGAAAGGAAAAATGAAAGCTGAAGGTAATGAAGAAAATATTACCCATCCATTATCAGTCTTTTTTTCTGACAAAGCTCGTGCCAGCTCAGAGCCCTGCAAGATAAGACAGATAAAGTAAGTGACCAACCCTGCTACTTTATTCTACTGCTGGCTCTTTACACAGAATTTTCTAATCTACTCATCTCCAACAGCTGAAGTTCTGAAATCCCTAGGCTCATTGTTTTATATTAGCACACTTCTCCCAAGATGTAAAACTGCACACAGAAAATGAAAGCAACAAGGAATTCAGTGAAATTCAGGTCTTTTAACTATAACCCTAAATGCTTCTCAGCCTCATGGGGCTGACAATAAGGCTCATCTTTTGCCTCCCGGTTCAGGTCTCAGGACTGCATGTATCAGTCACCATGTAAGAAGCCAACTCCCTTCTACTCTCAGCAAAGTACTGAGAAAGTGGGCCTCTGAAGAGACAGCATTTTAATTTTACCATTGGAAATTAGAACTATCTTTGCTAAATAAGCTTATCTGCACAGCATAGCATGATCTTCCTTTGAACAGAGCTGGACTGGTGACCTGAGGGACACAAAACAGAAATCCCTTCACACCAACCAACCACCTCTCATATTCAAGCTCACCATTCCTAGGAGCCAACATATTACAGACTCCGAAAACCTAGAGAAATAAGAAGAGGATCATATGGCTCAGCACTCTTTTGCCCCACTTTTATCCCCCCCAAGAAATAGTCACCCTGGAAAGATCCAACAGTTGCTCAATCTGTTTATCCTTTCTATTGTTCTCCTCTTCTAGTCGACGGAGTTTGGTTTTCATTCGATCTCCCTCATTTTTCTGAGCTTGTATTGTCTAAAAGAGGGGATTAAAAATTGTAAGCACTTTTCAGAAATAGAAATACAGTAAGTTTTCACATGGAAACGCATTTTGATGTCAATCCAATTATGATGGTGAAGAGGAAGTGGAAGGAAAAAACAAAAGAGACACCATCACACCGGATCAGGGCTGACAGATAAGGGAGGTGACAGAGTAAATGTAAAAGGAAAAGGTTTCATGGAAAGTCAACCTTACACAAATGATCCACAACAGCCAAGGTATTTGTCTATAGGTATCCCTAGTGTTCAACATGCCCAGTCCTCATCTTTCATACACTGCACTAAACTCAACTGAGAAACTGTTAAAATGTGATGGGTAACAGCCAAGGAATAAAAAAAATAATGAAAAAAAGGAGGTGGAGGGACAAAGAAACCAAATGCAATGAACCTTTTCAGTGTCCAGCTAGGGCCATGGCTGGGGTTCAGGACTGGGTATACTTCAAGGCTTCCACATCCAGTACTCAGAAGTATCTATCACACCATAAGAACAATGAAATTGCCTTAAACAGACACAAGTTTAGTTTAGCCTTACATCAGAAATGCAAAAAATTTGGTGGATGTCCCAGTTGTAGAAACCAAAGTATTCTGAACCAACAAGGCCTGGACATCTGCTGGTGGATGGAGAAACACTGTGACTTTCTGTGCAAGTATGAGAGGGACTGTACCTTTTTCAGTTCTATGATTTCATCATACATATCTTCTTTTTCTTTATAGTCAGGAGTTCCAGGAATGTAGCCTACAGAAAAAGGTACGTAAAATAAGCAGATCTGAAAGAGGCATTTTTAACTAACCAGAAATCTTACAGTTAAAGGAAGAGAGCTAAAACAGCATCAGCCTGGAAACTAGGCTTTTTTTTTTTTTTAAGAGGAAGAAAAATCAGTAAGGAAATTAATTTTAGAAATGGAGATGTTACTGTATGAAACTTCTGCCAGATTTTACAGCAAATTTCTACTAATTACTTCTCTTCTCTCTGGTGCTAGATTAAAATATCCACCTCCAGAAAGATACAGACTTCACAGAAGACTGCAGTCTCCTCAAACCAACAAATCAATTATTTACAAAATATTGCTAGAAGATGTCCAGAATGCATTTTTCTATTTATGCCTAACATGTAAAAGTCTATCATCTTTTAAAGTTGCCAGAGACTGTGTACTACCAGTAACAGTGTAGGTGTCATTTGAAATGGAAGTGAGGTTTTTAAGTTTACAGTTCTCCTTTAAGAAAAGCAGGATAAAAGTTTGAAATTTTGCTCTTCTCATAAAACTCAGTTGATTTTAATATCTCAACCACAGGATAAAACACTTTCTAGAGAATAAGTAAAAGGAGTCAATTACATAGAATTTCAGGCAAGCAGATGGTTTCTATCAATGGTTCCTAAACTATGTTTTGCAAAGTCACAATAAATTGTCTACAGCTGGCCCATTGAACCATATTATATTTGCAATGTTTTCAGCTGCAAATGCATGGCAATTTGCAAAAAGTTCTGAAAGCTAATAGTGAATTATTGCTCAAAAAAAATTTGGAACCCCCTGCCTTATCCAATTTGGAAATCTCATGGATCGTATTTTGACATATATATTTTAATATAGGCTAAACTGAAATGGCTCTTGCTTTAGCAAAGCTAAGATCTTAAGTAATTTGTGTTTTTACACGGAAAAAAAGATCATTAGCTTTTATCTACCAAATCGTTACGTAGTTTACCATTACTAGAAGAACGAGAATGTTTTGGCTTCTTCATTCCTAGAGCTTCTTTCAAATATTCTGGAGTGCTACTAGAAATGTTAGTTCGCGTATGCCCCATGTCAACATCTGATTTCAGAGGATGGCTCATTCCTGCCAACAAAAATGGAACAAAAATGCAAAAATCAGGGATAATTGTGAATTAAATTTGTGGATTCACTCTGAGAAAATGCAACATAGAAAGCTCCAGATGCTGTTAATTATTCCCTCTATAAATTCCAATGCTCAAGACCAGATAATACCAACCACCCAAATAAATAATAGTGAAATGACTTCCTATGTAGCCTATAATCAAATTCAAATCTATTTTTAAGAGTTTATACATTAAGCTGTCCACCACACTGAATTTCTTCTATATATGCAGATAAAGTTTCTGTACTAATACCTTGTTTCAGTGATCCCAGACACATCTGCCTTGGGGTTTTTACAGTTACACTCTCGAGACGTGCACTGCCTGTTCCCTGCAGAGATCGCCAAACTGCAGCTTTTTTAGGATACAGTTGTGTGCTAGAGCTGTATGGAGACTCTAAATCAAAAGAAAATACACCTTAAAAAGCTTAAGGTCACAAAAATCCTTTGTCTTGTACTTCAAAGTTCTCAGACTCAGTCCTATTACTTATAAAAATAGAATTTAAGAGCATACTACATACTATGAATCTACCAGTGAATAACTCTTAAGACAATAATAAGATATTGCTTCAAGAAAACCCTCCAGTTCCAATGCCCCACAAATCTATCTTGTTCTGCAATAATGGGAGCAGAAGAAATAATTTTGGAACACCTACTTGGTGACTTTGGAGGCTTGTGAAAAACTTTCTTCTTTAGCTTCTGAAAGAGAAAAAGAATTTTTTCATGTATTTAAAATATTCCAATCTTCAAAGATTTCAGCACATAATATCAAAATTGGCTTCAATCTCCATTTTGTATGAAGACTGGTTGTTCTAATAACACAAAATCTTCTGTGTAGGAAAGAAAAATAGTAGCATTAAGTATATGCAGACTTGGCTACAGCAACAGTCACCAGTATTAAGGTGGTGCCTACTGAAGTTTTATGCTAGATAAAAAGCAGTCTATTCATGCTCAGAACACTGAGGCCTTCCCATCAGTATTAAATACAAGTAGCAGCAAACTCAAGATGCTCACAGAGCAGTGGCTGATCTGCAGAACCATTTAGCTAAAGGAAAGACTTACTCAATTCCATCAAAACTCTGTAAAAGGGTAACACAGGCCAGTAACTTGATAGAACAGCAAAATGAAGCCAAACGTCATTTGCAGCCCCCGGTGCTGCGTATTTAGAAGCCAGAATTACATCTGGAACTAAGAGGAGGTTTTTCAATCAAACTACGTTGCAATAACACTGTTAGCTCTCCTCTCCAAAGGGAGCCTGCTCACCCAGGAGGCATCACGTGGACACACAGTGTGGAAGAACAAGCTGAGAGGCATTTTCAGGCACTCAGCCACAGTGTGCCATTAATAAAACTCACCATCTCCGTATCTGATTCACAGGTAATCACAGACAGGCTGTCATCTCCCTGGGAAATAGAGACATCAGCTGTGAGATTTGCTGCTAAGTAATTGGTTATAATATACACCCAGAAAACTCATATCCTGTTACTGTCACAATCAAGTTTGAGTGCAATATGTTCAAATGGTAAATGTGGCACCAGGGCTGCAAAAAGCAGCAGCATTTGCTTCAACACAAACGTTCTGAGCCACTTCAGACTCCAGCCACAACTTGGGCACTTCAGTGCACAGCATTACAGCAGCTGAACCTTCAGGGGCCCCAATCTCCCAAGGTGCTGGTTCTACAGGAATTTCTCCACCAGCAGTAGTTAAGCAACAACTCATCCATCTGTCCCCTTCCTCGTTCACTTGTTCCTACCCTTGCTCTGCTATGGGAATGTTCACTAAACTTGACTGGAGAAGCAATCTGGCTGAAAAATACCCCAAGCAAGGGGTTCCCAAAGCAAGGGATCAAAAAGTTTCCCTGCTTCTCAAATGCAAGCTTTCTAATTATCTGAATGTCTGCTACCCTTGAAGAAAGAACATTTTCACTTGCTGCTGCCTCCACTGGGCTCACAGCAGCACCATTCTCTGGACAGATGCTGATCTGGCTCCATAGGAGGCAGGGCAGGGTGAAGTGTTTTTGAGAGCCCTGGTTGGCAGAACAGGAGCTGGGATTGACAACAAAGCAGGTAAAGCAGCTTTTTGTGTTGGCTGAGAGCAAGCCAGGCATATACCTCATACACCACGCCACACAGATTTTAATTTCCTGAGGCAATGTTCCTTGCAGCACACTGATTATTTTTGTTATTTTAAGGCCTTTTTATCACTCTGGGAGATCTCTCTACCTAGCTGTAGCTATCCTATCGGGAATCTGAGAACGTGGAAGGTGCCCAGCCTTGAGAGGAGATGGTAAACAACAAAAAAACATTCCCCAAGATGTGAACGTGCAGTAACAAACACACCACAGGCCAAGGAAACCTGCACAGCCCCTTCCCTCCTGCAGAACAGGCCCAACAAGAGCCACCTACCACAGACAGCACAGAGCATGGTGGCTCCCAGCAAAAGGCCTCAAAGCCTCCATCTGGCTGATGAGAGGGAGAAAAAAAACACTAACACAGACACACACAGACACACACACATATCCTTGGCCAGCTAAGCAGACACAGACAGAACCCAGAATCCCACGGTCTAAAGAGGGACGAAGCCGTCCTCCCCCCTCCTAGCCACGGCCTCGCCGGCCTGGAGAGCCTGAGGGGGCTCCAGGCTTCGCCCCGGCCCCGTGGACAGGCGGGAGCGTTTCCCGGGCCGGGGCTAAGGCAGGCGCAGGCCCGGGGCCCCCTCCCCTTCCTCCTCTTCCTCCTCCCCCTCCTCCCAGCCGCCCGCTCCTTACCAGCTCCCCCTCCGCGGCCGCCTCGCCGCCCCCCCGGGCCATGGCATGAGGGTGGCGGGGAGGCCTCACGGGGTGGCGGGGGCCGCCTGGGGCCGTAGCGCCCGGCTCAGGGCAGGGGGC
>VZRW01007567.1:51324-69314 GCA_013398125.1 Aegotheles bennettii | reverse complement strand
GGTGTTGGTTGATGAGAAGCTCAACATGAGCCAGCAGTGTGTACTTGTAGCCCAGAAAGCAAACAGTATCCTGGCCTGCATCAAAAGAAGTGTGACCAGCAGCCTGAGGGAGGTGATTCTCCCCCTCAGTTCCGCTCTTGTGAGACCCCACCTGCAGTACTGTGCCCAGTTCTGGGGTCCCCAACATAAGAAGGGCATGAAGCAAGTCCAGAGGAGGACCACAAAGACGATCAGAGGGCTGGAGCACCTCTTCTATGAAGACAGGCTGAGAGAGTTGGGGTTGTTCAGCCTGGAGAAGAGAAAGCTCTGGAAAGACCTTAAAGCAGCCTTCCAGTACCTGAAGGGACCCACAGGAAAGCTGGAGAGGGACTTTTAGCGATGGTGTGGAGTGATAGGACAAGCGGGAATGGGTTCAAGCTGCAAGACAGATTTAGATTGGATGTTAGGAAGAAGTTCTTTTCTGTGAGGGTGGCAAAGCATGGGCTCAGGTTGCTCAGGGAGATTGTGACTGCCCCCTCCCTGGAAGTGTTCCAAGGCCAGGTTGGATAGGGCTTTAAACAACCTGGTCTGGTGGAAAATGTCCCTGCCCATGGCAGGAGGGTTGGAACTAGATGATCCGTAAGGTCTCTTCACACCCAAACCATTCTGTGATTCTATGAAATCTGCTCTAAAGGAAAGCAAATTTGCTCAATAAAGAAAATTCAGCATCTGCCTCCCCTGTCCCTCCATCCCCTTTCAAAGCTCACTCATAGAACTATGAACTGGTGTTTTCAAACACCTTGTCCTACTGCCATACATACACTACTGAAGAATGTGTTACATAAATCAATCTGCATCCTTAATCATTGCAATAGTGTGCTTTGGAATTCACACACTCTGACAGAGCCCTGCAGCTTATCAATAATCTTCAGATTGGGAACTACTACCTTTTCTTCTCTTTTTAAGACAGGACAAATAAAACCTTGACAGTCTTTATTGTAAGAGAGAGCTCCCCTTCAATAAGGGAAAGACAGAAGCATGAAAAACAGTTTAGCATTAACTAGTAGCCCACCCCTAAATCACCTTTAAAAAACTATGTAACGGAAGAGGATGTCACTGATCACAAAACCAGAAACTTTAGGCACAGACTTGTAAATACCACTGCTCAGTTACAGCAATAAGTGTAAGAAATAGTCACAAAGATTAACTTCACAAAGGAGTGCAGGTAAGAGACAGCTTGGAGTATCTTCTTGGGAGCTGTGTCTCACTTAGACTCTGGCACTGAGTTCCACAGAGCAACAGTTTCCAATTAGGAAGGTATGAATACACCATACACATGGTGTTGACAGCTAATAAGGTCTAATGAACAACTGTGAATTTCAAAGAATACAGCGAGGCCCTTTATAAAAAAAAAATTACTTTCACAATGAAGGTTCACCCACAAGACAGTAAAACTTCAGAGAAATCTCTCCTTATTGATGACTGTAGAGGGGCTAGGTTTTCTTTTAAACTTAAAGCTAAGTCTTCCACCTCATTCCCATGTAACATTTTAAATCTTGGTCAAAGCATTGCTCCTCAGAGATCAAAACTTCTACTAAGAAACTTCGCTAAATATGGAAAAAAGTTATCACAATCTACCATCTAAGTCCAACTACTATGGTCAATCAGAATTATATCCAAATTAAGAAAATGCAGGTTTAGGTCAAGTACTGCAAGATAAAATGATTCTACTTACATGATTTCAGACTGAGAATCACTTTCTGATGAACTCTGCTTTTCATCTGGTCTATGTAAGTCATGTATGTCTTTGTTCTGAGTAAGGAAAAAAAATAATGTTGAAGAAACAATAAATGTAGAAAAACTTTTGCTGTAAAGAAAAGCAGAAACAAGAACAAGATTCACAGAATGGATGAGCTTGGAAAGGACCTCCAGAGGTCATCTGGTCCAACCCCGGCTTGCTCAGCAGGGCCACCTAGAGCTGCGTTGCCCAATACCACGTGCAGATGGCTTTTGAATATTGCCAAGAATGAAGACTCCACAGCCTCTCTGGGCAACCTGTGCTAGTGCTCCATCACCCTCACAGTGAAAAAGTGTTTCCTGATGTTCAGAAGGAACATCCTGTGTTTCAGTTTGTGTCCACTGCCTCTTGTCCTGTCACTGGGCACCACTAAAAGCGCCTGGCTCCATCCTCTCTGCCCCTACCCTTTAGTTTTTTATATAAATATTGAAGAGATCCCCCTCAGCCTTCTCTTCTCCAGTCTGAATTGTCCTTGCTCTTTCAGTCTGTCATCATAGGAGAAATGCTTCAGTCTCTCCACCATCTACATGGCCCTTTGACAGGCCATCTCCAGTATGTCCATGCCTCTCATAGCACGGAGACCAGAACTGGTCACAATACTCTAGATGTGGCCCCAGCAGCACTGAATAGGGGAGAAGGATCAACTCTCTCAGCCAGCTGGCAGTGCTTCTCCTGAAGCAACCCAGGATTCTGTTAGCCTTTTTTGAAGCCACAGCACACGCTGGCTCATGTTCAACTTGGTCCACTAGGACAACCAGGTCCTTTTCTGTTAAGCCACTTTCCAGCTGGGTGACCCCCAGCATGTACTTGGCCTGGGGCTGTTCCTACCCATGTGCAGGACTTCACACCCCTGGTTGAAGTTCAGGAGGTTTCTGTCAGCCCATTTCTTCATCTTTTAACCAGATGAAGCTGGTAACAGACTCCTTAGGCAGTACCAGCTATCATTAACTTTCCAGGTCTAGTATTTAAACCCTTTTCCCAGGGAGCACTGACCATCACTATGAAAATGAAAAAAAAGTTAACATAGCAAACTAATCACATCTACAGCAAAAATTTTATGGATTCTATTTACTAAATTAAGGTAAAAGCCTATTGCATAAAAACATAATTTCTCTATTTACCTCAAATATTAATAGAGTCACGTTTCACATCACAGGTTGGCTGAGTATTTCCAGTTTCCAGCAAAGGACAAAATAATTTGCCCATCCCATTAGGGAAACAGTAACACTTTGAATTTCCTAATCTCTTGCTGAAACTTTAGCCATAAGATCATCCTTGATCTTAAAGAACAAGTAATTAATTTCCCCTCAGCACAGGTCTTTAAACAGTACAATATTAAGTTCCAAAAATAACAATGATGTAAGGATAGAAGGATGATCAGAGGAATTGAACTTTCTCTATGAGCAGAAACTTAAGATTAGGACTCTTCAGCTCGAAAATAATATTATTGGTGAGAGGAAAAAGTGGTATGATAAACAAGAAAAGAAGATGAATAGGAACATAACAATGAAAGTACAGTGCATATTAAACTACCAGGCATCAGGTTTAAAACCATCCAAAGAATACTTCTGTTATTAAGTGAGTAATTAAAGAAATGAACTCTCAGCTGTAGCATGCAATTCAGGACAAAGTTACAGACATATGCAAAAAAAGCAGCTGGACAAACCCATGAGCAAGAGGTTCAACAAGGGCTTCAAAAGGAGCCACATGCAATCTCAGGAAGTTTCTAAACTGCTGAACCTGATTAGAACATTCTTGAAAAAAGATCATTCAATCTTGGTTCAGTTTCTTATATCTTTCCTTAAACACTTCATGGTAGCCAGTACCAGCGGACACGAGTTTACACAGCTTTTCCATTCTGAGGCAGCACAAACAACCCAATGCTCACCTGCTCAAATCAGTTTCCAACATCGATCTACAGCAGCAAAATCTTGCTCCAAGGTTTAACTGTTGATATTGTACTGCTTCACTTTTGAATCATTAAAGTGTTAGCTTTTAAACTGCCTATGAGATCAGCCAAACACACTGTAGTCTCTGAATAATTTTGGTGTAACAGACAACCCAGTAAAGTCAGCCAAATTGATATTATCTAAATTTTGGTGGTGTTCTTAGGCTTGTTGCCTTTTTTTCCATCTAGTGGTAAAAACATCACAAAACCAATCAAAAAATGACTTTGATTTACAAAAATGTAAAGAGGAAGATCTTCACAAGTAAGAATTACATAAAAAATAAAAATACCTCTCTGGTTTCTTCAGACTGCCCTTCTCTGCTTCTAGCCTTTGGAACTGGTAACTCTGAAATCTGGCTTTCCTGTGATGTATCATCTTTAATATCCAAGGTTCTCAGTCTAGCAGATTCCGTTTCTAATATAACATTACTGCTATCTTCAAAGCTGAAATCAATAAAAGTACACAAAGCCATATTAGGGTATTTTAATAAAAAAGCTGTTATTGTTTAGAGATAAATTAAGTTGCACAGAAAAATTATGCAATTTTGACATTAAATAACTACTTGTGTTTCAGAGACTCTGACAAGTTTTTGTAACATTTGCAGGATATGAGCTTTAAAACAACTTTCAATGCTATCACAAGATGTTTAAATCCCATCTGAAAATTCCTGACTAAACAGTTTTTTAAAAGACTTCCCTACTATAAACACTGTATGCAGCAGCTTTTTTTCTCCTGATTTTCTGTAACAATCTATGTTGAGTTCAAAGACAAATACTGTTCCTTCATACGATTCCAGTGACGTACTAAAGCACATATAAGTCTCTGGGAATCTGTAGGAAATAACAAACAATTACAATACAGCTAAATACAACAATTAACAAGCAAAATCCTGAAGTAGCACTAGCAGCCTTCATAATGACTTTTTAGATTTATCACTTTCTTGCATAACAAGCTTAATAAAACAAAGATCCACTTTCTTTCTAGTAAAAGAATACCCAAAGTTGAATCCAAAGCTTGTCTCCCACCCAGGTTCTGCAAAAAATAAAGTCCAAGCAACTTTCCTTTCCCACAAGAACCATCTTACTAAAAACAAATATAAATTCCAACTGAACAAGAACACTGATATAGCAACACTACCAAACAGTGCTTTGAGAGAAACATTAGCAGTTAAGATAAGCCAATAGTCTTCATGAACCACAAAAAAGTGAAAGCAGTTTTGGATGGGATTCTATTAATAATGTAAAGTAATTTTGCAAGGGCACCGTCAGGGCAGAGAATACATTGAGAGTGTAAATAAAAAACTCCTTACTAAAACCCAGGACAGTCCCCAGAAACCAAAGACCTGCCCACTCCGTGTCTGTTAACATGATGGCAAGCGTGAATAAACAAAACCAATATTAAAACTTTAAATTATTTTTTATTTTGCCTAAGGTTTCCATTGTAAACATTACCTGCATAAATTGACATCACTTTCTCTCTCCATTGTGTTATCCACTGGTAAGGAGGACTCTGATCTCTCTTCTTCTGTAACAGCAGTGTCATCTTGTTTTCCTTCAATAACACTATCCAGTTCTTCTCTACAGGTAGTATGACCATTATTGCTTGCATCACATACCACTTTTTTTTCCACTAATGAATAAGAATTACATCAGTTCGGACATTCTGAGCATCTTATAATTCATATTATTACATCCCAGCTACAGTGAAGCAAGAGTTAATTCAAGGCAAAAAAATCCCAGGACAAAATGTCTAAGTATTAAGATTTAAGAGAATTGTTCTCAGCTAAAATATGATTTAGTATGAATGCTGATTTTGAAAGGCATTGTTCTACAATCTCCCAAGGCAGTTCAGTGATATAAACTGAAACCCCGAGTTCTCATTTTTAAGTTTGCAAAGTGAAAGCAAGCAAAGTGAGCACTGAACATTGAAAGTGAGCAGTTTTGTCTCTTACTTTTCCCAGACGATTTCTCTTCTTCAGCAATTTTTGAAGGGACAGCCATTTCTTCTGGAAGATTCTCCACTTCCTGTTCAAGATCATCTTTTCTCTTCTTCTTCCTCTTCTTTTTTGCTAACACTGGCTCTACTGCAACCTGTTCTTCTCCCTGTTCAGCAACACCCAAGGATTCCTCATTTTCTTTCTCAGCCGTTACGGCATCTGCTTCTGTTTCTGCATCAGAAGCTCTGGCTTCCTGGAGATCATCTTCACCACTAGCAGCTTCTGTGCTGGTAGCTTTCGCTGTTAAGACAATACGGTTCCTGGTTAATAGCCTGGTGGAGTATATGAAGCCATGAATTGTAGAGATATTTCCACCAGCGACATCTTATGAATTCATACATCACTGCCAACATACCGCCAGGCATATAAGCAGGACCATGAGAAGTCAGTCAGACTTAACAAGAAAAGCTTCAGTATAGATTAACTTCACCTCTAAATGCAAAATGTGTTCTGTACATGGGACAACCCTTCACCAGTGCAAAGTCAATGCAGGATGCAAAGCCAATTTAGCAAATGTTCTGGTTTCTATACTTTTTAGCAGGTTACACAGCCACTTCTGGATCCAGGAAAAATATTCCTAAAAATAATTATATCTCTGAAGAAAGAGATGATGATGGTTGCAAAAAGTATGCCATGAAATAGTAATTCTGATCAGTAACTGGGTCACTAAGTGTATAGTAGTTAATCGTTCTTATTCACCCAAGACAGCTGAATCATAATCTAGCTAATAATTCACAAGTTCTTCTCAGAGTTTGACATTTTTTCTTGATCTTGTACTTATGCAGAACATCAAGCACCAAGAAACTTTCACTGTCCTTTTAATCATTCTTGTACAAACTTGTTCACTGTAACTAAGAAATCCAAGATGCAAGACAAGTAGAAAAGCATACTCACAACACTTTACACATAAAGCAGCTTTAGTCTATCATTAATGTCTATGAACAGAATTTCTATACATAGCTGTAAATCCTAATAGGTGACACATTTTACTTACTCATATCTGAAATCAAGGCTACAGAAAAGCAGCAACTATGTCAGTTGTAAGGATTAAACAGTGATCTTGCTTCCTAGCTAGCATCCCCTTTAAAAAGATTGTCCACTTGTTTGTTCCACAATACTACTCACAAGAAAATGGGTTCTTGTGGAACAAGCAAGTGGACAAGACCACAGAATTAGCAGGGAATTTATGAAATAGTCAGTATAATTTATGCACATCTATGAAAGGCCCTTTCACAGATACTGAGGTAATAGGAAACTGTGTGGTGACCAACTGTAACAAAACATTATCTTTTGTTTTGAACAGACCAGAAAACGAAAACAACATTTACAAGAATACCTGAAAAGCATTATATCCTTCAGACTTAGGGAGTCAAATTATTATTACAGGAGAAACAGAACCCTTAAAAGAAAAGGATGTTAATGTTAAACCAAAACACACTGTTCAGAACAGGGAAAGAAAAGATTCCCTACATGGATTTTCCTCTGCTAGCAACACATGACTGACCACTGCTATCTCAAGCATTCTCTTGAAGTACCTTTTGGCTTCTTCCGAGGCCTTGATGGCTTCTTTTCCTTTGGCTTCTGGCTTTTAACAGTCTTTTGCTTCCTCTTTTCCTCATCTGCTAATACCTTCTCAAGCAGCTGGGCAAAGAATTCAAAATCAAAGGGCCGTTTTTCTTCTATCAGATCACAGCAAAGAAACAGAAAATATTTAAAAGTTGATAGTTTTTCCAAGTTTCTGCTTTGTAAAATAATCAGTGTTACAATTTATATTAAACAAGCAAAGGTTATATAAATTTAAACAGAGAATTCTTTTTGAAAATACTTTCTGTATCACTTGAGGGGGGACTAGAGTTGACATATATATGGGTTACGGTAGCTTGGTTTTAAAAAACAGAACAGTAAAAAGGTCACAGTACTTAGTAGACATGAATTGTACCATAGTACCAATGTATTAACACGCTGCTCTAGGACTTATGTAGCTCATTCAAATAACACACAAAACACTTAAGGATTCTCAAAGCAATTTACAGTAAGTAACCATGGTAGAAATACCCATGAATCCAAATAACCTTCAACTCAATATATATCAGAAAGTTTATATTAACCTCATTTATCAGACATACAGAAAAGACAGACATTAAACCTAAAAATCTTTATTATGAATCATCCTTGCTATATAAACTTAAGATTTCCCAGCTTCTTAACTCACCTATGAGCAAAAACTTTCTTATAATTAATTCAAGCAAGGCAAAGCACAAAATTACAATGAGAAAAGACTACTACTATTTAATGACTCATTTAGGGCGGGGTATATTCACTTTACTTACTGAAAGCTTTGTCTATCCTCCATCCGTTAGCTTTTTCCTCACGTTTGAACTTGTTCTAAAAGCAAAGGTGTATTTGTCTTTTTCAGTAAGAAGAAATGCAATAATATATTGCACAAAATGGCACGTCAAGATAAGCCTTCTTCAATACAACAGAATTTTCTACCAACTAAAGTTGTTAAAACTTACAAGGCACGCTCACAAAATACAAGTTTTTAATTAATTTTTAAATATAAAAATCTGTCACCAATAGACACTACCAGTCATAATTTCATACTGTTTTCAACATCTCTGTCCTTACTTCCAAGCTAAGCAGGGGTTTGAAATATCAGATTTTCCCAGCTGGGTATCATAAAAGAGGCAACACAGAAAACCCTCACCAAACATCTACGTATGCTTATCAGCATTCTTCAATTAAATTTGAGTCAAACTGTGTCTAGGTATGCTAGATTTACTAGATATATTGATCAGAATTCAACCCAGCATATTAATATTTCAGATACTTACTACCTCTAGAAAACAAGCATAAAAAAACCCCATTGGTACAGAGCTAATTAGCATCAAAATTATCAATACTAATACAGGAAGTACAGGAATAGCCAATGACAAACACAAATGTGTGTTTTCGCTTTTGACTGCTTTATTGAATGCTTTAATTTTTACCTTGATTTCTGCTCTGGCTCTATGAGGAAACAGCCGTCCAATTAAGGAGAAGTCTGTTCCTACCATACTGATAGCTAGAAAGAACATGTCTGTTTCTGGAATGGGGAAAGGAGAAAATAAACATTAAACAAAATTAAGATATACATACTTAAGTACTTAGTTAGCCATCCTTCTTGCTATCTAAAATAAAAACACCTTTCAAAGTTAATGCAATGAGATAGATAACTTTAAGGTTATCTACTGTGGCTTCAACTTCAGCTGAGCTGGAGTGCATGTGTTATTTTACCTAAGTACCTCTAACAACATTTGCTGAATGAACTATTAACAAAAAGAACTGTCTAACCTATTATAAAACTGCAGAATGTGAAACATGTTTTGTAAAGGTAGTAAATCAAAGCTAACCAACTCCAAATCGTCAATGTTAATTCTTATTATGAATACAACCATGAACAGAAATCAGAAAAAAGCATGTGTAAAAACACCACGTCTGTTATTATTTGTTAACAGGAAAAGAATGGATTCCAAAAGCAGCACAGTGAATTCTGAAGCTAATTTTTATATAACAATCTATGGTTGTAAAAAATCATTTCCAATTGTAAGAGGCCTTGCACAGTGTTATCAGCCTAGAGATAATAATAAACTCAGAGCAGGCATAATAAAAGCCAGCCTTCCCACTCATAAAAAGACAGCTGTCCATGTGCACTGAAATCAGCCCACATAGAGATGGCTTATACGATTTATTCCTGACCTTGCTGGAAGAACCAAGTGAAGAAGCTGTTACTAGTGCTAACTGTTCCATACAGAGCTCAAATATGTGGATGCCACAATACAAAATTATGCTTCTGATAAGGCATTTCCACAGCATCTAAACATCCATGACAAAAAAATTCATGGGTAGCCTGCATATCACAAGGCACTGGATTTTTTAAACATGCTCATTTTCACAGGAAACATTGTGGAGGATGGGTGCAGCGATGTTCTCACCACGGGCGGAGATATGGACATTATACAGCTGGTTGGACGCAAGCCATGGGAAAGATAAACACAGAAAGAAAGCAAGGAGACAAGAGGATAGTATAAGAAACTGTCCTTGAAGAAAACAGGTATGTGGATATTGCTTTTTACAAAAACATGTTTTTAAGGCTAGTGCACTATAAGCTTATGCTAGGAAAGAACAGTACTTTATATGAGAATAAGGGAATCAAATACTGCTACGTGACACTTTGCGGGGCTGGGACATGGGCTATAAGAAACAGAGTTGTATCACAATAAAGGGTCTTCACCCCACAAGAGGATTCTGTGTCATCTGTCGCCGCAAAACATCAGAGCTCTGCTTGTTGTAAGAGTTTGGAGAGCATGAGACTATATCACACATAAATAGATCCATTTACTCCACTGGAAATAAAAATTATAGACTGAAAACTAAGATTTTTCTGCAGACTCAAAACCTGAAATCAAAAATACCCTTACCTTTATTTGACCATGGTTTTGTGTAAAAACTTTTCCTGAAGCTGGAATATGTAGTTGTAGAGCCACGCTCAAAGATGGGGTCATTATCTTCTACAACACACGGACCTTTTGTTCTTAAAACTTCTACAGTTAAACTGGAAAAGCAAACACACAAAGATGCTTACCTGAAAATACTGCTAACAAGACACATAGTAGATGTTTATAAGCCACCTATTCAGATTTTTCCTGCAGGTCAGTTTGTGTTATGTAATCAAGTTTAATAGTTACATTAACATGTATTTTAATGGGAGAATGCAGCAAGAAATCATTATCCTACTCAGACTGTGCAATTAAATTTGCTTTTTCCTTTTTATAAGATATATAGAGAGTACAGACAGATATAATTAAATATCTTTAAAAACAAAAAAATCATATTAACATTTGAGAAAATTATTTTGCAAAAACACAAAAGCCCCTCCATATCCATTTAGAATACTTTCTTTTGGTTTTTTTACAAGGACTGCTCTATCCTCACACCTTAGCCCAAATCTCATGCTAATAATACAACTGGGGACTCAATACTTTGATAATCTAGTACTTTTAAAAAAAGCCACATTCTAAACAGAGCTACTGGAAACACAGCTGAATAAAGCACCAACATGCAAGATGCAAAACTGGAGCAAATCATGCTGACAGTAACAGTAAGCAGACACATGCAACTAACAGGAGACATTTGGAAGTTTGACAAATATTCAGTAACCATCCACTGTAATAAAATACATCTACCTCTCTATCTCCTTCTCCAAAAACATTTCTCATAAAGTCTGCCACTACTGAGACACAGATAACTGCTGCTCATATTTTGCCAAGTATTTGCACTGTTCCCTAAGTTAGGACAGCACAGCTCTAAACATAGAGATATACTCACTTTTATCCCCATCCAAAGTAACTCTTCTCTAGTCACAGACTAAGAAACAATGTAGCATGTATCAAACATATCAAATGTAGCAAAATCAAATACAGAATTTGTTACCTTTCTTCATCCAGAATAATTGAACCATCTTCTGCTACTTTCACCCGAGGTACTAGAAGTGGACCATCCTGACTCTCCTCTCCATTCTCTGCTTCTTCCTCCTCATCTTCCTCTTCATGCTCAGGAGTATTTTTCTCTTCCTGTCTACAATTTTAAGGGACCAAGCAAAAATTTTATTTTTGTTAATGTTTTGAATTGCTGCTCTGTTTGGAAACATTCACCAGTATAATGGACCCCCCAGCAATGCAACCCACCAGCAAGTTAGTCAATATATACACTCTGGAACCTGCTTTTCACTCTATTGTAAAATGGACAAATCCAAAAACATAATAGTGAAAGCAAAATGCTCTTTAACCACCCTCCCCTCCCAAACTATAATTAATTATAAATAAGGGCTGTGGTACTGAAATAGTAAACAAAATGTAAAAACCCACACTGTTAGTATTACCACACAAACATGTTTTTTGCCAACATCAGAAAGCCTTTTGACTACAAGTACTTCTATCCCAAGACTTACTCTTTCATTTGACCCAGTGCAGAACTTTTTTCTGTTCTTTGTTCTTCTGCCAGTGAAGACCTAGAATGTTATAAAAAGCTAGACGTGAACTCTTGTACATATGCATTTCTGCTTCATTCCACAAAACCTGCTTTTTGTGGATATTGGACAAAGAAACACAAGGCTTTTTTTTTTCAGTTCTTTGTACCACATACAGACTTGAGTCTAACTGAACAATGACCACTGCTTAATGAATTTTGGTTTTTTCTCGTATAAGCAAGGACAAAGAAAGGTATGTCAGGCAGTAATACACTGAAAGGGTACAGGGAATGTGGGAGCATCTGGTTCATTACCTGCTTAAGGACTATTCAGTGTAAAAGAAAAAATAGCAAGAAAAATTGTAAATTAAACACACAATCACACAAACATTAACAAGCAGGTGAGAACAAAAAATCACAGAAAACTTATCTGCTACTGAAAAGAAGAACAGGGCTTGGATAGCTATACTTAAGTTTATGTGATTGGTTTTGGTATTTGCAGAAAAAAAGCCCTGCTCTGTCTGCAGCACTCCATGCAGCCAGCTGCATTATTGTTTCCTATGCACCTCTGGGATGCTCACTCAGCCTTGCAACTGGCAAAACCTGTGAAGGGAACCGTAGCAGCTACACCCATCCAGCTGCCATGGAGAGACCTCCTGGGTCTTGCAGTGCGTTTTGCATTTTAGCACCCAGGAAGGACAAGTGCTTAGCTTCTTGTAGCCCGCTAGATCTGCCAGGCAGTCATAACTAAAAATTTAATAGGAGCTAGTAAAAATAAATAAATAAATATATTATCCTGCATTAGTACAGAGATAAATCAACACGGGGGACAGGTTCATGTTTTTATATTTCAACAAGTACACTAATCCCCAGTCTCACTTCTGTGTAAGACTGAGCTGTGAAAACATCTAGAAGCTTTTGTTACCATTGCAACAACTCTGCATCTGTGCTAGTGCTCCAGATTTATGAATTCTCCTTCTCACAATTGTTAAATTGGTAGAAAAAGAAAAATCATTTAACCTAAGGAGAGAGAAAAAGAGTCATACTTACTTCATAGGATTGTTTTCTGGCAGATAGTATATCAAATCTCTCATGGTCATTTTAGAACGATCTGGTGGAGAACGTCCTTCAATTACTGGAGGCCTGTGTTTCAACTGTTTCCATATAAACAGAAAAAAAAACCCTTACATTCACCCTAAAAGTACTTCACACTTCACAAATGAACATTATTCTTTATTTATGAAGTATCCCTTTTGGGGAGCTTTGTTGTTTCCCTCCCCTGCCCCCAGTAACTGAAATAAGTTTATCCTACAAGCATCCCTTTGTCAGAGGAAATGCCACAGGCCCTTAAATGACCTACCCTCTCAGAGAAATTCAATACTTGGCACAAGTAAAAGCGAAAAGCTATTAAAAAATCTCAGAACTTCAACAATCAACTAGACAAGATACGAGAAACCCCAAATCCCAAGCTTCTTATAGCACACTTCCCCATCGTATTACCAAATGTGAAACTTTTAAAATTGAAATGTTGACTACAATAATAGCAGGTCTTACTTCAAAAAGTTCGTGGGTCTAATAAAATGAAGAGATACATGATTTCTAGTGAAATCTGTATTATGAGGGAATACAATGCTGCAACTGCTTGCAAACAGGCTACGCTCATAGAGAGTTATGAGATACCACAGACTACCAGCAGTAAGCAGCTGATGATCATCAGAAAACACTAGTGCAAAGAGATAACCTATGTTAAGTGAATTGCACATCTTTGCCCTTCCCAGGCTCAGCACAGGCCTACCATCCGCTCTTTCTTCAGCTCTTCTTTCAGCATTTCTCTCAGCTTCCGAGCTTTGAGGATCCTTTCACGATCAGAACACGTTCGTTTCTCTTTTGCGGGAGTAGGTTTTGTAGGTAGCTTTTCTTCCTGTGATCTTTCCTGTGTTGGTCTCTCCTTGAGTGGGGAGGGTACATTCTTCTGCAACATATCATCATTTTTTTGAGGAGCTACACTTACAGTTTGCTCTTTGTTCACCGATTTTTTTAGTGGGGAAAACTGTGGCACTTGTGGCACAGGTGTTTTCTTTTCAGGCAGCATGGGAGTCTTTAAAGAGCTTTCAACATTACTCTTTTCTGATGGAGAAGAATCCCTCTGAAGCGCAGCACTTCCGTCAGGAACCTGTGATGCTCGCCTCTGCAGTTTTGATGCAGGACACTGAGCAGATGAAGGTCCAGCTCTGGGTTTGACAAGATTAGGCATGGTGGAGATCCGTTTTCTTCTCTGTGCAGGCATCTCTGCAGGTTTACTAGCTTCTCCAGCATCGTTTGAGCTGTTAGCCTTGTCATCGCTGGAAAATATAAAAAAGTACTCTGAAATACTTTACAGTGACAGATTTGTAACTCATTTTCAAGATATGTTTATGGGCCAACTAGTATAATTGCAGTGCTACAGAAAAATACAGTTACATACAAGAAGCCACATTCAAACCAACCTGTGGCTGGTACTTTCTCATAAACCAATCAGCTAAATATTGGTATATTATTTTCTAATATTAATTACTATTAATTAATTTTACTGTTACAAGCTACCTGACCAATAACATTAATCTCACATGTTCCTTTCACGCCCACCTGCTTTTTTTGGAAGGGTCTCCACTTTCAGCTGACAATACCAAACATCACAACACAGGGGGTTTCAAAAAGATGGACTCAATTTTAATTTAACGTCCATTTCAAATGGGTCCCTCTTTTTGAAACACCCTGTACAATAAAACTTTAGAAAAAATAACCCACACAACACAGGTAACATATTAAACACATTTTAATAAGGCTATATACAGTAAGTAGTTTGATGATTATTACAATCAATCTGAACATTCCTCTTGTACGTTTGGAAGTAGGAGATAGGTAAACTGTGAATTCCAGAAGAACCACAGCAGCAAAACTGGCTGCTGTTACTCTACTGCTCACACTTAAGGCACCGACTTTTAGCTTCCCTGGAAAGCTTTCTATTTAAGTATTTTTTCCATCCCTTACACAGAAATGATTTTCAAAGTGCAACCAAAACTGCCAGCCACTATGGTCCTTCTAAATTTGCAGGCTCCTCCAGCGTCTGGCCCCTTGGCTGTCGCTCACTGTAAGACTGCAGCAGAATTACTACTGAGTCATAAGCAGTTTTTTTAATTTCACATTGGAATTATGACTTGCTTGTGAACGTAAGGCCAACCACACCCACAGCTCACTCAGCCATCTTCAAGATCAGTCAGAAGCAAATGCCTTTGAAGGAATACAAGAAAAGCATTAACATTTGGTGAAACTTTTCCAGATCCTCTCCAGCCACTCTCTGTGACTCAGGCAAATGCTACAGATGATGTTTTTGTATTTAACAGCCTCAGCAGACTTTTCAGAATCGGTTTGTCCCACACTGTGAGTTCACATACATTTTTAATACACAGAACGTCCCCAAGCCAGGAGTCGAGCAGCCTTACTATGTGGTGCCCATGTATGTGTTTTAAATGAGATCCTTGAAAGTCCTGTTCAACACCCTCTGGTTTTTGTACAGCAAGAGACTGCAGAAAGCAATTATTTGTTCATCTTCTCCATACCATCTGTGTTTTGTGGAGTTTTTAATCAGAGTGCCACACCAGATTTCTGAACAGTTATAAATACAAACTAGCAGAAACGGTATTTTTTAAAAAAACATGGTATTATGCTCAGAGAACTCTCACCTTCCTGATAATGAACAACACCCATTCAGCATTTAGGAAACAAAACAAAGGGAAGTAACTGATACTACAGACACAGGTTTGAGCAGCTATGGAGGAATGCCTTAGGGTGGAAGAATAAATATACAAGATATTTTCACATTTCCCTTTACTTTTCCTGCAGACCACACAACACACACATTGTGTTGTATGTCACCAGCTGCTACACTCAGGAAGTCAAACTGTGTGACTTCCCTCAGATTCCCTCTTCCTGAACCTTCAGAGACAGCCAGGCCACCAGTCTTTAAAATGCTTCATCTAGAGAGACAGCCCTCCGACAAGCTCATACTGCCTACACTGCAGTAAACCCCTAGGCCTGCTCTCTCTTGTTTGGTTGCTATATGCCTTCAAAAGCAACTAAAAACTTTAAGAACCAGCTATTCACTGGAATTCAGAGCGACCAAACAGGGGCAAAAAGAAAGCAGCTCTCACCTGTGCCTTTTCTACCTGCTTCCAGGACTAAAAGCTCCCCTGAAAGCCTTCCAGCAGAGTTTTGTGTTGGATACTACCTTTTCCCTCCATCTGAGCTGCAGAAACCACCACAGCAGCCCAGTGGCCCACATCTCATAAATGCATTGTTTTCCCAATCTGTACTTCTCCAGAAGAGCTCTTTCCTAGCCACATCCTGCTCATTTCACTGTGTTAGCAAACTGAAGAGGTTTGTACTCTACATTCAGCGTGGACAACTTCCATCACAAACAGCTTTAAACTTCTTGTAGCTGCTCTACTTTTTCTTTGAAACATCAGGGTGTGGTTTTGTGGATTTGTATGCTTGGATATTTTTCACATTTATTGAGAAAAATATTCTATGAGCCTGTTACTTACATGGTAAGGTCTGTTTTTGAAGCCACACAAGTAGATCCCTAGAATATTCTCCCTTTCAGAATGGCAGCGGTGTCTAGTTTTGAAATTTGTAATTAGATTACACTGCAGCTCCCATTAAATCACAAACACAAAAATCTTTAATATATCTGTGTATCAGCAACAGTATCACATCACGGAAAAAACAGCAGCTATATCTTAAGAAAAAAGTATTGGATAACAAAAGATCCAGTAACCTGATCTCTGTAACACATAAATTTAATACATAAAATTTTTAAAAAAGCACCCTTACAGCACAATGCAAAACGAGTATAAAATACTAAGATACAAGTTGAATAAAAGGCAGCATGGGTTTAGTAAGACATGCCATACCAACTAGTCTGATGCCTCAATTTTTAGTCAAGTAAACAGAAGACTGAAGAGGACACTGTATTATGTCGTAAAGGACAAGTTTCTAGTAAAAGAATAAATGTATTCATGCAAGATGCAAAACCAAATAGTCAGAAGTTACAAGGCTGTTCTGAAGAGCAATTATGAGACTGGGTAGATGTCCTGAAGAACTGGTCCATGCTGCCCTTGGCAGGGACAGTTCATTTCCCTCTCAGTAGCTCATATGGTGCTGTGCTTCAGGTTTGTGATGACAGCAGTGCAGACAGCGCGCCCATGTCCTAGTTATTGCTGAGCAGTGCTGACACAGCATCAAGAATTTTTTTGCTTCTGACATTGGCTTGCCCCCAGTGCAGGCTGGGTGTGCACAAGAAGCTGGGGGGGGACACAGCCAGGGCAGCTGGCCCCCACAGACCAAAAGGATATCCCAGACCATACGATGTCATGCTCAGAAATAGAAGCTGGGGGAAGAAGGAAGAAAGGAGGAGATTTGAAGCCTTCCCAGGTAGCCAGCATGTGCATGAAGCCCTGCTTTCCTGGAGATGGCTGGACACCTGCGTGCCAATGGGAGGTAGCGAATTAATCCCTTGCTTTGCTTTGCCTGCATGCACAGCTTTGCTTTACCTACTAAACGCTCCTTATCTCACCCCACGGGTTTTTGCACTTTTGTTCTTCCTATTCTCTGCCCACCCCACGGGGAGCAGGGAGAGAGCAGCAGTACGGGCCTTAGCAGTCAGCCAGGGTTAACACACAACAGGGAGGTCCTCAAGGACTGGTCCTAGGACCAACCTTACCATGTATTTCCATGCAGTAAGAAGCCCTTCAAAAAATAAACAGTCAAGTAAAGCCAGAAAGTTCTCCCTCACTAAGGCACACAGAAGTGAACCCCCAAGGGGACGCGCTGCAGGAATGCAAAGCCAAAGTCGTTCAGCTACAGCTCCCCGCTGCCGCCGTGCCGGAACGCCGAGCCGCAGGGAACCACCCCCTCCACACACACAGCCCCAAGCCCGGGTGTCGCCCCAAGCACCGGCGGTGCCACCGCAGTGACGAGGGGCGGGTCCTGCTCGGGTGGCGAACGCGCCGACCACCCAGAGCCACAGTCCAAGCAACACCCGCGGCCAGGCAGCCACCGGGCGGAGCAGCGCCCGCCCCAGGGGGTTCTCCAGGCGGGACGAGCCAAGGCGAGCCCGGGGCAGCCTGCGGCGGCGGCCGTGACGAGCGGCATCGCTAGAGCCCGGCACCGCCACCTCCCCCGGGGCTGCCGAAGGGCGGCGGGGGCGGCCCTCAGCTACCCC